>LZPO01057119.1:0-11700 GCA_001675575.1 Neotoma lepida
TNCTGTGTCCCAGGTTGTCATTTTGTCTGTATAAAACCTGTGTACAAATTGTCTAAAATAGATGAAAAGATAGCATTCATGACAATAACTCTTTGCCAGAAATGGTAATTTGAAATTTATTTCTTCTAAGGATGAGTATTTCCTTTTATGTAGTGCCATAGTTATAATAGCAATTACAGTGCTGTTTGAGTATCATATATGCCCAAACACTTTAAAATCCATTCATTCTCTTTGTCATGACAAAAGCCTGTGTGTTAGGTAATATATTTCTGTCATACAAATAAGGAAATTAGTCCCAGAAATAAATTCAAAGAGATCACAGACAAATTGGAGAGGCAGTATTTGAACCTCTGATCCTAATTTCTATGTCACTTGTTATACTTCACTTTTACAAATTCAGTATCATTACTGGCTAATTTTTTGGAATATCAGTGTGCTCACAACCACTATTCTTTAACCGTTGTATTGACATTCCATCAAGAAAATGAAAACATGTTCTGATACGTTAAGACCTCGAGAAACATTTTCTTTTGAAGATGTGTAATACCTATGCATCTGTAGGTTTGATGGTAGTAGGGTAGATTTGTGTTCTATGTATAGTTAACTCTATGTAAATTTAGCTCCCTTATACTAAGTCAAAGAAAAAGAGAAGTTGTTTTAATGCAGTTATTACCTCATTATCTGAGAGGACTCAAGGACCACTGAATGCTTAAAATCTTGTATTAGTAGCAAAGTCTATTTATGCTTTTCCTACAAACTCCGAAGCATTGCAAGTATGTCTTTTTTAAACTTATTTATCTATCTATCTGTCTATCTATCTGTCTGTCTGTCTGTCTGTCTCTCTGTCTGTCTATTTATTTATTTATTTTTATGTGCATTGGTGTTTTGCCTTTATGTATGTTTGTGTCGGATGCCCTGGAGCTGGAGTCTCCATGTGAGTAGTGTGAGTAGCCATGTGAGTGCTAGGAATGGAACCCTGGTCCTCTGGAAGAACAGTCNGTCCTTTTAACCACTGAGCCATCTCTCCAGCCCTCGAATTGCAAGTATCTTGATCTGATAATATGGTTGTTTAGTGACTAACTGGCTGGTAAGCCATGGAATCTGCCTGTTATTTTTCATTTCATATTGAAAAGATGGTGAAAACTATCTGCACTTCAGCAGTTCCTTCCTTTATAGTAGCTTCAGTTCCTATGGTGCTGGAGAGCTGTTTCAGAGGTTAAGAGCACTGACTACTCTTCCAGAGGACCCAGGTTTAATGTCTTAACACCCACATGTCACTTCACATTCAGTACCAAGGGATCCGCTACCCTCCCTGGACAACATCAGGCACACAAATGGTGCACAGATATGCATTCAGACAAAACACGCATATACACTGACAACAAAGATAATTAATAATAATAGTAAACATTAGGTGGAGAATTCCATATACACTCAATAAGTTTTAAACTACATACTGTTTGGAGTCATGTGATGGAATGCCCTATTTCACCCCACCTGGAATGTGAATCATCTCTTTGTCCACACTGTTCATGACCTGTCAGTCACCTAACAGCTGCATTGATTATCAGATCAAGTGTCATACTTGCAATACATTCAAGTAAGACTTATTTTACTTAATAATGGCCCCAGAGGATACAAGTAATGATATGCAGGAAAATAAAGCATGCAAGGGCAGATTAATTCTGGTATCATGTGGCAATGTTTCAGGGAAAAGCACAAATAAATAGACTTTACTAATACAAGATTTTAAGCATTCAGGGGTCAAATATACCTCTNAGCCGATGAGGGAATAACTATTAAAATAATCTATGATAGAAGAGCAGAAATAAGACTATCAACAAATGAGCANCTGCTGAGTAAAATAATCTATTTTCTAAGGTTAAAACCCNTATAATTAAATGTCTGTTGCATGGTCAGATAGCTCAGTGCAGTTTATATTAGTTTAATAAGCAATTGGTTGGTATTATTTTTTCATATAGGCCTATTGTGTTTAGAAGAGTTTCCATATAGTCCTTGAGCAAAACTCCTCTTATAAATAAAGGTACACCATTTTTAGTGTCATTTACACTTTTACCAAGTCTCATAACTTGGTGATTTTTTTATTCTGACTTCTCTATCTACTGCCTTTCTCTTAGAAAAAAATGTGCATGTCTTCAGTTGACAGCAAAGAATGCCAAAACATGTCCCTTGTCACCTGATGCAGTATGTACTGGATATAAATATAAAAGACTGCAGAGACTCATACCTACTGGGTGAGTAACCTTAAGGATTTGTTGCAAGGTACTTGTGTCTGAAGGATGGTACTTTTGTATGTTGTGTACATGGTGAGGTGGTACCTGTGCCTGTGTGTGTGCACATAACTGGAAGCCAGAGATCAAACCGGGTATCTTCCTCAGACACCGTCCACTGTAAGACGAATTTTTAAACAGTCTTATTAATAAACACACAGAACAAGAAATAAGGGTGAAAATCTGACAGAGATCAGAGGAATTAGGAGCAAGCCACCAGCTAGCCTCACCTCACCAATGCTGCCGCTACTTCCAAAGAGCGAAGAGAAGAAAAGAGAGCGACTTCCTGTCTAACCNGGCTTTTTATGCCTGNCCATTCTGTTAACTCATTTTCTATCGCCACCGAACTACATCACTTCCTGTCTGTCTGCACAGACCTCCAGAACTCTATGGCTGATGCTGGGATTAAAGGCATGTGCCACCACTGCCTTCCACTAGTTCCCTGATGTGACCTTGGACTCACAGAGAACCAAACAGATTAAGGGCGTGTGTTAACTTGCAAGGCTTTTGTTTTTACTCCTAGTGGCTGGCTGCCCCATTTTTCCTCCAATCCTCAGATAAATTTTATTGGGGGACACAGATAAAATATCACCACATTCCACCTTATTTATTTTTTTGGATAAGGTTTGTCACTGAGACTGGAGCTTCCCACTTGGGCTAGACTGACTGGCCAGCAGGCCCCAGGATCCACCTGCCTCTGCTGCCCTCCCCCAAGCTGGGGTTACATATGTGTTCCACCATGCTCAGCATTTTATGAGTTCTAAGGATCTGAGCTCAGGTCTTCATGCTTTCACAGCACGCATTTCAACCACTATCCATCTCCCCAGGCCCAGAGAGTACTTTCTTTTATTATGGTCTACAGTCTTACAGATTTTGTTTATATTTGTTTCTAATACTGAAAATCTAAATTACTAAGAGATAATAACATGAAAGCATTGTATATTCTTAGACGTGGAAGTCATACATCATAATATACTCAAACACTTAACTGCTTCAAGCCTAGCTCTTCAGGAAATGAGTGACTCTCAGTAGCCATTTTCCCATTAAAATATATGCCTCCAGCACACGGCAGAGGCTGGACGATATTGAGTTGAAAACCAGCCTAAGCTACATAGGGAAGCTGTTTCATGAACAAATGAAGGGGCTGAGGAACTAACTCACTGGGAAAGCATCAGGACCTGAGTTCAAATACCCAAAACTTAAATAAAAAGCTATACATGCCTGTAACCCCAGAGCTATTAGAGGCTGAAGACATAGGACCTCTGGGGCTTGCTGGCCCTGGCTTGGCTTCAGGTTCAGTGAAGAGATCCTGTCTCAAGGGACTGAAGCAGAGAATGGTAGAACAGGACACCTGACATCCTTCTCTGGCTTCTGTGCTTGTATGGCTGTGTACAACACATGCATGAGCATGACCCCCTTCCCCCCCACACTAATATTATAAATACATATTTATAAAGAAAAAGTGAGTGAAGGAAACTAATTTGTCAGTTGATAATTTTCAGCCTATCAAAATTGATGCTAAGTAATAACACCTATAGAACTAGAATTAGAAGAGTTTGACCCTATACATTTCCTTTACACATTTAAAAAGCTAACATTTACTGTGCTGAGCACCATGGTACATATCTGGTAAACATTGTGGTGTGGATGTTGATGGAACAACCCTATGGATTAAGCTTTCTTATATAAACATTTCATTTGAGGTTGGAAAGATGGTTAAATGGTCAAGAGCTGCTCTTCTAGAGGGCTCAGGTTCAAATCCCAGCCCCAAATGAGGGTTCACATTGGACTATACTTCTGGTCTCACGGATCCAGTGCCCTGTTTTGGTTTCTGTGGGCACTAGGCATGCAGGTGATGCAGTTACGTACACAGGGAAAATACTCATACACATAAAAATAAATAAATAAAATTAAAGTCCATTTTAAAAACAGTATAGCTAGTAACCCAGGCAATCTAGCCCTAAGCTTTTGCACTTCCCTAAGTTTAATTACTAGTTAAGTGAAATAGCAATATACATTTCATTTTGCTTTTTAGGCTATCTAATTTATATTATCTTATGTCTATTATTGCCAGCATTTATGAATGCAACCTGTTGTGCAAGTGTAACCGTCAGTTGTGTCAAAACCGAGTCGTCCAACATGGTCTCCGGGTTAGGCTCCAGGTGTTCAAAAGTGAGAAGAAGGGCTGGGGAGTGCGCTGCCTCGATGACATTGACAGAGGGACATTTGTGTGCGTTTATTCAGGTAAAGCAAAGATTTGTTGGCTAATTACTTCCTAGTTGGGTCTGTATACATTTGAATATACATTGTCCTAGTGAGCCATTGGCATCTTTTAGCAAGATGCTGAACAGCAAGATGTAGGAGAGCACCAGAGGAGGCAAGTGACTGGATCTTGGGTCTCAAAGGGCTGAGATGCTGTAGGTGCTTCAGAAAGAGGCACGTTGTCTTCATAGCTACAGATGCTCTAGAGGAAGGGAAGAAAAGTTCTAAGTAGGAAAACTAATAACTCACTAAGGTAAAAACAATCAATCAAAAACTCCTCCTTAATGTTTTCACAAGTTAATATTGTAATGAGTATTTGCATATGATGATTCAGACTTTAAGGATCTCACTTAATTTCAGGGACTCCAGAGGAGTCAGTCATGCGTGAATCTGTCACACACCACTAACATACACTACCCAGCCTGCATAGACATTCATCATATTTCTCAGACTAACTCTTAAGTGGAAGCTGTTTCTACACCCTCAGTGGGGTCCAGGAAGCGTTATTGGCAGTCTCTGCAGAACATATCCCTGTAGTTGACCTAGAAAGATGAGTGGGAATAGCTAGCTAATAATTCTAACTTGAGAAGTATGATTTTGAGTCTTAAAAGAAAATGCATTAAATGAGATACAGATTTTAATATTAAACTGAGTATGAGCATAATAGCAGGTAGATGTCACAAGGTTTCAAACTTTAAAAAAAATTTGAACAAGTTTACTTTTCATTGTCTAGAGCACTTTTTTGTTTTTGTTTTACATTACTGTGGATCTCTTTCTTTTTAAAATACCAAAATGGACTGATGCTTCTTGCAAATAACTCATATTTACTATGAATGTAAGACAGTAAGTCTCCCATTGGTCTTTTTTTAATGTCTTGGAATGATTTTCTTGGATGAGTTACCTATATTCTACAATTTGTAGGGCAACTTTATCTTTTCTAGAAATACAGTGCACTGAGAGTCTTTATTTACAGAGAAAAGATGCCCACTTGCTGGTAGTGGTTGTTTTGTTTTGATCTCTATCTGTTGTATTTCAGGAAGATTACTAAGCAGAGCCACTCCTGAGAAAGCTAATACTGATGAAAATGGAAGAGAGCAAGAGAACACTGTGACAACTACATTCTCCAAAAAGAGGAAAATAGAAGGTGCACGCTCAGATTGTGAAACACATCCTCGAAGTCCTAAAACTGAGAAATGTCCTCCTAAGGTTAGCAGTGATCTCAAAGAGCCTGTAATGTAAGTAAAAACTTCTGATCGTGGTGTACCCCTTGTTACGGATCAGGAGTGTTTGGTTTTTTTCCCCTCTATATCTCTCTCTTTCTCTCCTCCCACCACCCCTCCCTAAACATCTTCTTGCCTCACAAATTAAGTTTAACACTTAGAAATCCAGCATTCTTAACTTACAAATCTACCCAACACATTTCCTTCAGCCCCCATTTTTGGGTTCACTGTGGATAACTTTCATCTGGCTCTTTATGAATGTTATAAATTGTAATTTTATTTTTGTATCACCATTCTATTTGGAAAGCTGTGTTAGGGTCCTTAATTTTTTTAAAACACATTTTAAAATTATTGGTAGCTATTGATTACCTTTTCCTTCCTCCAGTAGGTAGTATAGATGTGATATAGGTTAATTTCTTTTTTTAATATTTTAATTTTAATTTTATTTTATGTATATGGGTGTTTGGCCTTACCACTTTTGTGCCTGGTGCACTTGGACCAGAAGTGGGTTTTGGATCCCCAGGGACTGGAGTTACAGATGATTATGAGCTGCCACGTGGGTGCTGGGAACTGAACCCAGGTCCTCTGGAAAAACAACTAGTGCTTTTAACCACTGAGCCATCATCTCCCCAGTCCCTAGATTAATTTGTAACAGTAAAGGAAGTTTATGAAATAGTGATATTACCTATATTTTATGGTCTAATAAAAGAAACTTTTAGTGATATACAGAATAACTTTTCTTTTCCTTTCCTTTTCAGGGAAATGAACTATAGAAATATTTCAAGAACTCAGCGTCTCTCAGTCATTAGAAACCCTAAATTCAAGACAGCTGTTTTTCATTACAATGAGAAAAACATGGTAATAACTACAAATCAAACTGAGCATAGTGGCACACCTGCAATGCTAGTGCTTGGGTGGCCAGTTCAGGAGGATCATGATTTGAAGTCAACTTGGGCTACATAGCATGACACTATCTTGAAAAACAAAAGAAGAGACAATGCCTTTCCAAGGCCATTAACCATTATCTTACCTTTCTAGCCTTTACAAAAATATTTATGCTACATGATACTATATAGGATTTATTTTATTGTTTTGAACATACAGGCTATTCAAGTCTGAGATACAGACAAATTTATTATATTNTTAGCCCAAATAATATCTTGACAATTGTTGTGGTTGTAGCTTACTAAAGTGCCTAGAAGTAGACAGTGTAAAAGGGCACACATGTTGACTCCACTTATGTCAAGGCTCCTTACAATACCGGCCTTGTGGCTTTTCAGAACTAACCTACTATATACGGCCTAGAAAGAGTGATACTTGGTGAAAGAAGTCCAGCTGCTAAGCACTTTTTCCTAATTTAGAGAGTACAGCTGTCTTTTTTACTTTCTTGGAAGGGATTTGATTCCTCAGAGTCTGCCGCTCCTGAAGATACGAGTGGATTTAAACCAGGTCACGAACACCAAAACTCTAAAGCTAAAGCTCACGGTAGGCTTTATTTCCTTATGGCTGTCCTTCTCCCTTGTCTCTTTGTCCTTTTATTCAATATCTACCACTTCTTTCCATAGACTTCATAACAAAGTGATGGGTTTGCCATGTGGAAACTGGTAAATTGTACTCCAAATCTGGCCTACCAGATGTAATTATGGTTGGTAAAGATTGCTTTTTACATTTTTAAATAGTTGAAAAATCAGACAGTGCATAATATTTCATGACACTTGAGAATTCTATGAAATTACAACACCAGTGTCTGTCAATAAAGTTTTAGTTGAATATAGCTACAACATTGATTTACCTGTTTCTGCTTTCCCTCTATATCAGCATACTTGAATAGTCACAACAGAGATCATAGGGCTAGAAATCCTTGCTGACTAGTCCTACATTTACAGGAGTTTGTAGACTTCTGGTCTACATGACCTACTGCATGGCAGGAGGTGCAGAGTGGATGGCTCTGACTGCGTGGTCCACAGCTGTTGTCTGTGGCTTCTGGAGCACTAGCCAAAGCAGCCACACTTCAAATCTGTCTTTTGGACTCTTAAAGATATATTACTCTAGAAGTTCTGCCCACACTACTGTATAGGATCCTCNGTGTAATGCTAGCAGGGGTACAAAATCTCTCTCCACACAGTACTGTCTTTTGGAGTACAGCCTCTACATGATAAATGTTACAACTTGGGCAGACCTGGGTTTGGGAACTTTTGTATTTTGATGGATCCCTTAGTAGAGAGAGATGGATGACAGGTGCCTGTTTTGGAGCACAGGCCTGCCACTGCTGTCTCTTCTCCCATTTCATACCCTTAATCTGCAACCCCAACTCCCACCTAGTGTTAGAGGATAGATTGGTAGAGGCATGTTTACTCCTTACAGGGAAATTCTAGTAAGAAAGAGCATTTTACATAATAGTTATTTTACCCTTTAGTGCACATCAGCCATAGTGAATACGGTTGCTTTGGCTCTTTCTCTGTTTTCATCAGTTGCCAAGTATATGTAGTAGGCAGTCCAAATAACAACATCATGTAGCTAGTAGAATCTATCAGAAATCTGACTAAAATACAAATACTGTAGGATCAGCATCCACATGATAGTGATTAAACCATGAGCCTTTATTTTTTAGTAAGTAGAATTTCTTTCTAAAAATATTTTTAATTAATAGTTATATGTATTTATGAGTATAATATACCATTCAGTATACAGTGTGTAATGATTGTTTATCTCAGGGATTTGTCCTTTCTTGATGTTGGGAACATTTAAAATTGTCCTTATTAGATATTTGGAAATAGACCATTAATTATTACCAACCATTGCTATCTTATGCCATCTGGGACATGAGAATTACCCCTCCTATCCTACTGCACCCCTGCACTTANTAGCCACCTCACTCTGCCCTTCTTCCTCAGATCCTTCCCAAACTCTAGTAACCACTATTCTGCTCCTGACTTCTTTAAGATTAACTTTATTTTCCTTTAATACTTTCAAAGATTTTTGCCCCCCACCCCTTTTAAAAAAATATTTACCCATTTATTTGAGGGAAAGGAATGTTCATGTACACATGCCATGGCATGCCAAGGACAAAAGGACAGCTTTTGGGAATCTCTTCTTTCCTTCTACCACATGAGGTGCCAGGGATTGAACTCAGGACTTCAGACTTGACAAGTGCTTTTACCCTCTGTACTATATCACCAGCCTAAGATCAACTTTTTAACTAAAGTGTAATTTTAGGGGAGGGCACTGAATATGACTATGGGCATGAGTGGGTTGTTTTTTTCTTTTTAGTACATGAATTTAGTTATTCTTTCTGACGTATATTCCTACTTTGGATGTTCACAAAGGGATACAAAAACTTACTAAGTACATCACCTATATTGGTTTATAAAAGTACAGTTTTTGACTGGTCATTTAATAAAGGCACCAAACATCAGTATGTTCAAGCCCCTGGAAATGCAGTTGTTTTTGCTGGAGTATGTAAAAAAGAACTCCTGACAGAGTTTTCTTAGAACTATGACATGTTAAAGGCCTAGCCACTCTCTTTGTTACATGAGTCTAGAATATACTTAAATGCAGATTCCAGGGTCCATGAAAGGAAAGCCACTTTTTTTTGGATTTGATATTCAGTACATTGATGAGGAACCAACATGTAGATTCATTAAAAGCTGTGATGCCACAAAAAGAAAACAGCCTTTAGAAGCTGGGCACACCTGTGTGTTTCTGTGTTCTCTGTATGAGTCAGGGAAGTCTTTTTAGTCCTTGAGATTTGGTGTTTTCATTTATAAAGTTGAGTAATACTGCCTACCTTAACTCTTGATAAGGATTAGTACTAATTAAAGCAACTGTCATCTAACTTAACTTAGCACTGTTACTCACAAGTATATGGCCTGACAATTCCTTCCTCATAATGTCTACTAGAGGACTTGAGTGCAAACCAGGTTGGATATTCTGAAGACAGACAGCTGATTGGATCAGACGTGAAAGATGTAACTAAAGACCGAGAAGACACTTCCCCAGAGGGCAGGTGTAAGCACGTAGCCACATTGAATAATGAGATTACTAAAAAGGTGCTTCAAGTTCCAGTAAAAACGTCCCAAAAAGGAGAATCTGCAGGCTCTCAGAGTCGGCAGGCCTGTGATGAAGAGTTGCCAAGTGAAAGGATGAAGACTCCATCACCTTCTCTAGCGAGGCTCAATAAAGAGAATGTGTTTCTCCTGGATGCTTCAAAAGAAGGAAACGTAGGCCGTTTCCTTAATGTGAGTATCAGGGTTGAGATGCCTGTTTCTAAGCCCTCCTATCCTTAAAATTTATCAGAAGTAGGATTAATAGATTCGGAAGACATACTGAGTCAGTCCTCTGTGTACCTCTGCATGCTACTTCTTGNTGCTTAATTCCTGCTACTAATATGGGAATGAGTGTTTAGGGTNTTTTGAAGAACATACTAATTAATATAAATTGCTTGAAAGTGTTTACCATACAGTAAACATTTGTATTAGAAAAACTCAGAAATGGCTGGGCATGGTCGGTCATGCCTGTAATCTCAGCACTTCTCAGGCTGAGGCAGGAAGATTTCCTGAGTTTTACACCAGCCTGGGTACAGTGTGAGAACCTATCTTTAAAACAAAAAACAAAACATAAAACCAAGGAAAAGTTAATTCATCAGTCTTTTCAGGGCTGGGAAGATGGCTCAGTCAGTAAAGTGCTTTCCAAGCATGAGGACCTGAGTTTGGGTCCCAGCACCCACATAAAAAGCTGGTGTGGCCATATGCATGCCTGTAACTCCTGCACTCTTAGGTGTGGAGACAGAGGCTTGCTAGGTCCAGTTTCAGTGAGAAATGCTCTCTCAAGGGATTATGGTAGAGCATTATAGAGCTGCATACCCAACATTCTCTGGCTTCCTCATACATACACAGATGTGTACCNNTGTACAGACATGCACACAATACCACACACAGTACATCATATACAGAGACACACACACAAAACAGGCATCATGGTATGCACTTGTAATCCTAGCACTGGGGAGAAGGCAGGAAGATACTGGGGNTTACTGGCTGGTCTAGCCAATCATCAAGCTCCAAGTTCAATGAGACCTTGTCTCAAAAAATAGGTTACAGAAATTGTTATATGTGTGAAAAAGATGAAGAGCAATCAAGACATCTGACTTTGACTTCCAACTACATGGACAGGTGCACATACACATGCATGTCTTCACACACATATGTGCATAAAACACAGTTTTCAAATTCAATTGTCCAAGGTGCACAAAAAAATGAATAGGAAATAATCATCATTGAAACTAAGTGATGGATATATTCAAGGATATTGGAGAGACTTGATGTCTTTATGAGTCTTGTGATGGTAATAGATGTCATTATTGAGAAGACAGTGGGCAGCTAAGAAGTGCTGGAATGGTGGTATTAGGAGTACTTTCATGTTACAAGCCTTGGAAAGAGGTTACTTGGCTATGTTGAGAGAAATCGACTGCTTACACATCTCTCCTCTTCAAAGGTGCTGGTTTGGGTTAGGATATAAGATTATACTGTGTATACTCTTCTGTTAAAACTCTGTAAACATTTTTGCTTGTTTTCAAGGCCCTTTCCATATATGTATGTATGTATGTATTTTGGTTTTTCGGGACAGGGTTTCTTTTCTGTATAGTTCTGGCTGTCCTGGAACTTACTATGTAGACCAGGCTGGCTTCGAACTCAGACATCTGCCTGCCTCTGCCTCCCAGTGCTGGGATTAAAGAAAGATGTGTCACTACTGCCCAGCTAAGGCCTTCTCTTGAAAAGTATTGTGCTGCCAATTTCCCTGACCCCATTCTATGGCTCTTGTTTATTCTGCCCCCAACCCCAGCTCTACAAATGCAAGTAAATGCATATGTGGTGCTTTTTTATATATAGCTTATTCCCTTTGTGAATGTGTATGAGTGCATGGGTGGT
>LZPO01057121.1:0-11679 GCA_001675575.1 Neotoma lepida
GTTTCAATCCTGGGAAGTAGAGGCAGCGTTGGTGAGTGGTGGCTTGCTCCTAATTCCTCTGATCTCTGTCAGATTTTCACCCTTATTTCTTGTTCCGTGTGTTTATTAATAAGACTGGTTAGAAGTTCTTCTTACATAAGACACTGTTGGATAATAAGAACAACTGCTAGAAATGAAGGTCTGAAGAAGACCCTAACCTGCATAATTCAAGANCTATTTAGTGAGGTCCTACTAAGTGTGAGGTCCCACTGGGCATTAGTATGCTAAGATTTGTTGAGCTGACATTGCCCTCCAGACCTGTGTCATCCAGAAAAATGATGAAAACCAAGCTAATCATGCGCTTGGGGCCTTCAAGTTCCATGGCAGACTGAGATAACTTTCCAGATAGATGTCCTCAGAGATGCTGAGCAGGAGAAGGAGGTGAGAGGCTCATCATGAGAATGCTGGAGCACAAGCTTTCCTCATTCATGGGGAGGGGAGTGTTTTANTGGGTAAATTAACAACTAAATCAACAAGAAAATGGTCAGGAATTCCTGAGTAGTTTCTGAAGCAGGAGAGTAAGCTGAGATCTAAATGACAATAAGAGACAGCCTAGAAAATAAAGGAGCATTCCAGACAGTGGCAACACCTGTGCAGCAGCCTCCACAGAGATGGAGGGAGGTACTGTGTGGGCTGAACAATGAGGCAAGGAGGGCCTCTCCAGGCAAGAGGAAGGCAAGGGAATTCTGATATTTTTATAGTCACATCACTATTGAGCTTTAATGGAGGGAATGAACCAATACAATCTGCGTCAAAAGAGGTGTCAGTTGGGAGGCTAGAAATCAAATTGTTTAGGTGGGTACAGTGATGGTATCTGGGAACTGGATGATTGCAGAACAGATTCAGACTTTGGGGGAATTTTGTGAGTAGAATTATGGAAATAGACTTGACAGTGAATTGGATGTGGAAAGTTATGCAAAGGATGAAATTCAACTTTTTTCTTTTTTTCTTTCTTTTTTTTTTTTAAGCAGAGGGTGTCATATTTCTAAGGTCAATGATTCTAGGAAGAAATTAGCCCTGAGAAAGAAATTCTAAGTCTGGCTGTGGGCATGTTATTCTTTAGACACTAGTGGAATGCCCTAAAGAGATGCTGAAGAAGGATTTACAAACAAATTCATGAGATCCTTGGAGAAGCCCTGGCTGTGGGTACAGCATCTGCATTAAGTCAACATATAAAGCTATGGGGGCAGATGAATCTGCCTAACTAGGCAGGAATGAAAGAGCAACATAGGAGGGAGACCTTGGGCAATAAAACATTAAGAGATCATGCAGAGGTGTAGTTAGACTTTCTTTGGACCTCCAGCTCACAAATAATGCCATGGAGACTTATTATTATTTTTGAAAGCTTGGCCTATAGCTTAGGCTTCTTTCTAACCAGCTCTTATAACTTAAACTAATCCATTTCTATTAATCTATATTCTATCATGTAGTGTTTGTTACCTCTCTTCTATCTTGCACCTATTGTTTCCTCTCCAGATCTCCTAGTGTCTTTCATGTGCCTAGATTCACCCTCCTCTTCCTTTCTTTCCCTGGAAATCCTGCCTATATCTCCTGCCTAGTTATTGGCTGTTAAGTTTTTTATTGCAACAATCACAGCAACATATTTTCACACAGTGTTCAAATATCCCACAACATTTTTCCCTTTTTGTCTAATTAAAAAGGAAAGGTTTTAATTCTAACATAGTAAAACTTTGTTATAGTAATAAGAACAATTATCAGGTAAGAGTTATATTTACAATGTCCAGTCTATCTGTATTTGGCAAATTCAGAGAAAATATTCCATTATCTATCCTATCCTGGTGAGTGCAAAACAGGGGATTAAGAACAAGTCCAGAAAGAAAAAAAAGGAAGCCAAGAGGTATGATATATATGGTGTAAAAGACAGCATTATGAAGACGGAAAGATGTCTGTCTGATGGTGAGAGGTTAGTGCCCTCTAACATCACCATGGAGCTAGCTGTCCCAAGAAAGTGTGGGGAACTAAAGAACTACTGTAAAGAAAGGAGGGAAGGGAAGAGAACATGAAGTAAGGAAATTTAAGCAGTAGCTAGAAACACCCAGAATAGCTGAGGATCTCTCTCCCAGGAGGGATATATATACAGACAGACATAACCTCAAATATTAGGGGTCCTGTGATGATTTGTATGGGAATGGTCCTCCATAAGGTCACTCACATGTTTGAATGCTTGGTCCCCAGTTAATGGAACTATTTGGGAAGGATTGGGAGATGTGGCCTTGTTGGAGAAGATGTGTCACTGAGGGTGTGCTTTGAGGTTTCAAAAGCTCATACCAGACTCAATCAGTCCTCTCTCTCACTCCATCTTCTCTCTCTCCATCTCCTCCTTTCTCATTCTCCTTCTCTCTCCATCCCCTACCACTCCCTGCAATTTATGGATCATCTGTGAGCTCTCAGCTACTACTCCAGCACCATGCCTGCCTCCCTGCCTCCCTGCCTCCCTGCCTCCCTGCCTCCCTGCCTCCCTGCCTCCCTGCCTCCCTCCCATGATGGTCATGAACTAACCTTCTGAAGCTGTAAGCAAGACCCTAATTAAATGCTTCCTTTTTATGAGTTGACTTGATCATGGTGTTTCATCACAGCAATAGAACAGTAACTAAGAAAAACTAAGGCATGGCCATTAAATACAATTCTCTCTAAAACCAAAAGCTCTCTCCAATGCTAAGCATGTCCAAAACCTTGGTCTATAGTAAAAAACCAAGTTATGGATTTTCAGAAAGACCCATGAGTCTACAGACAGTTCCAGTTTTATAAAGCCATTGAGTTACTCATAAAGTTGGCCACATTGGAATGCTCCCTTGTTCTAAAGTATGATCATTTAAAATCATTGCCCATCTATATTGAGAGTAGTCAAGATGATTCTAACTGTTTTGCTGTCTTCTTTCAGGCTGACTTTGACAGAGAAAGCTATGCAAAGACTAGTCTCTTGAGAGACCATCTGTATTCATAGGCTTTAAGAGCTCATCTTGTTAACTGTTTCCTGCCATCTCAGGTAGGGGAGAATATAATTAGCCTAAGGCAATTAAGGCAGTTAAAATACTTTGATTCTTCAAAACTTTTCAGGAGAGACTCTGGTCTCACGCTGAATGACTAAGCAGACATAATTATTACATAATCAAACCCTACAGAATCAGAATCTGATAAAAATACTAAATAGTATCCAAGGACCAAATTGTTTATATATATATGGTTTGATTTTAAATTGCAACTTCAGTTGACAAGTTGCCATTTAGTGTAAGGGGAGAATACTAGACTACATATGACAACTTTGTTCCATTTTTTAGAGCAATACTAAGATGTAAAAAGAGATTGGCAAAACCCATAGGGATTATGCTTTGCAGCTCATTTAAGCACCGAAGCAGATATTAGGCAACAACAAATAAGACTAAGGAGCTATAAACCCTGCCAACTACAACAATGGCTAGCCTTATAAGATATACCCACTGATGTCATAGTGGCACAAAGATCATGGAAGTAACAAACTACTTTCAGATTGGATTTAAGTCCTAATACACAGGATGAAACCCATACTTGGCATCATTATCGGGCTAAGAACCTATGGCTAGACAGGTTCTCTTTATGTAGAATCTATTACTATCATGCTGATAAATGGACATAGTATTAAACTGACTCCTAAGGATTTATCATTATAGCCATAGAAGAATGCATCTGTCATCTCTCACCTGAGAAGTTTCTGTCTGAAGTAGATGGTGATGAAAACAGTGACCCACAGCTGGTCATGTGTAGAGAACAAGAGACTGCAAAATAGTCCACCCTAAAAGGAACATATATATCATACCCCTCTCTGATGGCTCTGGATCATGGTAGAAGAGAAGGAAGAAAACATGTAAGAGCCTAAAGCAAACGACTATAAAAAAGCATTATCTTCTGGACACATCAAGGCAGCTGCATATATGAACACAAAGCAGTTTCATCAGCATGTAAAAAAACAAAACAAAACAATAACAACAACAAAAACCTGTGTAAATCCAAGCCAGACCAAATCCCAGCATGGATATAGAGAGCATACAACCCCACCCAAGCCTTGCAGCTATTGGCAATTATTAGCTGCTGAGAGAGGGACAGCAGTTTCCTCTAAGAGCATAGTCCCTGGTAAGTCAACCACTTTCCAGTAGAAGAGCACACACCCAAGAATATTTGAGCAGCACAAATTAGTCTTGAAAGATCAAAAAAGAAAATGAACACTAAGTTGGGTGGAAGGAAGAGGGGATTGAATTGGGGAAGAGTTGGGGGAAGGAAGTGAATATGATCAAAATATGTTGTACGAAACTATCAAAGAACTAATGAAAATACTTTTATGGTGGGGAGTCTAAACCTGAGACAGTTTTTGTTTTTGTGTTTTTAATTGCCTACAGAACTGACCTACTGGGATCTTTCAAAGGGTCAGCACTAGAGCCAAGACCAAGGTGCCCAAATCACAATCAGGGTGGGAGGCTCTTATTTTCAGCAGAATATAGAATATAGAAAATAAACAAAAACAAAGATTTTCAATTGAGGACTATTTCTCTGAAAAGAAAATTTAAAAGGAGTCTGACCCCAAAAACTCTTCTCAAACAGTATGCTCGGAGATTTCATTCAGGAAAAGAAAACATTACCAAGGCAAGTAACCTTTTTAAAATCTGAAGAAGGGTCTGTAATGCCTGCCATGAAAAGCTCATTTCTGCTTACAGGACCAGGGAGTAGCCAAGCTCTGCAGCAGAGCAGAAAGATAAACTTGCTCATCTGAGACTGCCTACAGACTAGGAAGTAAAATTGATGTTTTCAATGTCAAATTAGGAGAGTAGGAAACACAGAAACTACTGTATTTTACTCATGTCTGGGAATTACATCTCTGCCCAAAGTATACATCCCTACAGTAAGTCTTTGTCCTAGAGTATCACCATGCGTTGTTAATATCATAAGCAAAGGAGAGTTTGGTTCAATTAATCTAAGTAGTTATGCAAACTCTAGGCAGGCTCAAGAAAATGTCCAAGATACAGAAAACAAAACNAAACCTGAGATCCAGAATCAAACACTGGATGTTCTGGTCTTCATGTGGTCAGACACCTTGCTGAATTTGACTGACTGATTCTGGCTCCCTTAAAGTCCCTTTCTTAAAGCTATCTCAGCAATAGTTACTCCAGCAGAAGTCTACCTACCTCGTTAATATCTGTATCAAACTCACCAATGTTCTCTGACAAGTGTGTGTGTGTGTGTGTGTGTGTGTGTATTTTGTATATACATCTTCCCAATGAAGCATCAGAGGTAAAATTTAGATATACTTTGCTTATGCTAATGCAGAGTTAGTTCAAGGTGAAGTCATATTGATTCCTTGGCAAAAACACATCTGTTGAGAACTAATTCATCTTGCCCTCAGATTAAAAAAAGAAAAAAAAAGGTGATGTTGACTCTTTAATCTCAATTTGTACCATGTATTGCTTTGAAAAATTATGCTTCATTTAGAAAAACTATCTAGGCTTCAGACTTGGTTATTTGTAATTGTGCTTTCTGCCTTTAAAATTTTAAATGTTTTCTCTGCCTTTAAAAAGACTAACAGGCCAAGAAAAAAAATCTATCTGGTCACCAGCAGAAGTCAGATGTCCATCATGCAGTCAAATGGGGCTCTACTGTTCTCTTCTTCCTCTGTCCTCACATCTTACCCTTCCTCTTCTATCATCTATAAACTAGGTGTACTGCCAATACTCACAAAACAAACCCCAAGCACCACATTACAAAACCTCATAACTGAAATCTAAAATAGCTGTCAATAATTGATATCATACATTTTACTATTATTACTAGTGGAAATGTTATTATCAATCATGTTTTTAAAAATAAGCAATATATATGTGTAAAAAAAAACCAAAGAAAAAATAAAATGAGTGAGATACACTGTAGAAATTAACAGATGTAAGCCTGCTTCTTAATCATGTAGGATTAAGCTTCCTAATACTGTAAAGGAAGAGCCTGATGGATATGAATTTTAAGTGAAGATTTTGGTTAATCCATGTAAGGGAGCCAAAATTTTCAAACAGTGAAGACAGGCATTCAGTTTTGCTGATAAAAGTATCCATATCACAACCATCATGGACTATGGGGGGATATTTTGCTGTTGACTCAGTTTTTCAGTAGAGAGAGAAAAACAGACAGAAACACTCCTAAGCAGGAAGAAGTTCATAAACTTGGCAGTTACCATCACCACAGGTTCTATTATTTTCTGTCAGGTCGTGGGAAAGGTGAAATGAGATGATTCATTATTTAACCAGATCAATTAACACAAAGTCTAGAACATAGATTTCTCAACTTAATTTTAAAATTTAGTTTAAATAATACAAAGAAGAGAAGGAAAGGTCAGAGAAGAAAAGATATTACATAGACCTAGACCTCAGTTACTGCACAAAATGCTAGGTGTATCAACTACAATCAAGTAAATGTTTATTATATACTCATTATGTGCTAGATAGTATATTATCTTATTTAATTCTTTTTCTATAAATTAATTTTTTTATTCATTTTACATACCAACCACAGATACCCCTCTCATCCCTCCTCCCACTCCCCCACCTTCCCCCCTATCCCCTCCTCCAAAAGGGTAAATTCTCCCATGGCAGGACAGCCAAGCCTGATACATTCAGTTGAGGCAGGACTAAGCCCCTCCCCACTTTATCAGAGGTGCGTAAGGTGTCCAACCATAGGTAATAGGATCCAGAAAGCCGGCTCATGCACCAGGGATAGATCCTGATCACACTGCCGGAGTCCCACAAACAGACCCAGCTACACAACTGTCTCCCGTATAAATATCTCACTTAATTCTGAGAAAAATTTCTTAGTCTGACTGCTATTATTAGTCTCTATTTACATGGAAGTGGGGCACAGAGAAGTTAAAAGACTTTCCCTTATCACAGAGCTTGTGAGTAACAGAGACAGAAAGTTAATACTGGCCTGGTGGACTTCACAAAAGTAGCTCTCAGTTAAATAGATACTTTAAACTTATAGAGTACAATAACTTTACTCTTAAGTGATGTTCTAGAATGTCCTTGAAAAAGCACCTCTTCCTTTCTCAATAATCCAGCAATTCCTATAATTAAAAAATTAGATGGATCTAGCATTTCAGATCATAATGAAATATCCCAAAAGAATGATAAGTACCACACAGAGCACATAGATAGCCAAATTATAGAACTTCTTACAAAGTCTTCAAATGGTGAACAAACTTCAAAAGGTCATCAGACAACTAACAAGCAGCCCAACGAGGGGACCTAAAACAGGCCTGTGTGCTGAGGGCATGGTCCCTAGCCTGGGGTACTATGGGAGATGCTGAAACTTTAAAAGGCAGAGCTAAGAGGGAGAAGCTAAGTCACTTCGTGCACCTTTCAAAGAAGCTAATAGGATGCTCACTTCTCTCTTCTTCCTAATGTTCACCCTCAGTCATAAAGCAAAAGAGACATGTCAGCATGAACTCCTACTCTCTTGCCACACCACGTCCTTTGCTAGTTATGCAGCACCAGAGGCCAGGATCCCCCTTCATGCTCTCGGATGCCCCAGCCTCCAGATAGCAAGCAGCTATCTCACATCATCCATCTATTCTCTCTCCCCTCATAGAACGAAAAGCAAGTGCCACGTCAGTAGCAGCAACTTGACTGAAACACAGTCAGAGACTTACATTTGGGAAGGGGAGAGACATCAGTTAATACTGACATAAACCAAAGATACTCAGAAATCCCAGTGGGTCATACAATAGATGAGGCTCTCAATTCATGGTGGCTTGCTGAGGAAGAAAGTTTGTGGGCTATTGGGCTGTAATATTTTTTTAAACACACAATGAAAATTTAGGAAAAGAATGAATGTAAAAAGAAGAAAGGGAGAAATGGAGGGAAGGAAGAGGGAAGGAGGAGGGAAGGAGGAGCACCAAACAAAATGCACAGATATTCAGGGCAGGAGCTGAGGACACAGTCAGGATACACACATGGGCCAAAGGATAAAATTCAATCCCTGCTCACACTGACTGCACAACTGCAAGAATGGCTGCCATGGTCTCTTCTCTTCCTCCAAAATATTTTCCCACAAATAATGAAATAATTTTAACAAAATAAATAATAAAATCTTGAATTGTTTTTAAAATATAAAACATTTTATCTTTTTCTCAGTTGTAAAGCAACACACTTTTGCTCTGATAATATCTGAGACCTTGATCAACATCCTTAATTTAATAGAAGGCATATAGAAAGAGGATTTCTGGATTACAGGTTGAAGTCTTAAAAATAAACATACACCCAAAAGCAAAGAGAAGGGAAAGGTGCAGGATTCATACTAAATTGTTGGGCTTTTCATCCTGGAAAAAGCAAGCCATAGATTCTTGAACTATAGGAGCCTCCTTTGTGGAGCTAAAAACAAAGGGTACAATCTACAGTTACTTGGATTGCTGTAGATGTGCAGTAACATGACAACGGCTCTCTTACCACAGCAGCTGCAATTATTCACTTGCACACACTGACTTTCATTGGCTTTTGTTCTCTTCTGGAGTAAAAGGTGCTAAAGTTTGCACACTGACATGACTCGGGATGTATCCCCAATGTTGAGTGCAGTCAACCCACTCTTTTCATAGGTTTGCATTCACAGGTTCAAAGTATTCAGGAAATATATCTGTATTGAACATACATGGACTTTTGGGGGTAGGTATGCACTGAACAATGCAGTATAATGACTATTTCCACAGCATGGGAAGAGAGAATCCTTTTTGGGAAAATGCCTCCATTAAGATTGGCTCATAGGAAAATCTGTGGGGTAATGTCTTGTTTAATGATTGCCAGGGGAGGGCCCAGCTNACTAGGCATGGTGCCCTCCCACCCTGGGCAGGTAGTTCCAAATTGTATAAGAAAACAGGGTGAGCAAGCCATAAGGAACAAGCCAGTAAGCAGTACCCCTCCATGGTTTCCGCTTAAGGTTCTGCCTCCAGATTCCTGCCTTGAATTCCTGCTTTGACTTCCTTCAGTGATGGACTGAGACCTGGTAGTCTAGGCTGAAATAAACCCTTTCCTCCCTTGAACAAGAGCTACTTTTGTTCTAGGTACTTTGCCACAACAAAAGAAACCAAACTAAGACATCCAGCATTACAGACTCTAAACCTCTGGAACTGTAAACCTAAATAGACTCTTCCTTGTGTTGCTCTTGGTCATGGTGTTTTATCACAGCAACAGAAAACTAGGTCACATATATTGTTACATGAGCTAGCAGTTCTATTTTTAAATATTTATCCAAGATTATAAAAGCATTTCTGTACAAATATTCTCAGTGGCGATAGTCATGATAGCCAAAAGTTAAAGCAATCTAACTATTCTTCTATTGAAGAAGAGATTCTAAAAACCTAACAGATGTAGGGGCTGGAGAGATGGCTCAGCGGTTAAGAGCACCGGCTGCTCTTCCAAAGGTTTTGAATTCAATTCCCTGCAACCATATGGTGGCTCACAACCATCTGTAGTGAGATGTGGTGCCCTCTTCTGGCCTGGAGGCATACATGCAGGCAGAACATTGTATACATAATAAATAAATAAATCCTAAAAAAACAAAAGCTGACAGATGTATACAACAATATATCATTCATCAATAAAAAAATATGTTGCTGATACAAACTAAAAGATGGCTATGTATTAAAAAAATGCTAGGTAGCCACAAAAGACTATATACTATGTAATTCTGTATTTATGAAATGTTTATAGTAAAAAAAAAGATCATCAAGACAGAAAGCAAATTAATAGTTTCTTTGAGGTAATGGAGGAAGTTTGAAAGTAACTATTAACGGATGCATGGTTAAATACAAACTATATTTTGAAGGAGACAAACATGTTCTAAACTCATTTGTGGCCATGTTTTTACAGTTCTGGAAATATAACTGCTGAACTGTTGTTGTTTTTGAGACAGGCTCTTGCTATAATTCAGACTGATCTTAAACACACAGTGCTTTTCCTTGACCAAGTGATGAGATTACAAGCATTAGCCACAAAGCCTAACTTAAAGCATACACTTTAAATGGCTACAATTTATAACACATAATAGAGATACTAAATGAACAGAAAGAAGGACAGAAGAACAGGATTAGAGGGAGCCAGCAGCCTAACTGTACTGCTAGCAATTTAAGTGCATCATAGAGAGAATTATTTGGAGGAGAAAGACCTGTCATCTCACCTCTTACATACAATGTAACCACTCTGAGTATGTGTGTGCCTATAAAGGGCAACAAAAACAGTGGAGGTCAGAATACTATAGAGGCCCCTTTAACTGACAATACAAAAGTGAATTTCCTGTAGTTTGTCTGAGTACTAAAAGCATTGGGTTATAATTATACCTTGGCCAATTTTCCTTTGATATAATTGGCTGTTCTATCAAATAGTAATTACTGTATCAAAGACTAAAGTAATAATTTCAATGAATATTTTCTGTGGATGAAATTCAAGATGTTATAATCAATTTGCTTTTCAGGAATAAACAGTACCATGATTTACATACTTCAATCTAGGGCCAAAATACAACCTGCTGTCTGTGTTTGCAAGTAGTCATGTGTGTTCATTCATGTATTATGTCTCTGTTTTGTATAGGATGAAATGGGGGTAACAGAGATATACATACATACATACATACATACAGATACACAAAGTCTAAAATATTTATAATCTTGTCTTTTAAGAAATATTTTGCTGAAACCTCTCCAGAAAAATATTAATGATTTAATTTTTAATAACCAATATATACCTCCAAATGCAGGGAGCCGCCATTAGAGGATGGCGCTGGCTTCCTGCCAGCCGTTAGGATAAACATCTCCATATACGGCTTGCCCGAGCCTCCAAACGATGCTGGAGTGCGAATGCCCAGCCTAACGAGCTCTATAGCCTATCCCGTGGCTACCCGTGCCCGCTGCCTTGGCATCACCCAATCAGGACGTGACCCGTCTGCTCTCCCGGGTATAAGTTCCCCCACTCTAGCTGCCCCAGGCCCCTCTCCTTCCATCCCAGCTACAACCAAGAAGTGCTCCAATAAAGCGTGATCAGAGAAAAATCCTGTGTGGTGTAGTTCTTTCTCGCTGGTCGAGAGGCTCGCTGCAGCTGGTGCCGAAAACCGGGAACTTCGGACACCGAGAGAGGGGCGGAAGAGGATTCAGAATTCTACACGCGGAGCGGCGACGTCGGAAAGTCTCTCCCTCANGTATGTTGGTTAGCCCGTGGACATATATTGCTGTCTTTGTAGTGATTATTGTTGTTGTCTTTGCCTGCTGCTTTTTCTTGCNTTGTGATCAGCCCGGCCGAGAGTGCATTTGCGGTGTCTAAAGTGAAAGTAAGTCCGCTGTAGATAAGGCGGCTTTTCACAGCTGAAAGCGAAAGTGAGACTGTTGCAGATAAAACAGCGTTTCGCTGTCGGCCCATTTTCTCTAAAACTTTCAGATCATTAAACTATGGGTAATACGCAGGGAATAGGGCCGGGAGCGGTGGACCTCCAAACCCCAATCGAGACCTTGTTAAAACAGAGAGGACTAAAGTTATCATCAAGAACTATTCAAGCCATTCTCAGAGACATAGATCGAGCAGCACCTTGGTTTATAGTATCGGGTGATCTGACTCTGGGGTGCTGGGATAA
>LZPO01057122.1:0-11672 GCA_001675575.1 Neotoma lepida
CTCTCCCTTTCCCTCTGTCTCAGTGCATATTCTTGATTCTCGTCAAACTTAAGTTCCTTTTCTTTTAAAGTTTGTGATAATTATGATTATTCTGCAGCAAAGACTAAGTGCCTATAATCTACCCTATATATAAATATATACATATATATATATTACTACTATCCTATTATCATCCTTCTCAAGATTATATTTATTTTAAGAAAAAATGATCCCAAATCAATGAAAAATACAGAACAAATACTGATAAAATTATTCTGGAAGTTTTGGTAAACTGGACCACATAACTGTATGGTTAATTTCTGGTAGCTTATGATTAAATGGTGGAGTTATAGATGAAAAGTGTCAAACCGTGTTATTCTTAGCCAAATACAAACCAGAAACATGTTATTTATCAAGAGTATCAATGTTGAAGGTAGTACACTCTCTGTTGTGGACACATGGGTATCTTTGGTAAGCCAATTAATAGCCTGGATTCATCTGACTGAAAAAAAGGAGTCGATGAGACTTTTGGAATACTCAAATTCAGTGAAGAATGGAGCAATGGAAGTCCCCCATCGTAAGTGCTCTGAACCTCAGCACGGAAGAAAATGACCCAGTAGGTTGAGATCTTCATTCTGGCTGCTGCTCTTTGGATCAGACAGAGGGACCCTAGAATACTCTTGTCCACCCTAACTCCAAGATCTTGCACTTTACAAGAGTCAGAGACAGAGATGTGGGGCCCAGTAGGGAGCCGGAGAATTTGGTTACTATTGTGGCTCAGCCCGTGGTATAGAGACTAGAAACCTGACTTCCTGGTACAGATCTGAGCACCAGCTGAGTAGGAATTGTGGAAACTCTTGGGCTGCAGCAGGTGATGGAAGGCAGCAGGTATTTAGCTGTCTACTCCCTGAAATGGGGAAATTATTCGAAATCTTGAGCATTTGGTACACCACCTGTCCACTAGACATCCAGGTATCTTGCCGATGGGGATCATGCCTTTTTTGCACAGACCTTGATATGAGCAGAGAGAGCTTGGCCATCTTCTGTGAGATAGAATCTATGCTCCGGAAATTATTTGGTCGATGAAAAGAAAATCCCATGCATTTAAGGGCAATGAACTAGATCCATTCTCAGTGCATATTGTATTCTACACAACTGATGGAGGCAAAATGCATTGCTTAGAAAAGAGCTGGGAAGCTGTCTGGCCATAGCTTTTATGGGGCATTCATTTTGTTTGCCGTCATTGCGGTGCGCTTTCTTTCATTTGAGAAAAATGAGCTGTATATTCTCCTTGCTGCCTTAGTTCTTGTGCCAAATTCCCCGGAGGATTTTCCCATTTTAGCCTGGTTAACTCAGGAAAAGAAATGGAAAGCTACAAAACTAAAATATTACCGGTTCTTTCTAAGTTTCTGCCTTTATTGTTTTGGCAATGGGCTTCTGTCACCCATGTTATGTTAACTGTCAGGTCTGCCTGTGTGCCTGGTGAAACCATCAACAAATAAATGAATATAATCTACCTCCTAGGCTCTGTGCATTTTCTGTCTCCCTGTGCATTTGTCTGTAGTGCATTTTAATATAGTGACTTGACATTTCCGATGTTGATATGTTTTAGAAGGTAGACTAAACTAAAATGAAACAAGGGATAGAGGTTCCTGGGCAACACAGGGAAATAACCTGCCCCTCCTTAGATAAGTCACACGTTCTTCCTACCTGAACAAGTGATCAAATGACCAAATACCACTAACCCAAGAAGGTATTCTGCAGCCTTAACAAGCAGATCTTTAACCCATGTTGGGATTTCCCAACTTATCATTCTTTTAGCATTAATTTTTCATCATGTAAGTGAATCATTCTTTTATATGTATTCACAGAAAATATACTTTGATTCCCATGGGAGCTAAGATCTTATTATTTCTTTAAATGAATATTGACAGGCTTACCACAAATAGGAATATAAAAATGTGGGTTGCTCTTCCTCCCTGACCTGTTCACTAAGACCAACTAGGATAGACTCCTATTCTAAGCAGTGCAGAGACGATGTGAACAAGGTAGATGTAGATTCAGGCTTTTCATAATAATAATTACCCAAACTTTCCTCCTCCCCTCCCTGTACTTTGAGAAGTCAAATAGAAGAGTCCTAAAAAGAATATAGAAAAGGCAGACAACTGGGATAGTTCACAGAACCACGATGAATGTGCAGGAAAGTGCCCACATGGCTCCTATTCTTACTTTCACAGTAACATCAGCTCTGGAGCAATTCCCCTGCCTGTGTTCCAATTGCTTTCATGCTTTCCCTCTAGGAGACCTTGAGATTGTTATTTAATTTTACTAAGGGTCAATTTCTGCTAGTAGTAGAGTCTACTGTATCAAAGGAGATGATGTTTGCTCTCTGACAATGGCGCTGGTTTAATTATAGTAATTCTCTTAGCTGTTATTGGTACAAGCATGTAAGGAGGGCCATATCTAGGGTGACTGGGAGAGGGCAGAGACAATCCAGGCTGTGGATTTGCTCAAAGCTCCTTTCCCCAGATAGAAGGCCTGGCACTAGGTCCATGGGCGTGCTGTATGCATCCCTGTCTCCACCAATGTGACAGCTAGTACTTCCCAGAGCTTATCTCTTTCGGCAGCCTTCTCAGTGACCAAGCTGGCCCTTGACACAGGAGTGGGTATGTGACAGCAAAACTTTTTGGCCTTTGGTTCTAAGTGTACTCAGAGCTGAGTGGGAGGTTGTGTTCATTATTTTGTGAGTTAACCTTTCCTGGCTATGACTTTGGTTTTTCAAATACTAACACAATGAATTTTCTTTTGTCCCTACCCCTCTCATTAATAGGGTGCTGAGAAAATTTTGTCAATGAATGAATCAGGAGAACTGCAAGACCTCTTAACCAAAATTGAGGTAATTGTGCCTTTGACCACTTATTTTTAGTAATCAAAATATTAAACACATTCTGATTGTAATTGGTTTCCTAGTTAAATTTTTATCCCATGTTCATACAAACATATAATGGTATATATGGGACAGTTTTAATTGGGTACCACCTGCCATTGCATTGGCTCCATCTAGGGTGATTTAAATATCTGCTTCTAACAACCTCATCCTATTAACTGAACTTTTTAGTTGGCTTTATCTGAGACTAATTCTCTATAATAGAGGTGTTGATGAAGTATTAAGCTGGACAATTGTCTTAAAGCACACTTATTTCCATGGACTTATTCATCACTTAGGAAGGTAAAGGGAAAACTATTTCTACAGGACACACTTTTTAATTTTTGTTCCTACCTTTTACAATTATAGCATGAGAGACATAATTATTCAAATATATAGTGTATTAAATTCATGAATAACCAGGAAACTTTTAGCATTTCTCTGGTAAATGATTGTATCAGTCTGTTTCTTCCTGCACATAGGGAGACCATATGGTTTATCATCCAGATGGAAATGCTTTTAAGAGTGAAAATTATACATTCATAATTACCCAGAGCTTTCCTGGGTGAGCAAAGCAGGCCAGCATCCATATGCTTTTACTGTCCCTTCTTGTTCTACCCTTATTTGTGATTCTCTCCCATACCTCTACATCAGTCAAAAGTAAGAACTGCGTGGCCTCTTGGCTCTCTTAGAATCACTCACTTACGCACGTTCTGTCTACCTAGATTGTTATTATTCCAGTTCCTCATTTCATTTTCCTACCTGGACAATCTATAGTGTCTATCGGTAGGACTAGTTCTAAAAATACTCTCTAGTCTTTTCTGCCTTCTTATCTCCATGACTCTTCATATTGTCTGGTTGCCAAAGGATTCCTTTTATCATTTTCTTTGGGGTATTTGATTTACATCCCAAATGAGCTACGCACTCCTTGATTTTAAGTCATTTTTATTGACATTTAGTCTTTCTCAGAAGGAAAACAAAATGTGTTCACTCATTTGACGAATTTTTTGAGTAGCTGTGGTTTCCAAGCACTGTCCTTTGGGAGATAACAGTGTCTGCTCAAAGATTTGCTTGCATACAGGAGTAGCTCACAAAAGTTCTGAGCTAATTTCTGTCATAATAACAGTTGCATTACATTTATACACAGTGGTTCAATAAAGGTGGCAGACAGAGAGAAAGTGCCTCTGAACATGGAGTGTTCCGGGGATGTAGGAAGAAAATATGGCATGATCTGATTTCCCAATTTTCCTTAGCATACACAATTTGTCATTTCTGAAGTATTGTGGTTTGAAAATTTGAGAATTTTAGCTGGCAGTCCAGCTCTCCTGATAGTCATGTGACTTTGGGCATGTAGCTTCACTCCTTGGAGTCCTGATAGCTTATGGCACCAAATGAGAGTGTGCACCTGCCTGTCTAAAATTCCATTCAGATTAAAATATTTGCATAGGTAGATTTCTTTCTTTCTTTTTGTTTCTGTAGACCACTTCAATTTCATAAAGCCATGAATTTAGGTTAATGTGTATCTTTTATTTAGCCCATAGAAATTGCATAGCGTATAGTATGTTATTTATCTATTCTGTAGTTTTCTGAGCACATTTTAATGTTATACAAATTGTATTATAGAATACACCTGATTTGATTTTATATTGATATGTGAACATCGAAGGCATTTAGTTTAACAGCTGCATACATCTCCAAGACAATCTTTTCTAGTAGCTCTTGCTTCTCTGATGGAAACACTTTCTGCCAAGATAGTTGCCACTTGTTGCCTGTGGTTGTCGATCATGTAACATAATGTTGTGTGACTGAGGAACTGATTTTTTTTTTTTTTTGAGACAGGGTCTTGTTTAGCTCAGGCTGGCTTCCAACTTCCTACATAGCTGAGAATGACCTTGAACTTCTGATTCTCTTGCTTATATCTCCTAAGGAAATAGGTTTTTAAATTTTATTTAATTTTGACCCAAATGTAATTATAAACAGCCTTATGTAGATAGCATTATATTGGCTGGTTTTATGTCAACTTGACACAAGCTAGAGTCATCAGAGATAAAGGAGCCTCAACTGAGCAAATACCTGCAAAAGATCCAGCTGCAGGACGTTTTCTAATTAGTGATCAGTAGGGGAGGGTCCAGCCCATTGTGGGTGGTACTGTCCCTGGGCTGGTGGTCCTGGGTTCTGTAAGAAACCAGGCTGAGCAAGCCATGTTGAAGCAAGGCAGAAAACAGCATCCTTCCACAATCTCTGCATCAGCTCCTGCCTCCAGGTTACTGCCCTGCTTGAGTTCCTTTCCTAACTCCCTTTGGTGAGGAACAGTAATGCCAAAGTGAAAGCTAAATAAACTCTTTCCTCCCCAACTTTCTTTTTGGTCATGATGTTTCTTCACTGCCATAGAAACCCTAACTGAGACAAGCATTTTAATTCTATACTTTAGTAGCATCTTTTAGAATGTTATAGGATGAATGAACCCCCATAGTTTTCTTTGTACAGGTGTGTAACTGACTTAGATGCTCTCAACATTTATCCCTTTTTATCCATGATTCTTTTATTCTGCCACTTAATATCTACATACTAGATTAATGTAAATGCTCTTTCTCTTTCAGCTTACAGGGCTTTGAAAAAACAATTTTCTCTTTTTAAAGTTTATCTCAATTTTACAATCAGTACAATTAAGATGCAAATAGTAAGATTATTTCTAATTTTGAAAAGGATAGTGTGCTACTGGCTTCTACTGTTATAGACATTGTAAGGTGCTACAACTTGGTTGGACAGCTTGTCCGAAGGGTAAAACTGGTAGAGAATTGTAGTCATCTAGGAAATCCTGCCTATGAGGGAACTAGGGTTAATGGAAGTCAACCTAGATAAAGAGACAGGCCCTAGAGAAGCATTAGATGATCAATCACTGGATGAGGATGCAATATTCAAATATGAATATCCAGTACTCTGGTTAGCTTTGGCAGGAGTTAAATATTCACAAGGCTGGAAACATTTAAATCTTAATTGTGTAGCAAGTAATATGCTTGGTGTTTTATATATGCTGAGTGAATGAAATAGGTTATATTATTATTTCCATGATGCCATTAAGGGAATAGGCACAGAAAGAGACTAAATCATTCACTCAAGATGTTACAGAAAATGTTTCAATCCTGAATCTGATCAGCCTGACTCTAAAGCCATGATATTAATCATGAAGTTATGCTCCTGTGACCCTCAATTCAAATGACATATAGGTAAGTGGGACATATGACTTTATCATGACAAGACACAAAACTGGTCGAGAAATTTATCTAGTAGTTACCTGTTAGGTTCAGGGAATAAGCTGTTCTAACACCATGGTTTCTTTCTCATGGAACATCCTAGAAGATGGACAATGACATTAGACAGGTTATTCAGTTCTGATTTGTATTATTGGGTACCACATGCCAGTCACACAACTGCCCTTGGTCCTTATAGTCCAAGTCCAAAGCTTAGCAGTTATGCTAAATGAAGGTAAGGAATAAGGTTTAGCAGATGTATGGGGCCAAGAGAAGGAAATAAGCAAATAATTTTACATTTTCTGGTTCATGAATGCTACTGTGTATACTGTTCAAGTGAACATTTCTCTGGCAAGCTGAGTACCTGGGACTTATTGATGGAGATTTTCTATGTCCCTAGACACGAGCAACAGGCCAAGTGGAGCAGATTTACATGACACAAAAGCCACGTCGTACCTCACATTTATCATTGAAATAGCTATTTTTAAAAGTGAGAATAGAAGTGGTCTTAGAATAGTTTCACTATTGTGCCATAAGCATCAAAATTAACAGACGAATTAAAGACATATTTACTTTTTCCTTACAGAGGCAAGCTCTTAGACCAGAGGGCTAATATTGATGCATGTAAATCCAATAGTTCAGCATAATAGAATATGGTTGAGTCATGTGACTATGAACAATTTATCTGGAGACGGCAGCTGGTGCATATGACTTAAGGTAGTGGTTTATTAATAAAATAATGGCTTACAACATCTAACCTCACTATGTGCCAGCCAGCCTTCTATTTTTCCTATGTGGATCAGTTCACTGAATCCTGTCAATAACTGAGTAATCAAAGAAAGATCTCATTTTACAATTCAAGGGTTCTGAAGACAGGCTTTTAGGATGGCCTTGATATACCAGTGGCTCTGTCAACTTGAGAATGTAGGTTTCGGTGTTGATATGTTAATTTTCTCTTAGAAAACTTATTGGTTGTGACTTTCAGATAAATTATGAAGTCAGAGTAGACTCTTAGTACTGGTGGATTTAACGTTTGATGTTTTTATTCATCAAAAGTAATTTTGTAGGCTCTATTTCAGATCGATGACGTAAAATAAATTCTAATACTGTTGCATTACAATTTGGAGTTCTATGTAATGACAGCCCGATGTTCAGGGTGAGTGAGTGACAGGAGAGAATGAGAGTAGGTGGCTTACTAAAGCCCACGGTTTATCTCAGCTTTGCTCTTCTTTCTCATCATAAATATATTCTTTGGGAAAACCATATGCTATTTTAAAATTTCATCCTTCACAAGTGTCCCAGGACACAGTGGAGTTGGTTTCACATAAAGTCTACCTGATGTTCTTTTATATTTGTTACTGAAATGCTGAGGCACATTTTTAAAAACTACCAAATAATTTACATTGGTTGATAAACAGCTGTTTTCCAAACATCCCTCTTGTTGCTTGACAGCACCTGCCCTGTTAGTCTGCCAAAGAAACTTGATTCCCCCTTACATTTTAATGTCACGTAAACTATGGATGGTTTGTAGTTTATTCCCAGGGAAATATATATGTTTATATAAATTTTTTTGTGATCTATTTGAAATTCAAATTTAACTGAATATTATTTATTTCTATTTACAATATTGTTCTACTAGGAAGCCAAAACTATTTACAACCTAGTGGTAACGAATGGAGTCCTGGACTCCTGACCCTGTTGCTCTCTCTTCTAAGCTATAGGCTGGTTTAATATCTGTTTTGCCTAGTTGGTGCAATTCTTATTTACGACATGCTACTTACCATCCATCTATTTATCTGTCTGTCTTTGTATCTTCTATTTATCGTCTCCCAAGCTTGCCTCAAACTCACTATGCAGTCAAAGATAACCTTAAACTTTTTTATCTTCCTGGCTCTACTTCTGAAGTTCTGGGCTTGCAAGTGCGCACTAACAAGACCAACTTGATATTTTTGAATGTATCCTTGTTTCACAATTATAGTGATGTCAAGCATATATTGACATGATCATTCTGTTTCTGTAATTCAATGATGTCATTACTTGCTAATTCCCTTATATTTAGCTTTTAAAGGATATTCTTTCCCTCCAAATATTTACAAAGATATTTTAACATTATAAAAAATTTATGTCCAACTTATTGTTCTTTATAGGATCAGTTCTTGCACAGAACAATTACAAAATCATCAAATTACCACTTGTATTCGATCCATCTGTTTGGGTGATCTTTAAATCTCCTCAATCTTTATAGCATTTCCAGTTTCCAGTTTGTGTCATCAAGATCAGCAATACCTACTTTCCATCAAAATAATTCTGTGCTGTTAAAAATTGAAAAAAAAAGAGACATTACAAAGTTTTGTGTCTTACTATAACAGCTAAACTAAAGGGTAGTTGCTGTGGGATGTCTTTCTGTATGCTGTGAATATGTATTTCTCTGATTGGTTGATAAATAAAGCTGCATTAGCCTATGGTAAGGCAGCTTAGAGGCAGATAGGAAATCCAACCAGATATACGGAGAGAAGAAAGGAGAAAAAAAAAGAGACATCAGCTGCTGCAGCGGAAGGAACAGCAAGATGCCAGCAGACCAGTAATGCCACAGCCACGTGGCAACTTACAGATTGATAGAAATGGGTTAAGTTATAAGAGCTAGAAGCTTGCCATAGGCCATGCAATTAGTAATTAATATTAAGCCTCTGAATGATTATTTTATAAGTGGCTGAGGGACTGCGGGGCTGGGCAGGTCCAGAGGAACCTTCCAGCTACAGGTAGTAGTAAGTGGGTTTAGAAGAAAATATATACTTGAAAAGAGACCTGAGGATGTATACATGCAGTTGCTTATATTTTAATGCTTACTTTCCAAATTGTCTTCTGAAATTACTTATGAGGATAAAATTACATTTACTTATTTGTTTTCTGAATTCTTTTAGTTGTATATAGTAGGGAAGTGGAGAGTACATCCAGTTAGTTCAGGTTCTTTTTCAATTGAGTTTTTCAGAGATTTTAATGTGCAATTTTGACTCTCCATTGCAAAACTGTATGGATCTGTGTGGGTCAAATATATTTGTCTGAGTTTGTCATTTTGCAGATGTGTGTGTGTGTGTGTGTGTGTGTGTGTGTGTGTGTGTGTGTGTGTATGTATGTATGTGTGTGTTGCCTACATTTTCTAACCTTGCACAAAGCCAGGCTTTCAAACATTGCTGCTACTTCCTGCAGTCAGGAATGCAATTGCGGCAAATCAGGAACTTAGCATCAGTTCTGTTTGTGTTCATTCTGTGATGGCCTCTGATCACCCCTGGCATGGTGAGTTCCAATAACGGATTCTGAGAAAGCTTACATGTGCTAAGAAGCACATTGAAATGAATGTGAATGTTATGAAATATGAAATACCGTCTTCCACACAGAGCCTGGTTGTATCTATTCTGTATTTGAGATCCTCTATCTTTGCTTGAGATAGAAAGGCTGACAGCTATTAAGAAAGGTTTATGATGTACATAAATGTCTCAAGATATCCGTGTCTGTTTTCTTAAGTATCAAATGAGGATAATGATGCTTGAATTGTGTCTCTCTTGAAGATGCTGTCTATATGTGGAGGGGGAGGGTAGAGGGAGGAAATAGCATATAATGATACCTTTGAAAGTGCTTTGCAGAGGTTAAAGAATTATTCAAATTGGCAATGTAATGATGGCTCTTGGGTTGATAGTGGATCCTTTAAACTTTAGCTCATAGTTTTCTGATTTTCCAAATTCTTTATTGGGTGTATTGTTCTAGAAGACAGAAAAGTGTTAAGAGATTCAGAAGGGAAAGCTAAAAGTATTTTGTTCTCATGAAAATAGTTATCTTTGGGCTGGAGAGGTGGCTCAGAGGTTGAGAGCACTGACTGTTCTTCCAAGGGGCCTGAATTCAATTCCCAGCACCCACACGGTGGCTCACAACCATCTGTAATGAGATCTGGCGCCCTCTTCTGTATACATAATAAATAAATCTTAAAAGAAAAGAAAATAGTTATCTTTTGTTATATTTAGTTGGCAAAAAATTGTTTTCATATGATGAAACTCTTGAAAGTATGTGCCATCCAACACACTTAGCCTCAAATTTACTAGACTTAATAAACCAAGCCTGTGCTGCAGATGGCCATCAAGGAAGGCAGTGAAAGAATTCTGCAGTTGTCCTTCTCCTAGGTTCCATGGATATTAATGGCCCATACTGTCAAGGGCATAGCCACAATTATCTCATACCAATGTTGTTTTACAACATCTCGTAATACTGATTGAATTGTTTACACTAACACATTTTCTGTTCTCTCCTATTTCTTGCCACCCTATATAGAGAGTGCAGCATCCACATGAGTGTCCTTCCTGTGGAGGCTTTGGCTTCCTTCCATGCTCCGTGTGCCATGGAAGCAAGATGTCAGTGTTTCGAAATTGCTTTACGGACGCTTTCAAAGCCCTGAAGTGTACAGCTTGTAACGAGAATGGTCTTCAGCGCTGTAAGAACTGTGCTGGCTAACTGGATTTTCTGCCCAGGGAAAGCCTCATTTTATTAAACAAAGGCTAAAATTTGGTTTCTAAGCTTTTTTTTTTAAAAGGACGTCATGTTTTTGGATTAAAAAATAAAGTTTGTATATTATAATTGCATTTGTTTTAATTTTTGGTTATGATTATTTTTGTTGTTTTATTAAATAAACACTATGTATTCAACAACTTCCATGGACCAAGCCCTGTGCTAGAGGCTGGTTTCTAGTGGAAATTATGGAAACTCAATATCATTCTAACATATCCAAAGTCTGATTCCCAAAATGTTTATGATTTTTAAAGGAAATAAAATGTATCTCAGTGCCTGTTGCAGTGTCACTCTCTTGTTTAGGATGGTTTATTAGAACTTTCTAGATGTATAATGCATTTGCATGCATTCCTCAGCTTCAGGGAAGCATACAACTTTGAACAGTGGGGAATAATGTACCATGTATTCTTAGGCCATAATTTCTTTTAAGTTGTGTAATAGTTCCAGAGCAGATGACTTTAATTATACATTATCAGTGTATAATTAAAAAGATTTTTGATAGATTTTTGGAGGATCGAATAAAAACTGCCAGAGCAGTTGGGGAGATGGTCCAGAGAGTAAAGTACTTGCTATGTAGCATGGTGACCAGAGTTTGGGTACCCCAGACCCGTATAATGCCAGATGCAGGAGTGTAGTCCCACCTGTAATCCTTGGGTCACTAGTGAAATGAGAGGCAGAGGCAAGAGAATCCTTAGAATCTTGCAGTCCTGCTAGATTGTTTATGCATGCTTGAACAAGAAACTCTGTCTTACCCAAGATGGATGATGAGGGCAGATAAGGAGGTTGTTCTCTGACCATCACCCACATGCTGTGGCATTCATATACCCCTACCCACATAATGAATAAACATACACAGGCACACACACAGACACACACACAGACACACACACAGATACACATACAGACACATACACAGACATAGACAGACAGACACACATACATACACACACACACACACACAC
>LZPO01057124.1:0-11651 GCA_001675575.1 Neotoma lepida
ACACACACACACACACACACACACACACACACACACACACACAGGGGTTAATTTCTGAATTAACTCATTCTATACTATATATTCCATATATATATGCTCAACTATCCTGGTTTAATTACTATTGTTAAAAACCGTGATAATGTTGCTTTTAGGGTTCGTGTGAAATTGGGAATATTTTCTCCCTATCTGTGTAAAATATACCATTTATATTTTCCTATTTAAAATTATAGTTACATCATTTTCCCATTCCCTTTCCTCCTTCCAAATAATATCACATAACTCTCATTGCTCTTTCAATTTCATGCCCTCTTTTTTTTATCAACTGTTCTTACATACCTCTGTGTATATGGTTATAATCAGTTGCTCTGCTTTCCCTGAGGAAGGCTATATCTCCTGCTCTCAGAATTCTTCAGTTACCTGTAATTTTTGTGTGAGGTTGAAGTCTTCTAGGCTTTCTCCTGTCCGCATTAGCTTGTCTGTTGTTGTCTTTGTTTAACTCATGGTTAGGCAGTCGTTTTTGTGAGATTTTAATATTAATAGTACTGAGTATGTATATCACCTGGATGGTATATACATGTAAACAACATTAATTCTTCTAATTCAAGTGAATAAATTTTATAGTTTTTATTTTCAGAATCTCAATATATTTTTATAATACCTTCAAGTGTTTTCATATGATTGACTATTCAATCTTTGGTACATCAGTGATAAAGTTGGTGAAAATATTTTTAAATGCAAAAACGGAGCTCCTGAAGAGATAGCTCCACAGTTAAAAAACATTGAACACTCTTTGAAAAGACCCAGGTTCATTTAGCTGTATACACATGGCAATACTCGACCACCTGTAAGTCCAGTTCCAATGGATCCAATATCCTGTTCTGGCCTCCATGATCACCAGACATGTATGTGGTGTGCAAACACACATATAGGCAAAACGCTTACATGATAAAATAAAAAAAATAGTAATTTAATTAAAAAAATATAGAAAGAGGAGATATGTCAGTTGATTAAAAAAAAAAAGACATCATTCCTAACATCATTTGTGGATGCAGTCACTGTAGATACAGACTGTCCTTGGGATCAAGGCTGGAATGCACAGTTATCTGTCAATTGATATGTGTAAGAAGTACATTTTTATACTTAGCCCTTACAGAAGACAGTGAACATAAGATGCTTCTCCACATTTGTCAAAACAAGCTGTACCCCACACTGCAATCACACTAAACTACATATGTTTCTTGCATATCCTTCCAGTTCATGCTGGGCCTTCTGCCTAGAATCACATTCTCTCCGTTCCCACCCACAGCACATATGACATAATTTTGTGTATCTTATAAATAGAGATTCCTCCTTGTATATTGTTTACTCACATAAGATACTAACTTTAAACTCTTTCCTTAGCAAAAAAATTGCAAGTTTATAGTGAATGAACAGCAAATAAATGAATAAATGAAATATTGGCAATATGTCAGAGAAACTATTAGTATTTTAAAGATTTACTTACTTTAAAAAACATTTTGAAATTTCATAACACATAAAGTTGAAGTAATGACAGAGCAAGAATGCTTTCAATTATCCACATTTCATAAAAATATGTTTTGATCTGTTTTGAATAGAATTTGTTTTAATCTGTTGAGAAAGCCTATATAAATCATACATGCATATGTGTGTGACAGAGAGACAGATATAAATGTAAAAAATATATATTTGCATATATGCATATATGCGTACCACAAAGAGTGATGTTCTAGCATTGATAAGATTATATAAAAAGTGTTTATTGGCATAATCAAAGAATGCTTGCAAGTTGAGAAGGCACAGAAGAAAGTATAAATGAAAAGAAAATGTTAAACATTTCAAGAAACTTGCATTCTGCAACATTTGTTTTTAAAATGATAACAAGAATTTAAACCTGTGCCTATAGATATGGTACATTACTTGTCTAGTTTATATATGACCCAAAAATAGAATAGTTGAAATAGCATAGGGCTTTAGAGGCAGGTATTTAACCTACGGTGTTAAGCCAACCCAAGTTGAAGGGATTTGATCTCATCTAGGCTTGTGTGACCTGCATTGAATCCCAAGTAGCATTGTCCACAAAGAAGATTAAATAGGAAATTGCCACTCACATAAAGATTGCTTTCTATATTGGTAGTTCTAGTTTTTTGACATGAATCGTTAAATACACAGCTTCATACAGACTTTTACTTGGAAAATATATCTACTTCAGAAAGTAAGCTTGCTGATTCATCACCCAGGAGATTGTACTTGTGGGTTTGGGGACTAATTCAGCAGATACTTAAAAACATTTTGAATATGTAAGTACATCTATTTGTATTCACATTTTAAATAAAGTAATGCCCCTACATATCCACTCTTGTTTAGCAATATTTTCTTAATATTGTTATTTCTTTGTAGAAATGTGAAGAGTTTAGCTTTCATCTTTATTTGTCCTTATTCACATAGCATTATAAAAGAAAAAGAAATCAAGCAAATAAGATAATAAATATCTACATACTAATACAAAATAAGTATCTTAATTTACCTAGTAGCCTGCAAAAAATATTACATTACAGGATTAAAATATGAGCAAAAAGCTTTGCAGGTTATTTTTAGTATTTGTGGTGGTTGTGGAGTTGTGGAGCTTGAGAAATATTGGAAAATACAATGTAATAAGATGAAGCAAAAGCTTTCATATCAACATTAGTCAATACAACAGAAGGAAAAGCCGGCAAAAGAGTCAAGAGATCCATTCGTTTTCATAGTCTGGAGTCCCATAAAAACTACTAAGCTAGTAGCTATAATATATACCCAGAAGACCCGGTGTAGACCAATGCAGGCTCTGTGCTTGCTGTTTTATTTTCTGTGAGCTCATACTGCTTTGCTTAGTTGATTCAGAAGACCACATTGGACTGGGTTTTATTCAATTGAGTTGTTATCCAAGGGAGTCCCATGGAAATCTCCAAAAAATCCAGGTTGATGTTAAGACAAAGGGTTGCTCTCTACAAACTGACAGTGAGGCCCCATTTCCTAGGCCAGCATCCACACAACTCATTGAACATGGAGAAGTTGAGCTAGTGCCTACATTCAGGCTTCATCTTTATGTCCTAGTCTCTTTGGTGTGGGAAGGTAGTCTACAGGCTAACAAAAGAGAAACGTGGTCAGCAAGCCAGTCACAAAACTTTGACATACAACCTGTCCTGCCTGCAAAATAAGTTAGGACAATGTTTGCACTGAACTTGTGGGAGTAACCAATAAATACCTGATTTGACTTAAGGTCTATGCCACCAGAAGGAATCTATACCCAACACTACTTGGGTAACAAAAAAACAGAGACTACCCTAGATAACTCAGAGACCCAGGGTAAAACCAAACATGACTAGTCTAAAAAAATTGAAAAAGTCAACAAAATGATTCCATACTCATAGATCAGTGCCTTATCTAGTAATCATAAGAGAGGCTTCCTCTGCCACGAGATGGGAACAGATGCAGATACCCACAGCCAGACATTACCACAAAGATGTCTAAATTGGAGGGCTCCATCAAATCCTTCCCCTCAGAGCTCAGAGAATCCCATGGAAGGAAAGGCAGAAAGATTGTAAGAATTAGAGGGAATGGGGGAACACTCAAGTTTACATTCTTTTAATTGCTACTTCTTTCTGAAAACACCAGTAGCTGTATTTGGTTATATAATCTCACCGTTTCACACTATCGTTTCTTTTGTTTTTATGACATGGATTAAATTTTATATTCTTATTATTTCCTAAATTTTCTGTAGCAAACTCACTAATGAGATTTTTTCGCAGCATATTCTTATTATGTCATGCCTTTTCCATAATATCATTTTAAGCTCTAATTACTTTTAATCATATTTTTTCACTTCATCCTTTATTATTTATGTGTCTCAATTTGTTAAAAGGATATTAGCTGATAATCTCTATGCAATGCTAAGCTTCTTATATTCTATTACAACAGTTTTATTCCTTCAGTTTATTAACACATTGTCTCAGATTTCAGTTAAGTTCTGAAATTTGGCTGTTGATTTTGACTTTTAGCCTTTTTTTAATGTTCATATATTTAGAAAAAGGAATGAAGCTTCCTCATGCAGAATGGTTTTCAGAAGTAATCCCAGAAATTAAGCAGTTGTGTTTACATTATCAGACAGTCCCTTTTCAACAAACCCTCTTTCCCTCAAATTCCAGACCTTGTCTTCCTTTTTCTACAATGGTCCAATAACATCCATCTCTGACTGGAAAACTTCAGCTTGTTTAGGAGCAAGCAATCAGAAATTCTTTTGAAAAAGAAATGGGTCTACTTATTCTTATACACAAATACTAGATTGACTTTCCATTTTTTCTAAGGTCTAAAATTACTATTAGACTCTCCACGTGCCCCATGACCTCACTGGCCTTATAGACTAATATGTTTAATTTTCTCCTGATGAGGCCTTGCAGTTTGTCAGCAAGAATAATAATCCTCAGAGGCTTTATCTATTGTTTCCATATGTTGAAAATGTGATGTGTTGTATAGCTCACATTTGGTTCCTTACTTCTATAAAGTTCATTCATATATGAGAATATAAAACCTTCCCTGGACACTGAATATGAAATAGTACTCTTCCTTAAGAAGTCATATATCACTTAGTTGCTTATAAGTAGTCCACAATATGTATTTCCATCTAAATACATATGTTTGTGCTTTATACAAGTCCCTACTCAAGTTTAAAAAAAATCAAATTAAGTGCTAAAGTCCTTGAGTGGCATGTATAAAGCTTTGAGTTCAAGGCTCAGTACCATTACTACAAAAAAAAAAGATAAAAAACAAAAAACTTTCAATTCTAAAATATTGTGAAAGAACAGATGATCTTGTGGGTAGAATAAGGCTGCTATTACTATGATTTAGATTACTAGATAGATTTAGATCTATGAAACTTTTAAATTAATTCATCAACAGCATGCTAAAATTATAAACAGAAGATTTTAAAGAAGAGGTGTTCAATACATTTGAAATTCTAGCATTGTTGACAAAGAATTTTTCTGTGTAAAATAAAGATACTGTCAGAACATATAAAAGAAATTTGGAGCCATTGAATTGTGCACACAGACAAGATGTATAAGAATGTTGAATAAATATACAATAAACAATTCAACTACCGTGGGAAGGAAGTTTGATTATTGACTTCCTGTTTCAAAGCATATTGTCTGTATTAGCACCCTTTGCATTTTAGCTATAACTGAGCTGAACAGTTTGCACATTTGTTGTATCATAGATTTTCATATTCAGTAATCTGTTGAGTAAGAGAGACACCAGAATTAAACTTCTCTGCAGTGTGGCGTCCTGTAAAGTTCAGGACTTGGGCATTAAAAGGACTGTATCCATTGAGAAGAGAGAAAGCATTTGCTTCTACCATTTTTTCATGCTGACGTTTCTAACATGAACTTATTCAAAGCAGTTCAATCTTGACATAGCTGGAGCCAGCCATTAGATGCCAGAACAAGAATATTAATGAAGTACTCATGGTCTAGGGTGAAATCTCTTCTTAAAACTCCAAGTAAGAAAAAAAGACTATATTTCCATATACATGCGGCAAATGTAATGAATAAGTATTGATATACTATCTCTAATGCTATACACTACAATCTAAGTACCAGGATAGCCAGTATAAAAGGGATTTTTTGTTGTTGTTGTTGTTTTGTCTTTCAGTTTAGCTTTGTTTCCTCATCCTTAAAATCCAGAGTGAACCTACAAGTGAGCACAAAGATGCTGGGATTATTTATTTAGAGTGCCAACTTGAATGTTTCCAGAGATGCCAAGAGAACTCATCATCCACCCAGGCCTGAATCAATGATGGACAGAGATGCCCTGCCCCCTGCCCCCTCAGACCCTTGAGTGGGCATGGGTTACAATCAGCCAGGAGCCTCCCTGGCTCCTTTGGCACCAATCAGGTATCATCATACCAAACACTGTGGTCTCTAGGTTTGGGCATGGGAGAGAAGAAAGACAACTCTGCCATCCCTCGTGCCATGAGTGGGTGGTCTTCAACCAAGCACCACCTGTGACCCAACCAAGAACCCTGGTGCTGGGCAGTTGAGCACCATTGTGGTAAGAGAGTACAAGGTGAGGAGGTAGAAGCGAGGGAGAGTGAAGTGATTTGTTGCTGAGGAGAGAAGTAGATCCATAAAGGCGAGGGTGGTTAGGTGTGGGGGCCCACAGAGGCTCCCTATAAAGGTCTTACTCAAGGTCAGAGAGTCTGAGCTTGCTTTGCCTAGCAGGGCTGCATAATGGGATAATTTGGCCAAGGGTGTGGTTGCCAGGTGTTTTGAAGGGTCTACACTTGAAACTTTATACCTCAACCTCAAAGGGGGAAGTCTTTTGCCCTTCCCCTTGCTAGTGTATAAAAAGCCCATTAGAAATAAACTAGAGGTGACTGGGTATTGAACCAGGGCCCTCCCGAAGCTATCCTGTGTCTCTGTGTTCCTCATCATCTCTACCTATATTTCTATATAATATTTCTCCATCCCTTACTTCTCCTCCTCCCCCAACAATCCTTCGACAGGTCAGAACTGGCCTCTGACAGTGAGGAACAGGCTGATGTGAATGGCCAGCTGGCCACCAAAGTCTAGGGAGATGCCTGGGCTGGGACCTAAGGGCCAGGTGTTGATCTGGGGCCCTTGAGCAGCCAAGAGGGCCTGAGTTGATGTCTGTGGCTCCTGTCATCACTGGGGTCTGTGCACCGGTTTGTGGCGGGGCCATGTTGGTGTCTGAGAACCATGCTGTCATAAGGGTCATGCCAATCTGGGTGGTCTCCATGGCCACCGAGGCCATGGTGACAACCTGGGCTGCTGCCAAGGACCATGTCTGGGTCTGTGGCTCTGCTGCAGCCAGCATGTATTGATGTTCCTGGCCCATGTTGCCACAAGGTCCACATGGATACCCATGTTATGGGCTGCAACCTCTGACCAGGTGTTAGATAGATGTGCTGCTGTTGGTATCAGGCCGATTTGGGTGGCCAGTGTATCAGCTTGGGATTCTGGTATTATTTGGAGCAGGGCTGTGGCTGAGGGCCATGTCTGGGTCCATAAACCTGCCATTTCCAGGATCTGGGTTGATGCCTGTGGCTCCTGAGACCATTGAAGACTGTGCTGCCACCTGGGGCCATGTTGGTATCTGATGACCATGCTGCTGTGGGGGCCATACCAGTCTAGATGGCCTGTGCAGCCACCTGGGACCAAGGTGACATCTGGTTCAGATTGTTGCCTGGGACCATGAGTGGGTTCATAGTCCTATCATAGCCAGGGTCTGTATTGATATCCATGGTCCATGTTGCCACCAAAGGCCACATAGTTCCCTGGGACCTGTGGCTATGAGGGTGTCCAAGTCCATGTTTCCAACAGGGACATCCTGTGCTGTCATCTGGGGCCATGGTGTCATTTGGTCCAGGGCTGCTGCAGAGGGCCATGTCTGGGTCTATGGCCCTATAACACCAAGATCTGAGTTGATGTCCAGGACTCCTGTTGTCACTGATGGCCATGTGGAGGACCAGGGTCTAGTCCACTCCCTTGGACCATGCTGGTGTTTGAGAGTTATACCACATCAGGGACCACGCTGATTTGGATGGCCAATGCTGCAACCCAGAAACTGAAGACCTCTAAGCATGAGCTTCTCCCTAGGACCATGTGCTTTTCATTGTAAATTCTTACTCTGAATACCCATCTGATGGTTAGTTAATTGACAATTTGATGTGACTCAGAATTACCTAGGAAACAGATCTCGGAGTGTGTCTGTGAGTATTGACAAAGAGGTTTTATTGATGGAAGGAGACATTGACACATTGAAACACTAACAAATTGAAACACTAACAATACTTCATGTTTCAAGTCAGGTAGTAGACAAAATTGAAGGAGGAACCCAGAGGACACTTGCGTTCTTCTCTGGGTTCCTAACTGCGAAAACAAAGTGGCCAGTGACATCATGCTTCTGATGCATTGCTTTCCTTGCAATTGAACTTCCTGAGTATAATCCAAAATAAATCTTTCCTTCTTTAAGTAGCTTTTGTCACAGTATAAAACAACTAATACAGCCCCTGTATGTGCACTCACACATACTCAGTTCTTAGAACTCACATACAGATGGGATCCCCTTAATCTTTCTATGCAAGTCTACATATGATCAGCTGAGGAGAATAAATATATGGAGAAATAATATGAATCTTCTCAAATCTACTCGAGACAGAACTAAACAAAATGAGTTAATTTTGTAAACTAATATTTACATAATGATAGACTATGGCATTTTTTAAAGGCTTTTAGTATTTTGGTTGATGGATATCCTCTTTTCCCATAAAATATCTCTGACATTGTAAAAATATTGTAGGTAAAAACTATGAATGAATTTCTAGCTAAAAATTCTAACAGGTGCATTCCCTGACCCAGTCCTATGTACCACATAATGGAACATTATAAAGATATGTACTTACTGTTTTTAAATGTCATATATGCATATACGACATATGTATACATATATACATGTATATATATATTGGAATAGGCAAAGTGCCTGAAGTGTTTGGGGATACAGCAGGCTGAATAAATCCCTCTAAAGATGTTCACATACAATTCCTAATATCTTACCTTATATGGTAAAAGAAGCTTTTGCAATGTTATTATAGAATATTGTTTTAAGGTGTGTTACTTTTGTTTGTGTTGTATTTGTTTAACTCTGTGAAGTTGTGTTACTGTACCTGTGTGAAACACCTGATGGTCTAATAAAGAGCTGAATGGCCTGGGTTACTACCTGGGACAATGGTGACATCCAAGGCAGGCCTCTGCATAAGACCATGTCTGGGTCTGTGTTCCTACCATAGCCAGGGTCTATATTGACGACTGTGACCCACGAGGCAACTAGAGAACACTCAGATGTCTAGGGTCTGGGCCACAATCTGTAGCCAGGTTAGTATGTGAGGGCCATACATCTGTCAGGGCCATGCTGTTCAGAGTGGCTTGTGTGTAGTTGGAAGGTTTCTCCAGTCCTGCCTGGCCCTGTGGTCAGGATGAGTCTCTCCTCCCAAGTCCTGCAGTGGCTTGATCCCAAGTAAACACACAGAGGCTTATATTATTTACAAACTATATGGTCTATGGCAGGCTTCTCACTAGCTAGCTCTTATATCTTAAATTAACCTATTTCTATTAATCTATAGATTGCCACATGGCTGTGGCTTACCAGTATTTTCACATCTTGCTTTTTCTGCCGTTGGCTCACAGCGTCTCCTTCCTCTCCTTTTTCCTCTTACTATCTCTCTTGGAGCCTGCCTGGCTCCATCCTGCCCTGCTGTAGGCCAATGCAGCTTTATTTATCAATCAATTAGAGCAACACATATTCACAGCATACAGAAAGACATCCCACAGCACTAATGTAGCTGGAAGTTTTCCTGTGTCCTGCCCAGTCCTCAAGTCACTCAGACCCAAGTAGACACATAGAGGATTATATCAATTACAAATTGCATGGCCATGGCCTATGGCTCAATTTTCTTGCTAGCTAGCTCTTATAATTAAACTTAGGACATTTCCACTAATCTATATGTCACCACGTGTTCCGTGGCTTTACCTGTGTGCCATTACATGCTGCTCCCTGGACCTCAGGATGGTATCTCCTCCACCTCTGCCCCTCTTCTTCCTGTATCTCTCTCCTGGATTCCCTCCCTGCCTGCCTTTAAGCTGCTTTTGCCATAGGCCAAACAGCTTTATTTATCAATCAATCAGAGCAACACATATTCACAGCATACAGAAAGACATCCCACAGCACCTGTGCTTTTACCCAGAGCCATGGTATCATTTGGGCCAGGGCTGCTGCTGAGGGCCACATCTGGGTCCATGGTCTTACTGCAGCTGAAGTCTGTGATGATGTCCATGGCCTCACCCTTTGCTGGGCTGGGATGGATGGCCCTGCCCCTCATTGGATACTGAGAAAGAACAGCTGGCCCTGTCTTTCTGGGGAGAGCTGCCCCTCAAAGATGGCCTCACCCATCACCACAGGTTTGTAACTCATCAGGCAGCACACTAGAGCTAACTCTATTGTTGGGGATACAGGTAAGCCTGTTCTGAGGCCATGAGAGCAGCAGAGCTGACCCCACCTCATCTGCCATATAGCGGCATGGGTGAGGGAAAGATGCCCTTCTCCCCCCCCTTCCTTCCTGAGGCAGACAGGCAAGAGATCTGGCCCCAGGGTCATGAGAATGAGAGGGCTCACCCTGCCCCTCACAAGCTGTAGCACACAGCAGAGTGGGCCCTGTACCCTACCTGGATAGCACAATAGAACTGACTGTGTTGTCGGGGGAAGGAGGTACAGGTGACCCAGCCCTGGGGGCTTGAGAACAGGAGAGCTGACTCACTAGCACCCTAGTACCTCCAGCAGCAGTCAGGAGAGAGGGACCTGCAACTCACCTGAGCAAAACAGTAGAGCTGGCCCTGGTGGTGGTGTGAGTGTGAGTGAACCTGATCTGAGAACCAGAGAACAGGAGAACTGGCCTTGTCCTTTGCTGCAGGCTGCATTGGGTGAGGTAGCTGATGCAGTGCTGGAGAGCTTGCCCAGGTAGTGACTATACAGAAAAGCTGGCAGGTTCACCAATCCAGCTACCACCCAGGTCCAGAACCAGGGCTATGAGTTAGCCCACCCCAACATCCACCACATCTATGAACTGTTGGAGCAAGTGAAAGAGCAGGGCCTACAGATCCAAAACTGCAAGACGTCCATGACACAGGACAAGGACAGGATATCCAAGAGGAGCCCCAGTGAGAGCCCATTATCAATAGTGTAGCAGAAACCAGAGGCCTCAAACCAGACCAATGANCCAGCAATGAACACTTACAAGTAGATATGAATGGATTAAAGGGTTCACTGTGTGACACAATGGGCCACACTACAGCTTTCACAATGAGATTAGGAGGATGGGACACATGATGCAAAATCCACAGAGAATCAATAAAAGTTGAGAAAAAAAAGTGCATAGCCTGGAGATATGCATTAGCTTTTTAAANGAGCAAATGAGNCATACAGACTCTACTGTTCTNTATCTCAAGGTCAATCTAGACCCAAAAGACTTCATAGGGTGAGAAAGGAGTGAGCTGAAATCAATTAGCAGCTCCTAGCAACACAACAGCACAAGCACCTACGCATTTACTACTCTAGAACTCTGCCACTCACGACTTCTCGGCCTAGTTTGGCAAGTGAGCCATTGTGGTAACAAGAGAAGGTAACTCATTAAAATATGATTTTGTAAGTATACACTGACATGCAAATACATTTTATTATACAATGTCATTTCTGTTTTTATGCATGTAAAACGTATTATATATAATTGAATAAATTAATTAACAAATGAGGAGCCACTTTCTANGATAATGCTAACTATAATTAAACATATAAACATGTATCATATTAGTTTCCTTTTATGCTACTGTGATTAAAATATCTGTCAAAATGACATAAAGAAATAAAGGTTTATTTTCATTCATGTTTTCTCAGGTGCTAGTCCATCATGGTGTGGAAAGCAAGAGAGAAGAGCTCACATCATCATAGCCCACAAGGGACAGAAAGGGCCCAGGCTGGAGAGAGCAGAACAATACATTGTCCCCAAGGATATGTCCCACAGACAC
>LZPO01057126.1:0-11627 GCA_001675575.1 Neotoma lepida
TACTCTTGGTCCAATGGGAGCTCTTGGTCTAATTAAGGCTGATGGAATCTCTTGGTCTCAATCAGCACTGGAGGGCTCTGTCTCCAAGGAGAGTGGAGAAAACAATATATTGTTGCATAAATTACAAAGATATAGGTAGAAGGAAGTCCTCAGCCTCCATCCAGTACTATCTTTCAAAATTATGTCCTTGAGATATGGAACATTATCTTGAGCATCATGTTTCTCAATTAATACTGCACTGTTTGAGAGCATTGGGCACTAGAATCCTATAGAAATTAGTAAAACTGGCATACATTGAAACATAAACCAAAGGTGATATTTTTTGACATGTAGAGAATTTACATGGTAATTTGCTTGTGTTGTCTCTACTTTCTCTGATATTACCAGTGTTTTTTATTTGCTTGTGGTTTTTTTATATTATAACACAATTACTTCATTTCCTCTTTCCCTATCCTTCCTCGAAAATCTCCCATACATCTCTCCTTGCTCTTTTTCAAATCCATGACCTCTTTTCTTATTACTTCCTGTTACATGCAAATATTTTGTGCATATACATATATATACATACATATATATTTGTGCATATATATATTTATATATATATATAAATACAACCTGTTCATGTAATATATCATGATTTTGTTACCCAAAGATAATCATTTGGTGTACTCTAATCTGGAGGAGACAAATTCTCTCACTCTCAATATTCCTTAGATGTCTGTAGTTCTCTTTGTGGGGTTGCTTCCTGGTGGTCTTTCCGTCATTGACTTTGTCATGTCTATTGTTTTTGTCCTTGTTCAGTTCATGTTTAAGCAGTCATTTGATGAGATTTTATGCATGTTGCTACTGACTTTCCTAGGAGACACAGACTCATATTAAACTCCCTGATCCTCTAGCTCTTACAGTCCTTAAACCCCCTCTTCTGCAATATTCTGAGTCTTAACTGAGGGATTGTAGATGTACCCATTGGACAGGGCTATAAAATTCTAAATTTTCATTGGTTATGGTTTTCCCTGATGGTCTGTCTGTTTCAAAGATAAGTTTCCCTGATGATGGTGGAGGACTATACTTATTTGTATATGTAAGGACACATATTTAGAATGGAGTTAGGGATTATACTGGTTTAGTAAAGTGTTGGTTATAGGTTCTTTTCAAAATATGAAGTGGGTGAAGTTTGTATATCCAAGGACCTACATGAGGCCACATGTGGGACCAGACTTGTGACTGACTGATAGAACATAAGAAGAATGGAAGCAGCTCATTCTAAGTTCTTGTTCTGCATAATATACAAAACCATGAATAACAAAAGTGTGCTTCTATGAATGATCCAATCCAAGGTATGTTGTTGTGGAAATCTGAATATTATGTGACAGTACATTATTGTTTTTGAAAAATACTAAAAAGCTCATGAGTATATAAAATAAATATGAACAAGGGCTTTCATAAAAATGATAAGCATTGGAAATTGGGATTAAATCATCTGAATCAACCACATTTAAATTTCTGTATACCACAGGAGGTAAGGCTAATTTAGCTATGATTTTTCAATGCATTAATTTAAATTAGATAGTAAGTAAAAGAGAAAAATCTGATAATAATGCTCTTCCTGTATTAGGTATGGATGAATGTGGGCAGTGTCCACATGATCATTCTGCCTACACAGATCAAACTAACTGCCTCAAAAAAGTTGTGACCTTTCTGGCTTATGAAGATCCCTTAGGAATGTCTCTGGCCTACTTGGCTCTGTGCTTCTTTGTTCTTACAGCTGTTGTATTGTGTCTTCTTGAATCACTAAGACACTCCCATTGTCAAGGCCAATAACTGAACTCTCAGCTATGTCCTGCTCATTCCCTCATCTGTTGCTTTCTCTGTTCCTTGCTCATAATGGCCATACCCACATAGCCAGCTGCATCCGGCAGCAGAGCACAATTGCAATCATGTTCACCATGGCTGCCTCTACTGTCTTGGCCAAGATAATTACTGAAGTACAGGCATTCAAGGTCACTGTTTCAGGAAGAAGGATGAGGTGGCGACTGATATCAGGGGCACCTATCTTTATCATTCCCATGTGCACCATGATCCAAACATGATCCAATTGATTCTCTGTGGAATTTGGCTGGGAACCCCTCTTCCATTTGTAGATGCTGATGTTTGTATGGTACATGGCCACATCATTGCTGTTTGCAACAAAGATTCTGTTATTACCTTCTGCTGTGTCCTGGGATCCATGGGCTCTGTGGCCCTAGCAAGTTTCATCCAAGCTTTCTTGACCAGAAATCTACCTGATACATTCAATGGAACCAAGCTACTGCCATTCAGTATGATGGTGTTCTGCAATGTCTGGATTATTTTCCTGTCTACCATACCACCAAAGACAAGACTATGGTTGCCATGGAAGTCTTCAGCATCTTGCCCTCAAGTGCATGGCTTCTTCTTTGCATCTTTGCCCTAAAGTGCTACATTATTTTGTGAAGACCACAGATAAATTTTTTTCACAAGTTCAGGAATACACATGCTAAAGCTGAAAATATTCATTAAATTTAACAGGTATTTACTATACCAAACATATTCACAAGATCACAAAGCTGTTTTCTACTCATCAAATATTATGTCAAAAATGAGACTTACCATAAAAAATGTAGAAAATAAGCTGCATAATATAGTTCTAACATATGACCTGGACATTAGTTCTATTGGATCAAACCTTGTGAACAGGTACTTTTATACCTATAGTGTTGGTTTGTTTTTATTACTAAATCACGTGGTATCTGAGAATTGGCACTGGCCTTTATATATTATTTCATTTGATATCAGTTTCCCAATATAATTTGTGTGTTACTGTTATATTCCAGAATAATAATATAGCCATATGGAAAGTATATACAGATAGTATTTAATAAGAAAACCCTTTATATATTGATCTAGGACTGCAAAGAAAACTAAAAAAAAAGTAATTAAATCATTTTCTATGTGAAGTGGTATCTAAGAACTTGGGATGATGCAAATAATGATGCTATGAGATAATTAACAGCATTTGAAGACTGTTCAACAGGAAGATATTTCATGCCTTATATTGTAATGCTATTGAAAAATCTCATGGCTAAGGATGGAAAAGAGACCATAGTATAAAATGCTGTTCTTATTTTGCTAAATGATCATAGTATCAACTGCCTTTCTAAATATTTATGCATATTCTAAGACATAGGCTGTTATCAAACTTAGTCATAGAAGATTATCTATGCAATAGAAAGTAACCAATGGAGAAATGCATGATGATTTAAAGTATTGAGGATAACAGACTGAGAGCTCTATCCTAAATAGGAAATCTAACTGTGGCTATTGTCTTTCCATCCACTACAATGTCTGAGCAAAGTATCTCCATCCCTAGTATAACCTTTTGCTGTAATGTACCCTTTTTATACTGGGGGGTGATAATTACCCAACTCTGGCAGAGGCTTGATCATTTTATCTATATTGTTCTATCACAGATATCTTATGGAAATTGTTTCTTCAGCTTTAATTCCTTCCAGAAGCTCCTTAGCACACAATTTGACTTTTTATCAATTTTTTTCTCTTAGTAACTCAAGCTCAACACAAATCTTTCCACATTTGTCATTGAGTAACCCAGACAGACCTCTTCTTCTGAATTATATACATATTTTATCCTCTAGACTGCTCTCTCACTTTATGAACTCTAAGCTACTAAGATCAGCCAAAGCCTTTACTACTTTATAAAGAACTTTCCCTGCCAAAGGGCCCAGCAAAGCTATTAAAATTCCATACTATCAAGATCCTGGCCGGGTCAACCCTTTCTTTAACTCCTCTGTGAAGATAATTCAATCTGACCAATGAGCCAGGCTTCAAACACACAATTCTTGCTTCTTAGTTCCCTCAATAGCATCTGTACCTTCTATATCCTCCTCCAGCCACTGCTATTTGTGGGGACTTCAGATGGAGATAACCAAGTATTTCTAATGTCTTTAATGAGCCAGTCCATCAGGGACTGATTGCCCTGATAGTGTTGAAGTTTATTCAGCCTTTGTCTTAAGGAGAGATGGAAAATTATTACTCAGTTCTTTCAGCCTTCACAGCAATTGGACTGATCCTATCCACCCCCATGTCACACTCCCTCACTGGTCATGCTCTTTCACTGCTTATTTAAAAGCCTTCTTTAATATAAGGACAATATCTCAATATAATAAAGGCAGTTTACAACAAGCCACAGCCACCTCTCACCTTACCAACTCCTCAGCCAAAAAGACTGAGCTCCTGTCTCCTCCCACCTTATATTCCTTTTCTCCACCCTGCCATATCTCTTTCTGTCTCAACCTCCCTGGTGCTGGAATTAAAGGTGTGTGTGCCTCCCAAGCACTGGGAGTAAAGGCATGAGATCCCAAGTGCTGGGATTAAAGGTGTGTGCCACCACTTCCTGGCCTCTATGGCTAACTGGGGGCTTGCTTTGCCCTCTGATCTTCAGACAAGCTTTATTTGTTACAGCATACACAAAATATCACCACATATATTAATCTGTTTTGTCATGTGGCTTTTATCTTTCCTCAGTACAATATATACTACTAGCTCCAAGCCTGCTGGTGAATCTCCAAATCTCTTCTTCCCAGAGTTCTCTCTCTCCCCAAAAATCCCACCTGTTCTCTCCTTTCCTATATTCAGCTCTTTATAAACCAACCACAGTGACATATCTTTACACAATATAAACAAATATTCCACTACATTTCCCCCTTTTATCTAAGTAAAAAGGAAAGGGTTGAACTCTAGCACAGTAAAACTATATATAATAAGAACAATTATTGAGGTAAGAATTACATTACAACGTCAAGGCCATTCGTATTTGACAATTTTTGAGAAAACACTCTGTTACGTCTCCTATCTTGATGAGTCCAAAGTTTTGTACCTAAGTGATTTTTGTCATAACTTGCATTACCAACCCAAAGACAATTCTTCCTCCGAAGACCATCTAATAAGAACCCTAATACCAAGCATAAGAAGCCCTTATTTTAGTTGTTGGTTGGGATTGTCCGGGAGAGTCCCAAAATAATCCATACTATTGCTATTTCCCTTGGTTGTCTCCCAGAGGCAAGGCTGTTTTCTTATCTAATGCAGGACCATCTATCTAGTAGTGATACCATCAGCCACCCGCCAACAGCTACCCCATCCCACACCCACCATGGGCTGAGCCAGACTATATCAATGATTAATCAAGAAAGCACCCTACAAATTTGCCTACTGGCAGTCTGGATGGTGACATTTCTTCAAATATGCCTAGGGTATCAATTGACAAAAATCAACCAGCACAATCATAGACCTTAATGTAAGATCAGACATTCTCACACTGCTAGAGTGAAATATATTAGGGATATCTCAAGATGTCATCATAGACAAGGACTTTCTGAAAAGGAGACCAAGAGCCCAGGAAATCATCCCTGGAATTGATAATTAGAATCACATGAAATTAAAAATATTCCAACTTCAAAAGAAATCAATACTTTGAAGAGATAGCCCACAAAATGGAATAAAACCATTGCCAATTATACAATGGGTAAATGAGAATAATCAGTACATTGAAGAAAATCTACGAAATGGGAGAAAATTATTGCTAATTAAACAACTGGTAATGAACTAGTATCTGACTATCACCAAACTTCTGAAATTAAAACAAAAGAACAAGACAATCAGTTAGTACTCCAATGTCTTGAATAAGCAGTTATGAAAGGCAGAAATATAAATGGTTAATAAATGTTTGCAGGGGTGTTTAATAGACTTGCATATCAGGAAAGTGCAAATTAAAACATGTTTGAAACTCCATCTCATACAAGTCAGTACGGCTACCATCAAATACAAAAGTAAAAATAAAGGCTGTTTGTAAGATGGGGAAGCAGAAGCTCTTATAAAATACTGATAGTAGTGTAAAGTGGTTTGGCCACTATAGGAATTACTATGGATGTTTCATAAGAAACTTATATAAAACTACCATGTGATCCAGTTATATGCTTCCATGTTACATACCTGAAGAAATATAAGTCAGCTTATATTTCTTATATTTCAAAGATACAGGCATAGCTATTGCCATACTATTCACAATAATCAACTAGAGGTACCACTTTACATGTCCAATAATAGAATAATAGATAAAGAAAGGGTACTAGATACACCTTATGATATTTATTCAGTATAAAGATTAATCAAACTATGAGATTATCAAGAAAATGGACATTATGTCATCATGTCAAGTGAGATAAGCCAAACCCAAAATGAGAAATATAATGCTTTCTCTCAAATGCAGAATATATATTTAAATACATATACATATATGCTAATGAAGTACAATGATATTAGAAAAAAGAGAAAAATGGGAATTGAAGATGATGGAAGATATGGTAGAGGGGCTGCTGATGAGAGAATAATAGAATATCTGAGTCATGGAAGATGCAGGATAAACTTTGGGAGAGAAGAAGAGGACCCCCAAGAGGAGAATGGCAAAGTGAGATTGGAGTTTACATCATATAAAAACCAAGTATAATGATATGTTGCTATAAAAATGTTGCAGTGATCATTTCTTTATATTGGAACCAGAAGTTGTTATTTTTAAAGAAAAAATCCCATAAATACCTGCCATATGATTATCTTCCTAATCAAAATTTCTGTGGCTGAGCAAATGAACTTTCCTGGTGGCTTCAGTAATTCATTCTAATTTGGTGTTTGAATGGAGGGTGAAAAGAAAAGATGTCTGTAATACATATGTGATTTTTCTACATATCCAGCCTTGCTGTAATTTGGTGTGAGGGTCATTCAAACATTCACACAATAAATTATTTGATCTTCATTTTAGTGCTGTCTGTATATGGTGTACTTAGTAAGTTTAAGATATTGGTAGTGTGTACCCTGTCATGGGATTGTAGGATCCCAATTTTCCCTATTATTTTCTTTTTTGGATCCCAGTAATGAATGAAGCAATGAAGACCATAATTCTTTCACTCATTGATCTGTGCTGTTGTCATGAGACCATGGCAACAAATCTAACAACATTCTGATTGAGCAAAATCTCTAAACTCTAAATCTAACTAACCAATTTTTATTTGGAAGTTCATTACCTTGAGTAATTTGTTGCAATAGAATAAAACTGACAATCACAGATATAATGCTTGACTTCTGTACTAGGTGTGAATGTCTATTTGGATTTGGACTTAGATATAATAAATTATAGGACAAATTAATTATTAATTATTTCTGCATTAAATGTTGGCGGCAAATAACACTGAAAGAATTTACCAATTATTATATTTCACTTACATTTATTTCTATGTCTTATTTTGAAGATATTATTGCCATGATTTAATTTTGCAATTAGTTTGGCCTTCATCAATAAATTTTGACTTGAAACATTGTGCACAAGTATTCAGAAAATAATTTAATGATTGCGTTCATACAGCATTTTCTGAGTAAATACATTAAATATGTCCTGTAATCATGTTACTGATTGTTGTGTCCAACTTTAACATTTTGTGTCTTCTATAAACCCACAGAATTCAATTAAAATTCAATTCTAATAAAGGATGTAAATATATTAATGATACAGAATTTTTATAGATGTTATAACTTATTTATTTTCCCCATATGTCAACTGTCTTAGTCATTGTTCCATTGCTGTGAAGAGACATAATCAAGGCAATTCTTATAAAAGAAAGCATTTAGTTAGAGGCTTGCTTACACTTAGCAGTTTAGTTTATTATAATCTTGATGGGGAGCAGGACAGCAGGTATTTTAGGCATGGTGCTGGAGAAGTATTTAAGAGATACATATTGGTCTGTAGGCCCAGAGACATTGGACTTGGCATGGACCTGAAACCTCAAATCTCAACCCTGGTGACAGACTTCCTACAACAAGACCACATCTCCTAATCCTTCTATTCCTTTAAAATAGTGCCACTCCCTGGTGTCTGAGGATTCAAAAATATCTATCTACAGAGGTCATTTTTATTCAAACCAGCACATTCTGCTCCTTGACCTCTATAGACTTTTAGCCATATCATAATGTAAAAATGCATTCAGTTCAACTTCAAAAGTACCCATATTCTATCACAGTGACAACATAAGTCCAAAGTTCAAAGCTTCTTCTGAAACTCAAGGCAGTCTCTACCTGCAACCCCCTGTAAAATAAAAATAAAAAACAGATCACATATTTCCAATGTACAATGGCATAGTATATACATTACCATTCCAAAAGGAGGAAAGGGACCATAGTGAGGAACTCGGGGACCAAAGCAAAACCCAAAAATCAACTAGGAGAACTCCAATTCTGCATCTCTGTGTGTGATGTCAAAGCACTCTTCAGATCTCCAACTCCTTTCAGCTTTGTTGACTGAAACATATTTCTCTCTGCATGATGGTTCCACATGTGATCTGTAGCTTTCCTTAGCAGGTATCCCACAACTCTAACATTCTAGCATCTTGGGAGTCTCCAACGCAATCCAGGCTTTGCCTTTCCTTTCATGCAATTATCTCCCTGGGCCTTCATGCAGGGATACCCCTTGCATACACTTGGCCTCAGGATATTTCCTTAACTGCATAGGGAGATTCCACAACCACTTTCTTGTATTCTTAAATCTAAAGTCAGAACCATGTGGCCAAATCTGCCAAGTTCTACTGCTTGCTGGGACTAGAACTAGGCTCCCTCCTTCAACTACATTTGCATCAGCTTTCTTTTGTTGATGGTTTCCTTCACTGTATAAACTTTCCTTTAATTCATTTTCAGAAGTTGGAAGCTTAGCTGGGTTGAGTCTTGCCCTAAGGTCACCACTCCCTTTATTCCAGTTAATATCAAGCTTTTCTTTAAACTTTTTATCTCCTTGAGAACTGAACTTAGACACATTACACTTCCTGGTGCTCCTTTCTTCCTCAAATTGTACATTTTATATTTCTTTTTGTTCAGCTTGCTCCTTTTTATTATAGATATGCATAAATAACTACTAATAGCCACATGAGAAAGTCAATACTAGGCTGTCTTGAAGTCTCCTTTGCCAAAGCTATTAACCCAAAACTTTTATTTAGCCTCAGGCATAATTTTAGGATAAGGGCAAAAAGCAGCCACATTCTCTGACAAAATATCAAAAGAATGATCTCTAGGCCACTTACTGATATTCTTCCCCTCTGAAAATGAGAAAAAACCTGAAAGAGAGGCCATGAATTTGAAAGAGAGCAAGGAGAGGTATGAAGGAGGGTCCAGAAGAAGAAAAGAGAAGAGAAGAAGGAAATGATGTAATTATATTATATTTTCAAAAATTAAAGAAATGGTTTTTATTAAAGTTAAGAAAAGCACATTATAAAATCTTTAATAATAATAAATAATAATAACCATTACCACTGAGTTATATGGATACAGCAGTATACACTTGATTTTTATTCATGGTCTTGTAAAACTTTTTTCACCACTGGTCACAGGCCATTCTGTGAGGGCCAAAGTTACATTTTAAGTTTTAATTACTATGCCTAAGAGATCCATGAAACAAAAATGCCTCTGTTCTGAAAGCCCCTTGTTCAATGGCAGATAGTTCCTGAAATTCTGGAGGCTATTGTTTATGAGAGTTAACAAGTCACATGTTTTCACTCCCCTAAACAAGTTTGTTCGACCCAACTACACCACATGTGCTTGATCACATGTGGGTTGGAGGTTCATAGGTAGTAAATACATCAGTATGCAAGCTTGTCCCTGATTGGGTATAGGCAGGAGACATATAGGCAGGAAATATGTCAGGATGTATGCTTGCCCATGATTGGATCTAATGGGAAATGTGAATTGTGGGTTTGGCCTTCCTAAATCCCTGCAAACCATGAGTAGGAGCCATTTCTGGAAAATCAGAAATAGATCTGGACAAAGAATCCATCCACCTGGCCAATATTTATTTAAAGTTTGTTTCAAATTTGATTTTAAAATGTAGCATTGATCTTATTCTTGACCAGTGGGATTAACAATTTCTAGAGGCCCCCAGTAAGATTCAGACAACCCAACCAAATTCTAAAGCTGGACATTCATTTGAGAACTCCAGGACTGAAGGGCTGTTTCAGGAGGCAGATGCTTTGAGACATTCCAAGGCTCTGAGACTTCCTTCAATTCATGGATTATTGGAGTGAACTGACATGCTGAAAAATGCAACAAGCATCTATGGAGACCTCCTGGTGAGTCATCAGCTGGTTCTGTTTTGTAGGATCCCTATCTGGGATATGGAAGGGAGTTGAAAGGACCCTAATATTCTCCCATCCAGGGCAAATAGAGAGACATCACCAACCCATCTGGTTCTGGTTGGTTGGAAAGTTTTGTCCACTTTCTGCAGAAAGTTTTGTCTGTCTATTTCTCTAGAAAGTTGTGTTTGCTTGTTTTGTTGAAAAGTTTTGTCTGTCTGTTTTCTGGTGTGTCTGTAAGTTTTGTTGCAAACATGGAGCTGAGACAGAAATGGGTCAGATATTGTTGCTGTCTCTGCTGCCACCAGCCACCATTCTTCACAGCTGCAATGGCTGCTTTTATGGCTGGGGCTCAGAATTTATCTCTGAGCTCTCTGATCACTGGCTTCAGGTTAGCAGGAGTTCAGATGCCTTTTGGGGGCAGACAACATTAAAGTTGTTTTATGCTATTCTGTTTTATTGGAAAATTGGTTCTAGAGTAGGGTTTTGGTTCTTCTTTCTCTAGATCCATGCATATTTAAAAGTTTTCTCTATGTCCTGTATCAGTTGATCTGTCTGACACTATGACATGGAAAAGAAAGCAAAAATAGAACAGCCAAAATATTAGAGTTGGTTTATGTGAACATTCTGTGTCTCAAGATTTACAAGTTTATTTTGTTGCACATGGTAAAAAAAAATCGGTAGAAAAAAAGTTAAGTTAAAACTAGTAACACTGGGAGTTGATAGTTAAAAATCTATGCATAGGTAATCTTAAAAGAACCATGTAGTATGATTCCATTTTGGGATATAAGCAACACATGGATTGTCACCATCTTAAGGCAGCTATGTAGATGATAGCCATCTTTGCTAGGATTGGAGACAGCAGATGTCATGTGACTTCAGCACCATCTTGATTAAAGTTGACAATGTGGTATGGGCCTACCAGGAAGGCAACAACAGGTCTCTAAGATATTTTGGATTAGGATGGATTTTTGTATAATAATTCCTGTCATATCCTGAAAACAAAGTTTATGAAAGCTAGGATTTAAAAACAGAGCTTGTTATAATAAGTTATTAAAGCTGAATATACATGCATTCATATGCAAGAATATACCTTGCTCTGGCAGTCAAACTTCGTAATTTAAGAGTCACCCATGCGGTATTGGTTTTAAGTGGTCATGGAGAATAGTTGAGGCTTCCAAATGTATGATAGGGCTAGAGTTTCTAGAGAGAGCCCGATTGCAATGGTAAACTCTAGCAATTTTGGAAATGCCAGTGCCATATGATAGTCACCAGAAGCACCAGCCACACTGAAATAGAACAGGCTAGGATCTTGTAAGAAGAACTTCTAACCAGTCTTATTAATAAACACGCGGAACAAGAAATAAGGGTGAAAATCTGACAGAGATCAGAGGAATTAGGAGCAAGCCACCACTCACCAATGCTGCCTCTATT
>LZPO01057128.1:0-11614 GCA_001675575.1 Neotoma lepida
AGGCAAGGCTAATATGAGACACATGGACATTTTGTGGCATTGAGAGATGTCGTTATTATGCCTTTCCCCAGAATCCCTTGCCCTCACCCCACCTCAGCCACTAATAAAACCTCAACATCACTTCCTTTTAGTGAAATTGAGGACCACTAATTAACCCAGGTGCAGAATGAGGGGTAAAGCTGTGAGAACCAAACCCAACAAGGACCAGAAAAAACAGTGCAAGGTACTCCTAGATCCTTGAAGAAAGAAAAATTAACAGGGGCAGAGCTCACCCCGTTGCCGGTGTGGACAAGTTACCAAGGAATGACAGAAAAGAATCTCACTTAGAAATGAAGTCTTAATTCTCCCAGAAAATAAATTAAACAAATACAGCAACTCTTTTGATTTGATATCATTGTATGAACAGTAATAAAAATAATAAAGTCAACATGGGCTCACAATCTGGAATCTGTAATGTTTAGCTTCATGCTTCATGTCTATGTAACAATTAAAGCATATTTTTCATTAATAGCAATTCAAATTGGATTTCTTCTTTTACCTCTAATCGCCCCTACCCTATACTCAAGATTAACTCTTTATCTGCCTCATCTTCCCAGGTACTGCCTTATTCAGAGTTGAATCAAAACTCTGGGCTTTTCATCCTGGAGGGCCCTTGAATCCCACTTAACCTGACTGGTGTGATGTGCTCTGCAGGAGGGAGGCAGTGAAGCAGAAAGGGGATGATCACAAATTGAGAACTGTTCTTCCAAATAATAGAAAGGGAGAAATTAGGCAAAGTGCCTTTTCCATCATCTCCCCCATCCCTGTTCAACTCCGCATAAAGAATCCTTGGGAATTGCAAAAGGTATTCTCTTTGCATTTGTAGAATGACCCCGAAAAAGGTCACTGTCACTCCCAAAAGAAGGCTTACACAATCTGACTGGGAATAGCCATTCCACACTAGCCACAGGCAAAAAGCAGGCTGCTATGGAGGGTAAGGAAGGTCACAAGCCTGGCCCGGGGATTCACCCAGTGGCTGAGTGTTTTGGAACCAGCCTGGACATATTAACACAAAGGCCTGCCAATAAACTATAGTGTTTGCATATCTTATGTATACCAAAGGGACAGACAAATGTCTGGTGGGGGAAAAGGAAGAAAGAAAAATGAACCGAGTTATTAAGCAGCTATGAAGTGTTTTGCCCCCTCCCCTATTTCAAAAGCTTCCATGGCATAAATAGTGGTCAGAAGTTCAGTGAACTGTCTTGTAGTGCAGGGCTCCATTCAAACGGGCTATTTTCTGAGAGTCTCCTGACACCATATCTAATTTCCAAAATGAATATGCTTTAATTTTCCTTCTTCATGCATTGTGCTTTTTCCTCATTTAAAACAGCAACAGCCTCTGGCAGTAAAGGACATCACATTTCTGTGTGAGATGAAGCTTTTTCCCCTGTATGCAGAGGAATGGCATGGGTCAGGGGAGGAAAAATATATGCAAAAAACAGCACACCCCACTGACCCCAGTATATTTTACATTACAATTTTGCCATTTCCAATATAGGTTCATTTTGCAATGGACCATATCAACCATATTTCAGGGTTTAAAAAAAGTGTATGGGGGGGTTGTATGAAAGGCATTGTCTGCCTACAGTGTGTCCTAGTACAATGCACCAATTGTCTGATCAGAGTGGAGTACTGCCTACAGAGAACATACACACACACACACACACACACACAGAGAGAGAGAGAGAGAGAGAGAGAGAGAGAGAGAGAGTGCTCCAGCCTTCAGTGCTGAGCACATTTGCAAATAGATACCACGTGTGGATCCTGCCAATAAAAGGAAGCATTAGGGGACTTCTTTGTGAATGTAGCCAAGAACTGTTAACTATTTTTAACAACATAAACGCCATATTCAATGTCTCTAAACTCAATTGAAAGCACCAATGTCGAACTGCCTTATTGAGGGAAGACTACAAATAGAAATGGAGCACTTCCCTGGTCTGGCTGTATCTATTTATCTATATCTTTATCTATATTGACAGAGAAAGAGAAAGGTCTTTTTGAATACACATAGAGGGATAAAGAGCTAGTAATATCTAGATGTATTTGTACTTAGATATCTAAACTTCAAGATATATAAATATCTATCCCAGAAATATAAATATAGACATGAGCCTCAAAATTTTGGATATAATAATAGATAGATGTGTGTCTCAAATGGACTTGCATCATCATTTTCTACTAACACAGACATTTTCCTAAAACTAAACAGTTAAATGCGATGGCGATTTTATACAATGGCAACCTTAAATTGTGACATGTGTGCTCATTGTTCACTACAGAGACCCTTAAAGACAGCAGGCAATAGGTCATCCTCTACCATGAATAATTACTGCTACATTAAAGAATTTTCTAGTAGTCATGCCTTTGTTTATCAGTCAATCAACAAGTGTTTTTTTGAGCAAGATGTTGGGGTCATGAAGGAGATACAAGGCTCAGCTACTACCTTCATTGTAGCTGAGTGAATAAACCAAATGTGGAAGCTTGAAGTTCAACTTCAGAATCTGGGGCATCGGGTACATGTTTACCATTCAATTGGAACTAGATTGCTTTGACAATAAATTCTATCAAGTTGGTAAATAGGTGCTGTCCAGAGTTGTCAAGGAGCTGATACAAAGTGGTAACACTGGGCTTGCTTAATGCAAAGGGTAGGGTAAGCAGAGTCTTTAGCATGAAGGAGAGCAGGGCAAAGATGCAAAGGTGAGGGCTGTGGGGTCGTTCTCTACACTAACGCCTTGCCTGTGTAGATATTCCAAATCTGTACATAATCCTCAGAATAATGCTTTTCACACTTAAAAACCCAATCAGTGATACAGTCTTAGTGTCCTAGAAGTTGGTCTCAAGGCACTTAAAAATAATAAAGGATGTGGATGGAGATTCATCTCATTGGGCACTGTCCACATTCGCAGTACAGTATAGTGCCACCTCACAAAATGCTGTTACTCTTTCGAGAACTGTGAGCTACTGCTCTGTTTCGCAGCTGAGGAAACTCCATGTAAGAGACGTGGTGGCTATATTGGTCACAAGTAAGTGCTGATACTGAGCACAGGCGATCTGAAATTCAAAGCCCCAAAACACATTCAACAAGTTACTCCCCTGCGGGATAAATAAGTACATGCATCTCACGAAAAACCAAAAGTAAAGAATAATCCATGGGAAAACAAACAATAAAGTTGACAAATCTTCCTGTATTAAAGATAAAAATACAAACTCACTAAGGAGGTACATTAGTAATGGCTACTCATCATTTGGGAGTCCTCATCAAGGGGTCACTTAAGGCATTCAAACTGAGTTCCCGGTATACTATGAAAAACACTGTGAGTGGTCAAATGCCAAAATCAGTTCCGCATTACTTTATATCAATTCTGGTCACCCCCATCAGTAGGATTATAACATGAGCCACACACACAATTATTGAATTTTCAAGCAGCCACATTTTAATGAAGTGAAAAGAAATACAACGTATCACTTTTTCTGTTGCTATGATGCTTACAAAAGCAATTTAAAGAAGGGTTCCTCTCCAGTTAATAGTTCCAGGGTATATACCACTATGGCCAGGAAGTCATGATGGCAAGAGTGTCTGGTCTCATTGAGCCTGCAGTCAGGGAGCAGAGAGGGATGAATTAGTCATCCTGTTATCCCAACACGTGGCATGGTGGCCCCCACATTCAAGGTGGGTCTTCCTACCTCAATTACCCTAGTCTAGAATTCCCTCATAAGCATACCCTACTCACATTCTGTTCACCCTGGATCCTGTCAAGTTGATAGTATTAACCATCACACATGGGAAGTTGATTTAATAATGTATGCTATTTAATCTAACATATCCAAAATAAAGTCACTTTGGGATGTTATTTCTATAAAATCCATGAGGTATCGTGTTTTTGTATTAACGCTTCCACCCTGGCATGTGTTTTATATTTATAGTGATACTCAACTGAGATTAGCTACTCCAAGGACACATGACTAATGGAATCGATGGGTGTCATAGATTTAATACTACATTTCTGTTTCATTGTGCTTGATTCTCAATGGAATAAAACATGGGTGATCCATATTGACACCTTAGCACAAAGAAAAGTCTAATAGGGCAGGATTTGCTTGTATTTAATTTGTCCTAATTATGACTTATGCTTACCTACTTAAATGGGGGTAAATAATGTGTTTGTGTGTGTGTGTGTGTGTGTGTGTGTGTGTGTGTGTGTGTGTGTGTGACAGAGGGGGGGGAGAGAAACTAATCAGTAGGATATATACAGGCCTTCTTTTTTCTTTTCTGGAATGATTGGCTGGTGTATAATATGATTGAAAGTTGCCACCCATAATCTAGAATAAAAGGCATTTCTCCCTTTATTGTTTTTAAGACAATTTTAAAATTATGTTTTTAATGTGTAATAGATGTTTTACCTGCGTGTTTTCCAGGTTTCCTGTGGAAGCCAGAAGAGTATATCAGATCCCCTGGAACTGGAGTCGCAGACAGTTGTGAGCCACCATGTGGGTGCTGGAAATGAAATCCAAACCACCTGGAAGAACAGCAATGTTCTTAACCACTGAGCCATCTCTCCAGCACCAACTTTAGTGTTTTTAAACAACCACTAAAGAGTTTTGAGAACAACTGGGGTAAGTAGAGTAGGAAAGAGGGAGATGGGATGAGCCAGTTGCACCAGAACAGTACATATTAAAAATTCAATGTCACATAGTTTTTAAAGTGCAAGTATTCAGACTTCCTCTGTGGAGAAAAGTTCACACTGGGCATCCTTGATGGGAAGGGGGCTCGCTCCAGAGTACTGATGAGGTAAAGGAGACAGGCTCCCAGTAAAACAGCACTATTGCTTGCTTAGGAGGACAGTCTCAGTTCACTGGCTGTGAGAATAATGGGGCTAAAAGACATATCTTAAGTTGTTGGCTCTGAAAAATACTGTTTTAACATTTCATCTAGCTCTCTCCTTTCCTTTCACAGGCCTTTGGTCCTCAGAGTGCCTGCTTGGAAAGACTTAGCTTCCTGCTTCCAGTGATGGTGAGGTAGAGGATAATCTTCCCTAAGGTTGGGGCACCTTACAAATCCCAAAGCACAGCTTCATCCTGGGGTACCCTTGGGTTTTCATCACTCTGGGACTCCTACTATATTCTAGCAGGCCATGTAGCCCAAAAGTGTTCAGTCCTGCCAACGTTCAACTTGCAAGCCCCAAAGTTGTACAAAATAAATCAAACAAGCTTAATAATCTTCAGCATGGATTGTTTCTGGAGAAAAGTTGTTGCCACATTTACCACACATCTTCTCAAAACTCACAAGAGAACAAGAGTCCAAAGCACAGGTGAGCTGCTGAGGTAAGCAGCTCTCAAACACAGGGAAAAGATTGCATTTGCCTTTCAAACTGGAAAGTAGCAATGTTTTCCTAAAGTCTCCCACCCAACGGAGATGACTTGAAGACTCCAGGAAGTATGCACTAGCAAAAGTTCAACCATCAACCAAAGGAACAATGTGTGGAAATTTTAATCAGATAATTTAAACTGAGATTGTAAGACACTATGCCAAAGACAGATAATAGAATTAAATGTGGCGTCCAGACACAGCATTGAACAAAACCAGGCAGTAGCCTTAAAACATGCAAAGCTGGGTCTTTTTCTTCAGTACTTCAGGATGGCATTCTTTTCTTCCCGTGATGCCCTCTTGATTTGCAATTTAAATTGTGGTATCTGTGCTGCATTTATCACACCTATTGCTTATCCATATATAAATCTGTTTTAGAGCTAAGCATTAAGTTAGAAAGATTTGTTATAAATGTCTTATTTTAATATTTTATGCATGTACCATAATTTGATTCAGAGTGCTGTTTGTTTAAAATACATAACGATGTGTGCTGTTACAGGGCTTCCGTTCTTCAGGAAATATGTTTAAAGCAAAACAATGAACTCAACTGTGTCTAACTTGCAGAGCCTGCTCATGGTTTGACTCATTTTAAGACACAGTCATTTTCCCTTCCTTCTCTGGTAGAATCCTCCTATGAACTAGGGTATAGACATCTCACCTTCTCCCCATCTGAATAGAAACTCTTTCTTAATTTTCCCCTCAAGTATCTTTCCATGGGAAAGTATACCTGTTTTGAAATTGTAAAACTGGCAGAATTATAACATAAGGACCCATGAGAAACAGTTAAGAAGATCCATGAAGCTAAGGAAAGAAACAACTATTTACTGAGCCTCTGACTAAATCACGGCACTGTCTGAGCCTTCAACTACTCTATCTTCCTTAATGACCGCTTTAGAAAATGCTCCAAAATGGTAGAATTGTAACCCCCATATTACAGATGGAGTCACTGAGGTTCAGGGAAGATCTATTAATTATGCAAAGCCTTCTGTGGGTGACTGGTAGGGCTAGCTGAATCCTTGTTTTTAGCACACATCACTCCACCTCCAGTGCATCATATTTTAATATAATACAGTTCAAAAGAGGACCATGCAACATAAAAGGCAAGTGTACTGATCCATCTTTCAGCCCTGTTTTCCAGCTCATTGACGACATCCTCCAGTGTCTGGTGAGTGACTGGAGACATTGCATTCAGGATATAGTTCTTAGCATTTCCTTGAGATGCTGAGTAAACATGGCTCCATTAAAATGTTCTGATGGTGTGAAATACATACATGCATACATACATATGTATGTACACACGTAACAGGAGGGAGAAAGAAAAAGTGAGACAATCCATCCAGTCGGATTAAAACACGTATACACATTGACCTGGAGGGAAAAGACAAGACAGAGGGCAAATATACACTTGCTATACAAGCCCTCTAAAAAACATCATATGAGCAAAACCAGGCAATGTAAAGGAAGCCTCCCTGAGCAGTTGAATGCCTCTGCTCCAATCTCTCACAACATTAAGTACTTGGTCTTTGTCACAGATACAATGGTATATTGGTGGGGCAATTTGATTAAAATCCACTTATCTATAGATTTCATCTTTATTCTACTCCTATATTCTGTGATAGTCCTAGTCCCTAGCACATGCTACATTACATATTTAGTGATCATCTATTGACTATACAAACAGATGAATGACTCAGTGAATTAGCAATTTCCACTGTCCATTTCTCAGGAATTTACCTCATAGGTAGATTTAGGTACATAAAGCTCGGGCCAGGTAGGACAATCACACTTCCTTTCCGTGCCAGTTGCCTTCCTGGCCATTACCCCAAAATCTTCTCAGAGATACAGTTTGAGGCTACCTCTAGTCCCACCACCAAAGTAGGAAGCCTGAAGCAATCCTCTGATTCACCTTACATATGAAAACTACCATGTGTTTTAATGTGTATGTGCACATACATGTCTATGAACAAGCCATAGGAAAACCCAGGGCAGATAACAGCTCTACTATCTTCCCTTTACTGCTTATGAGTTAACTTACAGTTCTCAGAAGGAATAATGGTTACTTAAATTGTCTTCCTACACCCATCTCTAGATACAGACTTTACACATAGTACAGTCTAACAAAGGAATTGTTTGAAGCAAACTTCTCAAGTGAGTGACATACAAGAAACTTGAAATCATTCAGGAGAAGGCAGGATAGACTTTTCATAAGCTTCAAGCCGAAGCAAATCTAGCCTCTGCAGCTCATGGTTTATCTCTTGAGTCCTGGAAAGAGATGCTCAAGTGCCAAGCACTCTGACATCTGCACTCAGCTCACACCCTTTTTTCACACCCCCAGGCGTTGTTGGCAAGATCGCAGGACACCATATTCATTGGTCTGAAAAGCCTTATGTCCACCAGTAAGAAAATGAGTCTTCTCAGCCAAAATCCACAGGAATTCTGACTTTTAAAATCTTAATTATTAGTTAATTTTCTCCAAACATGCACTAGCTAATATCTTTGGCAGGAACTACAGGATTTTTATAATTAAATTTCATTCAATGAGTTCCTACTATGTGCATGACAGGGTGTTAGCTATTATGGGAGACAAAAGACCCAGGTTAGTGTTTGCTTCAAGGAGTCAGAGTTTTCCAAAGAATACAGATATGTATGCAAATATCCACAATGCAGCTCCTTGTGCTCTCTAGCTTCTAGATTATATAAAGTAGAATTTGTATTTTCCAAGCAAATCACTGATAGTGGGTCCACTGTCAGCTCTATGTATGACAGATAGGAGGACAAGAATTTCTTAGNACATGGGGGAGAACATAAAATTACATAGTTATGTACATAAAATGGAAAACTTAAGGTGTCAGTTGTTCACACTGAGGGTAAGGGAGGCATGTTGGAGATGTGGCTAGAGAAAGGGATGGCCAGAGCAACAGAAGAACATACATAGAAAACCTAACTACTTATACTCTCTTCCCTGGCCGTCATCACATTCTGTAATTGCTTAGCTTATTTATGTGGGGATGTGATTTCCTCACAGAAATGGAATCTTATGTATGCAAAGACCTGGGTAGTCTTATTTGGTGTCCTATCCCTTTCTGACCACTGCTGCCAAAGAGGCTCCCAATCAGCATTCTTTGGGTAAATGAATGGCAAATGCCAGAGACTGCAGTCCCATCAAACATGCAGCCTGAGACAGTTCAGCAGCAGAGTGCTTGCTTAGCATGTGCAAAGTGCTGAGTTCAATACCCAGTATTGCAAAAGGAAAAAAAAATAAAGGAAAATGGAAAGAACAGAAAAAAAATGCATACTGGTCTCATACTTTTTTCAAATCTAATTACAAAGAGAAGTACATGCATGCTTTCTCATTGGCATAAATCAGAATGTGAGGAGGCACAGTTTGCCTCCAATTGTTTCATGGTATGTCATTTGTGGTGGACAGAGGAGGCAGTGGTGATTGCACTTTTATCATCACATTTACACAGGAAAAAGAAACTAAAAGTACCATCATGAAAAGATGTCAAGATCAGGGCCCCTAGAGAAATACCCTCATCAGTCAGCACTTGACTTCTAAGTACCCGTCCATGCAACTTCTGGCCCCTTCTCTCCATCCACAGGCTTACTTGTCAGTGTGCCTAGAGCTATCTAACTTTTCTATTTCCCAAGTAGAATCCTTGTAGAAGAGAAAATTCCTGCTGAACTGCTTGTCTGGCATCTCAGGAAGGACTCCGGAGGATTGTTCATCTATTTAGTGACAGAATTTTCCATGCTCAATAAACTCTGCTGCTTGGTAACTGCAGTCCTTGGTGTGGTGCATTGCCTCTCTAACGCTCTAGATCTCCCTTTTCTTTCACAGTTATGGGCCTGGTGCCCTGTAGGGGGTTTATTCTGAGTATTCAATGATCTTGAAGGCATTGAACAGCAATCTTCTGTCTTCCTATCCTGAATACTCGACGAGATGCCTACCTCTAGAAATTAGCTATGCAGTTTTAACAAGAAGGGATAATGAGAACAAAAAAGAGAAATCACTGACTTCTCCAACTTGTATGTGTGTGTGTGTGTATGTGTGTGTGTGTGTGTGTGTATTCTCATCAAAACAGTTGAAAAGTTTGAAATGGAATACCAAATCATTTCTAAAAAAGAAAAAAGCAAGTGGGTACTGGTAGTTAATTTCTCTTTTACACTAATTATTTCCATATGAGCCACTCATTAAAAGTCTGTATTTAGGCTGAAATTCGATGTTAGAAGAAGCAGGCAGTAGATTAGAGCATCCTTTGGTCCAGAAGAACCACTCTCACCCAGATCCACAGAGAAAGTTGAGGCTCAGAGAGTCACTTCCTACAGAAATGCTGCTGATTACTGGGTGAGTGGTGGGTGGCTTTGTGCTTCAAATGAGAAAATTTAATCTTGTAAGTTGCCTAATGGAAAGTCAGCTCCTTTCACAGTGTTTCATGTGCTACTATCCAAATCCATTCCACATAGGAAAAGAAAATGAAATTCAAAATCTACTGAACTTTTTTGGTCTCTTCTTTGAAGATAAAAGACAGGAATATACTCTGGTACCCACCTCTGCCTATGCTTAGGCTGCTCTGAGGACACTTCCATCCATTTGAGATCCATCATAGGCCAGCATCACATAAACAAAGGGAGTTAATCAAGGTCATATGAGAGTTTTTTACTCAGTAAATAACAGCAAGTAGTTAGCAAAATGTTTTGGTGCTAAAGAAACCCTTCACCAAGCCTCCAACAGATCTCCCATGCTTTATCCTATCTGTTCCCTCATAGATGTCCTCAGATTGTAGAAGTCAATATTTCCACAGCTGTTTACATTTTTTGTTGACCATCAATCCAAGAGGAAGTAATCACCACATATGCAAAGACCTTGTCATGTGTTCATGAGTAACTAAAGAAACAATGGTTTTTGCTTTTCCTGTTTTTCTACCATCCCTCATTCCCAAGACCTTGGTTACAGTTAATAACTTCTAACTCCTCCAACCAATTTTCTGTTTTATTTTTAATTCTATCACAGGCAGTGGGTAGAAATTGCTACTCTGACAATGCACTTTGGGCTCACAAGTTTCCTAATTGGTTGTTAGTGATAAACCCACTCACATTAGTGCAAAGTCAAGAGGAATTCTTCATAGAGGGATAAAGCCTCTGGGGATCTGAAGAAACTACAGAGCTCCTGTAAGAGTTCATAGAAAACCTGGAAGCTGTGGAGATCCCTCCTCTCCCATGGCATTGCTGTTTTTGCTCTGTTCCATTGGCTTTGGTAGTTTTAATATGTGCATAACTGTGAAGACTGTGGTTACCTCTCTGTTCCTCCTCATGTTCTTTAAATTTGTGCATTAAGCCATATATCAATACTCAAGTGAAGAACTGTGGATGATGGTTATTGGAGTGGCTTAACTATCTTTTCTCTGGTGTGAAGCAAGAAGTGTCACTGGCCATATCCCTCTGTCAGAGGCCCATCATCATGGTGAGGCAAGCAGATGGGAGAATGGACATGAGCTGTACATATAGAAAGCAGGGGTTGCACAAGGACAGTGGGTGAGCAGTTCATAAAATTTAGCAGGGTGCTGATCTCCTGCTCTTTAGTCATTGTGCAATCTGTGTCTTTGAATGTATTCCATGTTATTTAAATAATGTGATTCACTTTTCTTTCCCATAGACACAAAACGTAGTGATGAAGAAACGTGAACACACTTTTAGCATGTTATGAATCCTAACTGCTAGTGTATTTCTCCTTCCATTTTTGTGGTGAGTACTATGATACCTTAGTGACTATGTTGCTTGTTAGTTATAATCATAATAATATAGATAATTGATGTTTATTATATATCAAACACATATCCTGTATACATTATAACAGGGAGCTTAGCTACAGTAAAACTAATAAATGATCAGATCAGAATTTGAACATGGCTAACTTTAGATGTTTTTTTAATTGATAACTTAAAACAAAGTATTATTTGGCTCTAAACCCCTTTTATATTAAAAAGACTAACTGCTGGTGTGGCTATATATAAGCCTATAATTTCAGCCCTTGGAAGTCAAGAAGTAAGATCAAGATTCAAGTCTAGCCTGGGATAAACAGGAATGCTCTGTCAGAAAGGAAGGAAAGGAGAGAGGGAGAGAGAGGGAGGAAGGGGGAAGAAAGGAGAGAAGGGAGAGAGGAGAGAGGGAGAGAGAGGGAGGAAGGGGGAAGAAAGGAGAGAAGGGAGA
>LZPO01057131.1:0-11577 GCA_001675575.1 Neotoma lepida
GGATGATTTTTTTTCTCTTCAGTCCATTTCTTTTTTCAGGTAGCTGCAAGTTCCTGGACAGCGTTTGTCACCTCCCGAGCATCTGATAGTTCTTTCCAGCCACAGCCTCACTCAGACTATGATTTCCATCAGGTCTTTAATGTCTGCTGTCCCAGCTAATATGTTTAACTCTGTCTGTAGCTGGTGCAGGGTCACAGAATTGAAAGTCATAGGTTGCTAGTGATTACTCATGTAGATGTCTGGGTTCTCCCGTGCAAAGAATGCATGCACATGCACTAGTTTTGGTGATGTGTGTGAGCAAGGGAATATTTTATGGTAGAGTTCCTGTGGTACTAACAATGTGGCTTCAAACCAGATTGTGACTCTCTGGAAGGCAGGATCTTCTCAGAAGGAAGAGCAAGGACAGAGAGCTAACTGGGATGTCCCCTCTATGCTCCCGCTGCGTCTTTCCAGGGATAGCTCTTGGAACAGTTTCAAGGTGACCTTGCTACTTTCTGTAGGTCCTCAGGCCTCTCCTTCTGTTTCTCTCGGCTGTCATCAATCATCTCTAGCCGTGGCAACTGAAGAAACAGGCTCATTTAAAGTATGTCTCCGAATATTTCTATCTCAAGTAGCTTCTACAGACTTTGGCTGTTTGCACAGTGGGTGCCCAAGGCTGTCACTGAGTGCTGGTGAGGGACGGGTCCTTCAGGAGATAGATGCCTTAGAGCATTCATGTGTGGGTGGAGGAGAATGAACAGTGAGACAGTGGCATCTGATCTCACCACATGTCCATTTATAAGAAAAGCTTTTTATCTTTCTTATACACAAACCCACACACAGACTCCAACGAGTGCCACTTGTATGTCAGGATGACAGCGTTTCCACTAATGTGTGGAAATGTATCTGAAAGAAACTGAAGTGTGTCTAGCATTTCCGGTGACAGGGTACATTCGCAGATGGCTCGTTAGTCTGTTCCGGCAACCATTCTGTTTGTGGCACTTTGTCACATTGATGCTTTCTTTGATGGTTAGATTGCCCCAGACACTCTGCCAATCACTCAGACATAAAATCAGTGAAGATAGCATGGCTAGTAGAAGGTTAGCATAGATTATTATTCGGGCACTGTAGAAAGTTCTCTTTATGAGGAACCATCACAGTGGTATACTGTTGTCCTCATTTTTACAAGGGACCAACTGAAGCACAGAGAGAAGAATCTGACCCAGGGCATGCAGCTTTAGATGTTTAGATGATACTGTTGTGATTTGAACTGTGGAAGCATGGCAGTGAAGTTGACTACTCTCCCCAAGAGTCATGTTGTCACTCAGTTCTTATCAATGGGTATCCAGTTGTCAGGCTCAATCCTGCTCAGCTAGACTTCCTCTTTCTCATCTTCCCTTCTCCTCCTCCATTCTTTCATCCGAAACCTGAATAGTTATTGATGAGTTTTCACACTAATAAAATAGAACATCCCCTCATGGAACCCTCTTTGTATCTACTTTCTACCATTTCTGGAACGCCATATGGTTGGGTCAATGCTTGGCTGCTCTGGAAACCATGGAGCTGGGATCATTATGAATTAATTCATTCTGCAGTGAGCTGAAGAAGACCAGATATTGGCTTCATGTTTTCTAGTATACGGATCTAGGAAGTGTTGTATGTTTTGGAACCAGTGGTGGCAAAGAGATAAGAATCCATTCCTGCATTCCAATTGTTCCAAAGACTGAAATATCACTGGATTTTCTTTGAGACAGACTTGTATCTTTTCATGAACAGAATGATTTAGGTTGAGATGATTTCAGTTACTCTCAATGAAAAGAGTCCCTGCTGGTATAATTAATGAGATAATGGTAATATATTAATTGGTTGAACAGGTGTTTGGGATGTATTGGTCTTCAAGATGAAGTGCTGCTTGGAAGATACTGCAGTTTTCCAGGCTGGCAAAGCCCCTAGATTCCTGAACTTTATGTGTTTGTCTAAAGAGACTAAAGTGATTAGGAAGAAAAAAACATTGCAGAGAATAGTAAATAAGTGAAAAGAACAATTCTGAAACGCAGAGATAAGGCTCTAGTTGGTTGTGGTGGTCAGGGAGTTTTTCTCTGAGGAAGGGACGTTAACAATGAGGTCTCAATAACCGCCAGCCCTGAGTTCTGGAATATTTGTTCCTCACAAAGGAGTAGTGAATCCAAAGTGTTTAAGAAGCAGTGAATCTGTCCTGTATGTGCAAGCTTTCATGGGTCTAAGGATGTGAGCGTGACTACACACTGTGTCAGTGTGTCAGTTTTCCCCAGAAAGACAACTGTAGTAAGCTTTGTTGTTGGCCACCAGCTCACAAATAACGACATGGAGACTTCTCTTAATTATAGCCATTTACTTAAACTGGTCCCACTAGCTCTTACAACTTAAATTAACCCATTTATATTAATCTGTGTTCTGCCATGCGGCATTACCTCATCTCCATACTGCCCAGCTGTACGTCTGTCTGGTTGGCAACTCTGCCTTTCTTCCTCCCAGAGTCCTCTCTGTCCCCTGAAGTCCGGCCTAACCTCTTCCTGTCTATCTATTGACCATTCAGTCCTTTACTAAACCAATCACAGTGATATCTCACACAGTGTAAAGAAATATTCCGCAACAGACAACTGAAATAAAAAACAAGCAGAATAATAAAAAACCTTGAGAGTGTTCTCAGTGTAGTTTGTATGACTAGAAAATGGGGCGAAAGGCCAATAGTTCATGAATTTGAAAAGAAATAACTTGAATGAAAAAGAAAAATCTATGGCAACAGGTGTCATAAAGGAGGAGAGTACCAGCTGAGCTGGGCTTTGGGTGATAGTGGTGTCACACTTCATCTTTTCCATAGACAAGAATCCACTTAAAGAGCAACACTAATTTTGAAACCATGCCATGTTAAAATGTTAGATATTGAGAAACTATAATCTTGTATACTGATGGGATACAGTGATGTTATAAGGTATACAAAGGAGAGTAATTAAATCAAGCTAATTATGTATTGCTTCAAATAGGTTTATATAGAGAAAACATTTGATAATTCTTTTCTTTTTTGTCTCCTCCTTTCCCTCCACATTCTCAATGCTAACGATAGAACCCAGAGCCTTACACATGCTAGGAAGGTACTGTGCTGCTGAAGAGTCACAATAGCTGTGTGGTAACCTTAAAATCTGATTCCTCCTGTCTGACTAACAAATTCCCTCACCCCCCAGCCTGGGAGCACTGTTCTATATGGAGTTCCCATGCACTCAGTTGTTTAAGAGTCTGTGTGAGAACAGGAGACACTTCTCTTTAGATGCCTAGCTTGTGTCATTTAGCAGAATGTCCCATAGGTTTGTCCCTGTGACACCTTTCCTCTTTTTTTTAATTGAAAATAGATTTTTTTCATACAGTATATTCTGATTATAATTTCCTCTTCCTCTGTGACATCATTCATTTTAAAAGCTATAATGTATCCATCGTGCATGTATACCACATTTTTTTTTTGTTCGTCTACCAATAGACCGTTGGTTCTGTAATTTGGCTAATAGGACAAGTGTGTTGGACATGGATGTACAGAGATGTCCTTGGCATATGGTCTTCCTATCATTTGGCTGTGCACCCAGAAGTGAAATTGCTGGATGGCAGTTCTACTCTCCAGCTTTTCGTGGAATCTCCGCAGTTGCTCATAATTGTTGCTAACGTTTTTCAACCAAATTCAAAGTGCCCCCTCTGGCCCATACTCCTTTGTTGTGATATATCCTCAGCACCCAAGGAGGTTGATACCTTTTGTGTAGAGGTGGGTTCCAGTTTTTGTGCCTCACAACTGTGTGGAGCGCATGTTAACCCCACTCCATCTTGAGAACTTTTTATTCAGTATGTTAGAGCTGACACCTCCTGTTCCCAGGGCCGACTGCTGATGCTGCTGGCTGTGAGGCTGAGATGAACACCATGATGTGTTAGGAGCAGGTACCTGTCTAGTCTATGTTCCACTCCTGATAAACTTTGCAGGGCATGATACAGAGAAGATCACCATGAAGAGGAAGGAAGGGGATTCTGAGTCCCTGGGCTGGCCCTGCTTGCCCTAGATTGGTTGTGTGATGAGAGGTTGTGATGTAGGGAACTTTCTCATCTCACTGTTTGAGGACAAGGAAGTAAAATTTTAATTTTAATTTTAATTTTAATTGATTCTCCTTTAATTTTAAGGAGAATCAGCCTGACACAATCCAAAAGCTCTGACTTCACTAAATCTTAGCTGTATTTTCATTTCTGGGCCGGAATTTACATATATTATGATTTTAACTAAACGACTGATCTCATAAACATATTTTTTCCTTCCCCACCACAATGGCAGACTTTCAATCACATTGTTTTCATAGGAAGCTGTGTGAAGTAGTTTGTATGAATAATTATAATTATATAGACTCCACAAAAATTTTTCTTTGTGTGCTAAGTAAAATGATTTTTACTCTACAGACTTCAAAAGTACTTGGTAAGCATACTAACAGTTTTCCTGGGTTATAGTGCACAGTTTTAATTTGCAATTATGTCACAGGTGGTGTGGGTGATATTTAGGATGGACATCTCCTATCGCAATATACTTTTAATAGATAAAAAAGATTTCTTTATATTTGAGAGAGTTTCTCATTGCAGTGACCAAATGCCTGACTGGAAGCAACTTAAAAGGAGGAAGAGTTGATTGTGGCTCATGGTTGGAAGGTCTGGAAGGCCTGGCCACAGGAATGGGTTGTGGTATAATTGTCAGGAATGTGTGGCTGCGTGCTTTCATCTCGGTGGACCCAGAATCAGGGGTTAAGGTCAGGGAGTGAGGCCAGCCTGTAAAACCTTAAGACCCACTAACCCACTTTTTCCAGCTAGTCCAGTCCCTATATCCTAAAAGTTTGACAACTTTCTCGAACACAGACACCAGCTGGGAGGTACATGTTGAACCACATAAACCTAAGGAAGACATTTCATATTGAAACCATGGCATTGCAAGCGAACAATAAATACCATAAAGGGCTCAGACATGATCAGTGATACCCCTTACACTGGTTAAGATATGGGGGCTATTATCTATCATATTTTNTATTTTACTGGGAAATTTAGGAAACTATGCATAATTTACTAAGAAGTTTATTTACTTACTTAGATATCCTAATTAAATAGTCTACAAAATTCTTAGTGGTATCAGGTGGGATTCTAGCTTAGACAATTCATGAACATCTCAGAAGCAAAAAGTCTTATGACAAGGCCATTTCTGAGCTACCATATTTTGGAGCCCTAAAATGGTGTCTGTCTCAAGGGGAGGGTCCTGAAATATGTTTACAGATGGAAAATAGAGACTTCTGCTACCCAGTTGCTTCATTTTTATGTGTGTGTCCTGCCTTCCCGTTTTTACTAGCATCCTGTTCCCACCGATGGATGCCTACAGATGTGTAAGCTTGGGGTGATATTTGTACTCCATGGCCACAACACCTGTCAATATGGCATTAAGCGATTGCTTTACAAGTAGTTATGGACAGAGTCTTAGTTACTTGTCTTGTTGCTGGGATAAAATATGTTGGTAAAATCAGCTTAAAAGAAGAGGATCTATTTTGCTTCCTAGTTCCTAGGCACAGTCCATTATGGTGGAGAAGTCTCAGTGACAGCTGTTTGAGACAGTTGGTTGTATTGTACCCACAGTCAGGAAGAGGAAGAATGAAAGCTTCCTCCTTTTGTGCAATCTAGGACCCAAGCCAGGGAGTGGTGCTCCCTCCTTGAGGGTGGCTCTTCCCACCTCAACCTTTCAGGTTGGGTTTTTTTCCAACCTCAACTTAATCAAGATGACCCCTCACTGGTGTGCCCAGAGGTTAACCTAGTTTAAATAATCCTCACAGCTGTCTCTGGAAGTTTGTCTCCCAGGCAATTGCAGATTCCCATCAATGTGACAGTCAATATTAAGCATGGCAGATGGAATCAGTCCTGCTGTTCTATGGGCTCACAGATGATGTCTTTACAGAGGTCCACCCCAGCAGCTCTTGGTCTCTTGGTCTCTTGGTGGCTGGCTCCACTTCTGGGCTCAGTTTTTACAATGAGACTCATTAATGAACTTCATATTTTATATTCTTACTGGCTGGTTAATACAATTTGGGATATTTTCTCAGTTATTATCACATTTTCAAGTGGCTTTTCTTACCATACAGACAAACTACTGAAATTGGCGACATTTCTGTTCTTTTTTTTTTAAATTGGTCAAGAACAGACTCTCTTAACCCTCCTTCCTTCCTCTCTTTCTGTTTTATCATAGTGTCTCTTGTTCACTCATAATATTTGCTGAGCTCATCTTTAGCTAGAATCAGCCTCTTTTTATTATATTTCCCCTAAATATGTTCTATATTCATACAGGTAGAACTTATTTTTGACTGACAAGTTATAGGCATGATAAACTAGTTCCACGAAAGTCACTTTTCTTAAAACTTGGATCTGTAGCATTTGCTTTCTCTGTCTTGTGACGTTCCCATAGTCTCTCTTTCTCCAGGGCAGTTGTTCTTGCCTTTAACTTAGCTAAAAAAAAAGATAATAATAATAAGTAGAGTGGAAGAAAGAAAGCAAAGAGAAGCAAACGGTCTCAATATCTTACAAGTGGGGCCATTTAAAGGCCCTGTGTTAAATTTCCCATGGAAAGTTTACCCTGATTGAATTCTAATTGCAGCTAGCATCTCTTACCACAAGTTTCACGATGATAGAATATTGATTTTGCGCCTTTGTTTTATTTCTGCATGAACTTAGAGAAACACTGACAGCGGTCTCAAATCAATAGCTTCTTTTCAGCCTACGTTGCCTGCCAGTGAATCGAGAGCAGCGGGAGCCCATGGGCAGCACATTTAAGAATTCCTGTTATCAGCGAAACATTGTCTGCTTGAACAGTGCTCAGGTTGGAGGCTCCTTATTGGCTTATAGATTAAGGTTTATTGTTTTTTGTCTCCTTCTTGATTTGTAATGAGGCTTTGAGTGGACATGTTGGAATTCTAGTTTGCATCGGGGGCTGGAGAGATGGTTCAGCAGTTAAGAACACTGTCTGCTCTTGCATAGGATCTAGGTTCAGTTCTGGCTGCTCACAAACACTTGTAACTCAAGTTCCAGTGGATCTGATGCCCTCTTCTGTCATCTTCAGGCACTGCATGCATGTGGTACAAACACATACACATACACAAACATGCATACACATAAAATAAAAATGAAAAAAATAGGAAATCCTAATTTCGGTGTATTTTCTTATCTATGACACTAGTTTTGGGGGAAAATAGTAAATATACTTCATACTTTGGTTCTGTGACAAGCATCTTAACAGTAATAATTTTCTGCATATTAAATACTGATTTTTATATTTTACAGTATGAGGAACACATTGAGGAATGAGGATAACTCATCCCTGAGGTAGTGTGGTGGGGTTATAGAATATTCTGTCATATTTTGATAGTGGAAGAGTGTAATTTTTCCGACTTTAAATCTGTTACCATGGAGTTCTCTACTACGGTAAATTCTGCACATCATATTCATTAGCAGCTGATTATAATGGAAAAAAAATTCAAATTTACTTTAGAAAAATAAAGATACAAAGGAAAGTATATTTTAGCTCTTCACTTCATTAATAATCCAATTTGCAGTTTTAAAAACAGACTGATGTTTCCTTTCAAGTAAAGCTGGCAGGCATTTCTGCTTGTACAAAGTGTATGTGAAAACCTTGTTTGTGCTTTTGTGAACAACAGGCAGGACTCTTGCCTTCGGAGAATTCCTTTTGAGGATTTGGTGGCATGGCCATTCAGGATGCACATGAGCACTAATATTTCTTGGTGATGTGTGATGGGTCACTACAGAGCCCATGTCATGAGAGGGAGCCTTCTGGCTAGATCACAGCCCAGCAAAGGTATTGTTGTTCCTGATTGTGCTTAATGAGTATTGTTTTATTATAATTTGTTTTTTACTTTTTGGCTTTAATCAAGTTGACTCTATTTAGAAGNTCTTTTTAGCAATAAGAAACACAACAATAGAAACAACAAAAAAAATGAAACACACATACATTCAATTCCATAGGATCATTTTGTACTGAAATGGAATTATAGAGATACTTGGTATTCTAGCCCTGACAACTCTCCTCTTTTCAACATGAGAACCAAATATTAAGTTATAATAAACTCATAGATGGTTTCCTACCTCAATATCTATGCATGTCTGTGGAACAAAAATGCTGATAATTAGCATATGTAACTTATAAGGATTGAAACAGTCTCGCCGGTAAACGAACCTTTGGGTACTTGCTTTCTCCTTCTATAAAGCTGTGTGGAATGCACTGTTGTAGGGAAGAGTAGGCCAACACCTCCTTTAGGCAGCAGAGCAGCTGGAATGTGCTATTTTCATCTAAGCATCTCATCTTACCTGGCAGCTCCTTAGAAGTTTCAGTTCTTGTCCTGTGGAAAACACAGCGTGTTCCTATAGAACACCAGGTCCAGAGACTGTGAGCCACTGGCGAGTCTCCAGTCTGAGCTTTTCTTTTACTTGTGTATGGGCCATGATGGGATAAGCAACTGTCTATCACCCAAGGAAAGGGCTCATGACTTTCCTTCCCATCTAGTGTGGCTTCTGTGAGATGGTGTTGAAGCATGCAGCTAAGAACTTATGCCCCCTCCCTTTAAAAGATCACTAGGAAGGAAAGATAGACAAAGAGATGAACTGAAGGGAATGCAGGCTTTTATTTTGGGGGAAAGCCTTCGGTGGGGGCGGGGAGGGGATGCTGTAAGAATCAGGACCTGCAGTCTGCTGGCCAGCTGGGTAGTTGAAGGGCAGAAAGGAAGCAGATTGAAGANGCTGAAGAGTTTTTCTTTTTGGCCTGAGATTGGCCCTTGCTGGAAATGGATCCAGAAAAGTGAGTGGTGAGTGGAAGACTATCAGGTGGTTCATAAACAGCTCTTCTGGCAGGCCAGGATCAGGGACCTGCCGGAGGAGGGAGTGGGAATCTAGGAAAACACTTTAGTTTTGAGATGCCGATTGCTATGGTTTCGGGAAACTGCCGGGACTTTTCAAAATGATATAGTCACGGCCAACACTCTCTTCTGTGCTGTTCAGAATTCCTAGATCTGTATTAATGGCCTCTGGTACGATGCCTGGGAAAAGCCAAACACATCAGCAAAGCCACTTAATAGTATTTCGTAGTGGGTTTACTTTTTTTGTTTTTCATCTTGAACTCTGAGAAAAATATATTTTTGTCTAGGTCAAATCTCATCTTATTTAGATAATTTTCGTTGTCATTGTGTGTGAGGGACTTCTCATTTTATCCTTTGGTAAGTTCAGCGCTTTAGGGCAAGTTGGAGCAGGATTCAGTTCTAGAGTCTTTACAAGTTTTTATGGGTTACACTGGCGAGCAGTCTGGAGACTCAGTAAAACAACTGGCAGGAAAAATTAGGATCTTTTTTTCCAGAGAGATTAGTGGCCACTTTGATTTTTTTCCACACTGTGCCTCTGGCCTTAATAAAAACCAAATGAAAACATCAAGCAAAGATCTAGCTTCGGCACTGGCAGCTTTGTGCTGTGGCCAAGACTACTGCTATAGATTGGATACTACACTTCTTTCAATAATTGACAAATTCATTCATTAATTCACTCAATAAGCCCATCTACAATGGTCTAGGCATGGGGGTATCATGAAAAAGAAAACCCTTAACTGTCATCCAGTATCTATCTCATGTCTTAGGAGTAAGGGACNTAACAATGGATGCCCCACAGTAAAGAGGGAGCAAGCTAAGCACAGTTGTGGGTCAAATGGGGTGGTTGCTGTCCCTGAACAGGGAGGATTTTGGTGGAACAATAGCAGTTTCCTGTGTTGATTGAGNAGGAAAGTGCATTTCAAATAGAGAAAAGAGAAAATGTGTAAAAGCAGGAAACAGCTCAACGTGTCCACACATAGTAACTGGCTTGAGGTGTCTGGAGTGTGAGGCATAGGGTCAAGGGTCTGTCCTGCAGTAGGGGACAACCCTGCAGAACGAGGAAAGGCTGGCATTCCCCAAGCATCACACCCATTGTGTTTTGTTCTAAGCTGTTGGGGTTCTTGGAACCAGCGAAGGATATCAAAGCAGAATATGATTGTGATAGTGTTACATTTTTCAAAGATCACATGAACAGCAACAGAGGATCATGGATAAGAGGGTCTCAAGCTGGTGGCAAGAGGACAATATGGGAAGAAGATGAGGTGACCCTGGGGAAAGTTGAAACGACACGGTGCCTGCCTTTGCAAGCTGCTCCACGAGTTGCCTCCCAGCTGGTGAAGAGGGTAGTGGACAGAAGCAGGAGTCAGAGTGGGAATGGTGAGCCTGCCAGGCTCAAGAGGCTTCAGAAGGCTACAAAGCTGCCTTTTCACTTGCATGGAGCAGGTACATCTGCGTGCAAAACAGAACTAAAAAGGCCAAGTTGAATTATTAACCCCATTTGCGTTGTCCAGTCAAGCCTAGCTACTTCGTGCATCACATCTCTTACCCAGGAGATTTTAGCACAAGAACAACGTCTGGATGCATGGAGGATAGTGACTAATCAGAAGAACACGGTATTAATGTGAGTAATTATGTTGGCGACTTTGAAAGGTCTTAGTATACTGTAAAGCTGAGGTATTAAAGCAAATACCTTGCTAACAGAGTAGAGGTATTGGCCACAGTCACCACAGGGTGCAGGTTCATTTGTTCTGTTCCATAGCAATGAAACTCAAACCTGAACAGATTATAGTTTCATAAAGGCTTCCCTACAAAGCTTGATTCTGGTCACTAGCATGGCTTACCTACCACCTCTGTATGAAGAACAGCCTCCAAGTATCTTCTAAAATTACTTGATAACTTTTCCTACTATTTGACCAATGCTCTAGAGCCTTCGCTCTATCTGGAAAGCAGTGTTGCCTCTTGGAATGCCAGAGTAAGCAAGAACCAGCCCTAATCTTCCTGGGCCTCTCTCCAGTGGAGGAAACAACAGGGTAGGGGCACCTTCAGTTTCATTAGCTGAAGGAAAAGCAATGGAGTAGGCCCAGGTAAAGGGTTTCCAGGTCATGGGCAGTAGGGAGGAAGATACATTTAGGCCTGAGCAGAAGTAGCAATTAGCTAAATCAAATAAGTTGCCCTTTGGGACAGAGGGAAACACATATTAGGAAAGAGACTCAAGTTACCAAAGAGATGGGAGAACTGTGAGAGAGGAGACAGATCCAGCTAGAGTGAACACTTCAAAGGCATCTCTGCAAGACTGGGATACTGATCATCATGGGGGCTGAGGACCAGGATGGGATTGATAGCTTGCTTTGTGTGACTGGGATAGGCATATACAACAGTCAGAGACCTCCTTATATTTACTGAGAAATTCACTGCTTCATTATATATATATATATATATATATATATGCTATATTTTATATACCCCACCACTCTATTTCTCATGTGGCCCTAGAACATGCTAGAGCATGTTGAGGCAGTCTCACTAAGTTGCCAAAGCTGTCCTTCAACTCCCTCCACATAGTATAAGCAAGCCTTGAACTTTCGTTCCTCCTGCCTCAGCCTCCAAAGTAGCTCAGTTCATAGCCTGTACCAAGGTGGATTCTTGA
>LZPO01057135.1:0-11526 GCA_001675575.1 Neotoma lepida
GCATGCTCTGCTGGTGTTCTCTTCCATGTTACCTGTACTGCATGCTCTGCTGGTGTTCTCTTCCATGTTACCTGTACTGCATGCTCTGCTGGTGTTCTCTTCCATGTTACCTGCACTCTTTGTTTTTGCAGACAGGCCCGTGTTCTGCAGCACAGGCTGGCCTGGGTTTTGAGGCAAGAATTTTATGTGTGGACCACAATGCCTGGCTCTGCACTGCCATTTTCACTTTACAGTGGCTAACTTACAATGACTGGCAATGAACCTCTCTGCTACTGCATTCTCTCAGACAGTTTTGCTAAATATCCATCTTTAAGAGTTAGGAGCACTTCTAAGAAAACTATGGAAACATCCCATGAACGAACACATAATTCCGTTGTTTAAAAAATAAAAATCACCCATGAAAACCACCTTTATTTTAACATTAATAAATAACAGTGGGCTTTTCAAATGGTAAGGATTTTAATGTGTCAAGTTTTATGCATACTGGAAAGAAACCTTAAGGTGAAACCAACTACTCAACACAACTCACTAGGTTCCCCAAATAAAACTGTAATNTTTTAATAATAAAACTTTAAAATTTCCAAAAGAAATTAATTTCATTCCTTCACCATGCTTAATTATTCAGAGTCCCAGCAATGTCAGTTAAGTGATTCATTTCTCCTGCAAGTCTGATGCTGTACAGGGGATACACACATCCATGTGACCACAACACCACAGCTCAGGCTAACACTGTGAATGTAACTGCTTTATAATATGTCAAACAAAAGAAAACAAAACAACATTGCTATTATGGCAAAAAAAAAAATGAAAGTAAATATTCAAAGGATGCCTTGTTTCCGGTACCGACTTTAGCTGTGCTTTCCATGAGGCTGTCAGTGCTCCAGAAATAACTCCTACCTCGAAGCATAGGTTTGGTAAATAAAGCTAAGGTAGAATTAGATACTGAATGATCAAATAATCAGTCATGACTAATACTGTTCTTGAAGACTAATCTAATGAAAGCAGTATCATTAGATAATGTGAAAAATACAGACAAATTTGTACAACCTAATGCCTATGAATAGTAAAATCAAAACATATGACTTCCTTATAGAAAGCGTTTCATCTATNTAACTATAAATGTTAAGGACTCTTGCATTTTATAAACACAAGATGGGTTCACTTTGATGATACCAATTTTAAAATTTATAAAATGTCTAAAAAATTCTTTCCACAAAAGTTTATACAGTTTAAAGCTATACACCATCCATAAATCTCAGAAAATGGGAACAAAAAAAAATCTTTATAAGATCACATACAAAAGAAGAACTGAAATGTGATTTTATTTAAGGCAATACTGGGCTACTTCACAAACCACCACCTTCAATATTTACACTGCTTCACTACTAGTTTCTATCACATTGACAAAGGATATTTTAAAATACCAATGTTTAAAATCTTCAACGTAGTAAAGTCTTTATTCACATTTCCATTACATTTCATGGACTCACAGTAACTGTATCCAATTAGAAGCAATGGAAAAAGGGAAAAATCTGTAGCTATATGAAACTACTGAAGAGTCTGCTCTAGTTTCACATGAACACCATCCAAGGACGGAGGATGGCAAATTCACAAAGCAGAATATTGTAATGTGCCTACCGTGCCAATCACCTTGACAGCATCTTGCAAATGTTTTATGTTAAAAAAAATTAACTACGGCAGTTTCTAGTTTTAGTTCAAAAAGTTCTTAATTTAAAACAATAAAAGTTTAAAAACTTGATCACTTCGTTAAAATTAAAATTGCAAATATAAATGTATCATTTACTTATTTAGACTTACAGACTGCTGGTGGCAGCAAATGATTTACAATAATAAATATATACAAAAAACTATCTACAAATAAAGAGTACTGCTATACATGAGTGGTGATCTGCTGAAAAGATACCAATCATACAGATAATTCAGGATAGTTCATGNAAAGTACAACTAAGTGACAGAAATTTGAGGCTTAACTCAATCATTTACAACTGAAGTACTGATTTTGCTCAAGTCCCATAGGGATAAAATTAAGTTCTACATGACAAATGTCATGGCTTTTTTTTTCCTCATTTTTTAAAGCTAGGTTAATTCGTGTCAACAAATTAAAAAGCTCACAATTACAGCATGCTTGATGGCTTTCTATTTAAAATAAAACTACAAATGATATGCATTTATAGTACATGAGTTACCTATCAGTACTGCCCTCTGCCTGTGGTTTTACCTATACTGACTTCTTTCAAAGCAGTCCTATCTGGATCATTTGATAGTACTTCAAGTTTATTTAGGCTGACAGTAGGTTTCATTTCCTGAAGCTGTTTTAGGACAAGCTCAGTACAATCTTTAAGAGTCTTGTCTAAAACAATTTTTACATTCTCACTGCACGGAAGCTTGGAGGGATTGGCAAACTGTACAAAGATTTCACTTTCTTTACGAGAACACGTGTGATTCCCACCAGTCACAGTGGTCTTATCAACATTTCTTCTTGAATTTGAATGGGATCCTCTTTTGGTTCCACTGTTTGAATGATCTCTGTCAGTATTTTTCTTCTGTTTCACTGCAGACTCTTCCAGAAACTTAAGAAATGACACTTCAAATCCCATTGGTTTGAAGGAGCTCCAGTCAAAGGATGCAGGATGCTCCTCAGTGGTTTGAACTGCCACAGCAGTCTCTTCGTCCTTACGTGCAGTATTTACCTCCAATGATAATTCTGGCTCAGTTTTATCAACCTTTCTTTTCTTATTTTGCACAATGCTTTTTTCTTTATAAACTCTCTTCAAATTACCTGTCTTTTGTTTTTCTGAGAGGCAGGAATCACTTTCCTGAAAATCATTATTTACCTTTAAAGTAGTATTAACTTGAGTTTCTACATTTGTGCTATCTTCATTTATTAATTTTGTGATAAATAGTTCTGTTAGCTCATCCATTTCATCTTTTTCACCTTTCATACCTTCTTCCTGTGGGATGGTGGCTGTTTTTGGATTATCATTTTTCTCTAGCACTAATGTGTCAGAATCTTTTATATCATCTTTACCATCCTCTTGCTGAGAAGTTTCCTTTCCTTGTGGGTTGCCATACCGCTTGAAGACAATAAGAATATTGCGGTGTTGTGATGTAAATGCTTTGGACAACTTATGGCACTTATAATGTCTAATTATATTGCTTTCACTTGTAACAACAGAAGTACACCCCTTTATCATACATGGATACTGCGTCACAAATTTGCTTGTACACTCTGACAAGGCGTCGTTTCTAGCCTTTATGGAATATACATGCTTTCCACGTTTTAGAGAATAAGGCTTATTTTCTTCAATCTGCACAACTTTTGCACTATTGCTTTCAAAATTACTTTTTTTCTTTCGCTTGGTCTTAGGTATTTTTATTCCTTCTTTTCCAGATCTGCTGTGTTTTGTTGCCTGATGTTTAGACTTTGACTTTTCTTGGTTGGCCTTACTTGATATATTTTCCTGGCCAGTTAATTTTCTTGGCCGAATCAGATGAGCCTTATGTTTGTCATTATGCTTATTAAAAATGTGTCGGAGCAGATTAGACCGAGTGGCATAAATCCGGTCACAGCCTTCACAGTCACACTTGTATATGCCATCTTCTTCTGTTTTACTTGTCCTTGTTCCAATTCCATGGTCTACCTCAAGATGAATAACATAGCTCAGATATGTTGTAAAAGAAGATTTACACTCCAACTGGTCACATGGAAATTTGCCAACATCCACAGCAGCAGTCATGCTTTCAATTTCCTCAGGGGTCATTTCATGAAGTTTCATGTAGTGCTGTATTAGTCCAGTAATTGCTTGGAAAATTCTAGAACAGTCACTCACCTGACACCGAAATTCTTTCATTGATTGTTTAGTTTCAGTTTCTTCACTTTCTCTGCCAGCTTCACTTTCCTCTTCAACCTCTGCAGAAAACGTTGGAAGATTTGATTTATGTACAGCCTGGTAATGAAGAATCAAGTTTTGCTGTATTGTAAATGCAGCAAAGCATCCCTGGTGAACACAGCAGTAAGGTCTATATGGACTGTATCTTGCTGGAAATTCAATGGACTGGGAGACTGGATTCTTCTCTCTTTTTTCTTCCTTTTCTTTTCTATGTCTCTTAGTTTTCCTTCCCTTGGTTTTCGGGTTTGTGAGATTTGTATTATATTGTTCAACAGTAATTGTGACAGGTTGTGAAGAACTTTCTGGTTTCTCAGGACTTTTTTTTTCTGTAGGTTGTTTTTCTGGGATTACTGCTACATTGCCAAGGGCATCATCTGTCACTGCTGGTAACTCTATAGCAGGCTGTAGGTCTGTTTTCATTTCCTCTGCTACAAGTGGCTGTTTTTTCACTTGAGTAATTTGTGGAGCTGACAAATTTTCACTCTGAGTTTTTCTTCCATATGGTCTTTTTATTTTTAACTTTACCATTTCTTCTGTTGTAAAATGATGAACCAACTGACAGTGTGCCCGGAGATTAGAATTTCTTGTAAATGTTTTGGTACATGTAGGTACTACACATTTAAATGGAGCAAATTTTAATTGATTCTTCTTAATCTCAAGAATCATCTCTTGAGTATATTGGTGGATTTTACTGTAGTGTTTGAACAGGGCATCCTTTGTCATGGCACTGTAGTTACAGCCTTGGTTTTGACACACAAAGGGCTTATTCACTCTGTCGTTAAGCTGGATATGTATTGTTTCAGAAACTGGCTGGACTGCAGTATTTGGAGTTGATTTAGTAGGAGTAGGGGGCAGTGTTACTGGTGTGTTTATTAGCATACATTGGGAAGCTGGAGTGGAGAGGTCAGTTTCCAATTTTAAGTTTTGCAAACCTTCTAAAATGTCCTGTATTTGATCCTCCTCATGTAATGCTTCAGACTGAGGAATGTTACTTTTTGTTGGCATTACAGTTAGGAAAGAGGAACACTGAGAAGAATCAGGTAATTTGTTATCTTGGATAGGGTTTACTGAAGGAAGCTGCATGCTGTAATTTATCTGAGCATTCTGTGGTGTCTCACCAGTACCCTGAGATCCACTTTTTACCTCAAGTATTTGAGAATTCATAGCAGTTTTAATAATTTCAAGAGTCTTTTCAAAGTTCTGTATAACATTGTCTTCAGAAACCTGCAAATCAGAAGTCACTGATGTGCATGAACTCAAAGCCATCATTCTGGAATCACCGTTTTCAGTTTTTAATGTTAAAGGGGCTAATACTGTGTGTGGTTCAACATGGGTTTTAAAGTTTTCTTTTACATCAGTTATAAACAAATGATTGTCAATGTTATTTAATTTCTGTGTGAGATTTTCCACCAAAACCCGAGGTTCACAATTTGGAATTACATCTGAACAAATGCTGCTATCAGGGACCTTAAGGTTCTTTGCTGTAAGTTCCATTGTCAAGTCAGTTGGTACCACATTTTGGGAAGCACTGGGTACAATTACTGGAGGAGGAACCTTTTTTCTTCTCTTAGATGCACTATTTCCTTTTTTATTCAAAGCACTGGATCTTGTATTTTGCGGACCACTTATAACAGAAACATGTGTGTTATTACTAGTAAAATTTTGCGATGGCTCAGTAGAGTTAGTAAATGAATTAGAGCACAGACCATTTTCAATAGTCTTGAGCAGTAAATCATTTGGTGTAAAGATGGACAAATTGTTACATTCCTTCATAGTGGAAGTTTTGGAATTTGGTGTTCTATTCTGGTTTGTTGGTGAGGTGTTCTGGTGGCAGACAGTCTGTAACAAGGGTGTCTCAGTTGGACCTGACATCCCTGTTGCATTTACTTGTACTCCATCGGAGACACTGCCTACAGGAAGTACCTGAGAAAGCATTTCAGCACTCTCAAATGTGCTGGGAATGCCAGCAGTTTCTAAAGCCTGCTTAATAATTTCACTGCCTTCCTGACTAACACTGGTATTAAAGTTACTCACATCACATCTAGGAAATGCACTTGGTAAAAATGATGAGCGATTTTCCACAGAAAGAAGCTGCAGGAATGATGGATCTTTAAAACATGATTCTGGACTGAAGGTAGACTGGTGTGGCTGTTGCATATTCACTGCACTTGTGGAGAGAATCATGCTGGCCAGAAGGGAAGGCTGCCTGTTGCTCTGTAAAAGTTCCTGTGCAATTTCTGCTCCATCCAGTGGTTTGCAGTAAGATCGTTTAGACAGGTGTCCACCCAGGGACCTGGGGTTCGTGAAAGCCCTGTAACACCTGCTACAGATAAATTTCCCATCTCTGATAATCGCAGGCCATTTAGCCCTTTTGTTGTGCTTGGGTTTTCTTTCCTTCCCATTTGGTCCGCGACCACGGTCTTTTTTCACTTTTTTAGATGCAGACTGTTGGGCACTGGTGCTATTGAAATCATCTGCAATATTCACTTGTGAAGGAAAAACTCCATTTTCACTACTGCCTCCTTTGAGAAAGGAGGAATTCATGTTTCCTTCTGTCTGTGAGGGATAATGATTTGTAGTGTTCTCCAGTTGGGAAAAAACCGAATTATTCTCACTGTTTGCTGGTGAAGGGAAGAGAGAGCTATTTTCTGTGGGTAAAGGAAGAAAAGGATCTGAGCCGCTGTCAATATTCAAAGGCAAAGCTGTTTTGGTTAGATCTTCCATTTGTGAGGGCAAGGCAGTATTAGACAAGCTTTCCATTTGTGAACATAATATACCATCTTGTCCATGCTTATCCTGAGAAGGTATGTTTGGACTTAGGACACTTTCCACTGAGGGTAACAATGGAGTTGATACACTTGCTAAATGAGCTGGAAAAATGGAAGGCGAGACATGCTGCAACTGGGATGAACAAGCAGGATTCCCACTGGCTTTGGTCTGTGGTGTAAAAAAAGCATGATTAGAGCTGCTCACTTGGGATGGCAAAAAATAAACACACTTTCCATGATTTGGTGTATTTAAGTTGTTAGGTTTCTGACCTTTTTTAGTTTTGCGCTGCATTTTAAAAGCAGCATATTGGTCAGGGTGTGCTGTTTTCATGTGTTTTCCAATACTCTGTGAGGAGTTATATGTTCGAGTACACCCCTCAACCTGGCAGCTGAATTTCTGAACTGGAGCTTTTGGAGGTACTGATGGAGCTCCCAGTGAACTGCTCAGGCTGAGCTGCGATGGAACAAATGCAATACTTTCTAGTGTCTTAAGAGGTAAATCATAAAGGCTGGATGATGTCTTAACATCACCTCCACATTCAAACTTGGAAGTTTGTGAGCTGTCTTGAAGTCCCGCCTGACTTTGTATAGAGAAGGTCATCAGAGTGTTCACCTGTCTTTCTAAGTTCTGTGGGTTAAGGTCACCCATCTTCATTGATTCGGAATTTGCTAATGAATTCTGAGCCATTTGGGTTTCATTTAGGTGCTCGTGCTGTTTCTGCTCTTGGAGACATGGATGACATAACCCAACAGCAGCACCTTCACCTGGTTTATGCAACTCTGTCACCAATGGCTCACCAGTGCCTTCCACAGTTAGGTTTTCTAGCTTGCCAAAGTCATCCTCAGTCCCATGGTTGAGAGACACCTTGATGGACACAGCTACTTCATTGGCCTGAAGAACAGTGGTATTATCAGGGTTTCCCAGACCATTTGACAATGGTATGTTAGCTTGCCTGAGTTCAGAGGCAGAGAGCTGGCCTTGTTGAGTCACAGCTGATTCTGCTTNGCTTTTCTCCCAATCATCACTTCTATCTGCTCCTAGGCTCTTTTCAATGCTACTCTCTGAAGAAAGCGCTGTTCTTTCTCCCCCAGTTATCCCTTCTGTGTTCTGATTCACGCCATTTGCAGATAGATTAAGTTGGTCTTCAGGAGGCAATACTTTTTCAGGAGCACTGTGATCATCCACATGCTTTTCCATCTCACTCTGAGAACGGTAAACTTTACCACAACCTGTGACCTTACAAGTGTAGGTATTATAATGTTGTGCTTCATGATCATACAGTAAATAAGCTTGTGAAAAAATTCTGCCACATTTTGGAAATAAGCACTTTGCTCTGAAGACCTGATGCTCCTTTCGGTGGGCTAACAGCTCTGCGTAACTATTAAAGCCAGCCTTACACTTCATCTGTATACATATGTACGGCTTACTGCCACAGTGCATTTGTAAATGATCATTGAGATGAGTGACACTCACAAAATGCCGTCTACAGTACTGGCAAATGACCTTTTTGCTTTGCATTTCAAGAAAGCGTTTGGCATCTTCATTATCCTTGTGACCTTTTACATGAGCAATTAAATTTTTGAAGTACTTAAAGCCTTTTTTACAAAAAGTTACAGGGCAATTAAATTCATTAACAGGTACTGGTTTCTGGACAGGGATCACCTCTGGCTCATAAGATTTATCTTTGTCATCGTTCTCATCATCTGAACCATCATTGTCATTAAACACTATGAAATCTGTCGAATAGAGACTATTCTTTTTTATGGGTCGTTGTTCCTGTTTAGCCACAGTATTAGTATTAGTCTTTTGACTTTCATGGGTGGCTGTGATTTTAGGAGGCCTTCCCAATCTTCTTAATGGTTTCATAGCCGCTAGTCTCTCTTTACTAGACTGTTTAACATGCAGTGTGACATGAGGGACAAAAGTTTCTTTAGAATTAAAATTCTTTGCGCATATGGGACAGCTGTAAATCCCATCTTTGTAATGTTTTTGAGCATGCCGTACTATTCTGTGTCCAAGGAATTCTTTGTCACATAGCACACAATACTGCATGTAGGCTTGCCAATTCCTAAACCTAGCAGATATAAACCCCCTGTCTTTTAATTGTTTTATGTCCTTCTTCTTTTGCTTTTCATCACCAGTATCCATCAGCAGGCCAGAATTAGTACCAAGTCCACCAGAAAGACCATTCACAGATGCTTCTCTGCTTCCGTCCTGGTAATCTACTTTTTCATACACTTCACAGTCATTCAGTTCATCAATTGAAGATACAATAGATGCCTCTTCTCCCATTAGTGCAAGACATTGTCGTTTCAAGGTTTTCCAATCCCAAAATTCCGGATCAAAGGGCCACTGAGTTTTCAAAACAAGTAAGAGCTCACAGCGTAGAGAATTTGGTATAGGAAGATTCTCTTCATCATATTTCTGGTCGGGCTGGTTATATAACATTTCCACAGCATAATATGCATCAACTGTAGGCTCAATAAGAAATTCACTCAGTTGACAAGCACGCTTCACTTCCAGATCATCAGGCAACAAACATGAAATGGTCTTGCAAACTGATATTTTCACTTCAGTATTTTCTGTAGATTCCAATCGAAGAGCTTTTACACATAACTCTATGCAAGTAGCAAGTCCAGCCCCTTCAGTCTGTGAAACAAACAAACACCGGAAAGTTTAATCTACACTATCCTGCACAGATTCATCTTTTTTTTTTAAAATTGGGCTTTTAAAAGGGACGTGTGCTGCTTTCGAATAACAACATTGGAAAAGACATGCCTTCTAAAATCAACTTGGTGTGGATATGGGTTTACAAGTAACCAGAAAATCATTAAAAACACAAGTAGCAAAAACTAAGCAAAGACCTGTATCAAAGAACAACAACAAAAAACCCCAAATCATCTGATACAGGCAAATATGGAAATTACTTCACTTTCTTACTTTTCAGATCCTTTTTATAGAGCAGAGGTCAAGGGGCTGGAGAGATAAAGAGAATTCTAGAAAAGGCTTGTGATATTTAGAAAACTCACAAAATGAAGGGGAAAGGAAATGAATTTAAGAAAGGATCCAGAGGTCAGAGAATGTATGAATTTATCTTGAGGAAAGCAACTTTTCTAACGTGAAAACTCTTTCTCTAAAGGACAGCAGAAAAGCTGATGCAAGACCATGAAGTACAACTAAAGGTAGAGAGGAATCCTAATGGTACTTCTGATGGGTGCCAACTGCTGAGCAAGGATTTGTTCCAACTCACTAACCACAAATGGTTTTGTTTGCCTTTTTAAATTAATTTAGTTTTTTGAGACAGGGTTTCTCTGTGTAGCCCTGGCTGTCCTAGAACTCGCTCTGTAGACCAGGCTGGCCTTGAACTCACAGAGATCCACCTGCCCCTGCCTCCTGAGTGTGAGGATTAAAGCATGCACTACCACCATCCAGAGGTTTTGACTTTTGAGACAGGAGCATGCTATGTAGCCCAGGCTGGGCCTGACTTCATGATCCTTCTGGATCAGACTTACAAGAGATGAGATTGCATTTGTGCACCATGACACCTACCTAGCAAAGCAAATGGCTTGTTTTAAAAATATTTGTATGTTGTAACTACAGGTAAAGCATATACAAATAATGCCACACACACAAAAAGAATCTTATCAAATGTCTTATTTTTTAGAGTTTTCACTGTGTATACTGCAAAATTAAGCAATGGGCAACACTTAAATCCTAAACTGATTACATAACAGTTTTTTTTTTGAACACTGAGTTTGAACTCACACACATTTTCCATGGTACAGTAAAATTAAATGAGTGATTAATTCTTCAAAATCTATTTAAATCTGAATGCTGGTGAGTAAAAGCACTAATAGTATAACTTGAATTTTTAAGTCTCAAGAGCATAAACCTCAGAAGTATACAACGTAGAAGAGTTTTAGCTCTGTCTCTAGACTGAACAGTACCTGCAAGCTTCTGACAGAGGCAGGGTAGGGTGTTTGTTTTGGTAAATTCCTTTACAGCCTTTCCCACCTTCTCCTCACTCCCTTTTCTTAGGTCTGTCTGCCATGCACCTCAGACCTAACCACCTAACTTTCACATTGACTTTAGATCACCATGTGCGAGTCTATTCAGCCCTTCGTTACCCATCAACAGTGCCATGCCTTAGCCAGGTTTAAAATTCTTTAAATGGCTAACGTGTATTTTAGAATGAATTTAAGCCTACCATAGAATACAAAAAGGCTCTCATAATTTGGCCTCCATTTTCATCTGTTCTGGCCTCATTTTTCTCCTCCGCTAACCAAACAGCTTATATACCTCAGGCAAACTAGGCAGGCTAGTTTTGTACTGGCTAGTTTTATGTCAAATTGATACAAACTAGGGTCATTTTGGAAGAAGGAATCTCAATTTAAAAAATGACCCCAGCAGAATGGCCTGTGGCCAAGCTTGTGAAACATTTTCTTGATTGATTGATATGGGAAGGCCCAACTCATTGCGGGCACTGTCACTCCTGTGCTTGTGGTCCTGCAAGCTATAAGAAAGCAGGCTGAGCAAACCAAGTAAGCAATACTTCCCATGACATCTGCTTAAGTTCCTACTTCATGTTCCTGACATGCCTTCCTATAATGATGGACTGTGATATGAAAGTGTAAGCCAAATAAACCTTTTCCTATCTAAGCTGCTTTTGGTAACAGCATTTTCCCACAGCAACAGAAACCCTAAATAAGCAGCTATCCATAGTTTCTCAAATATTCCCTTCTCTCATTTGCTTTGACACCACTTACTATGCTTTTCCTGTGAGTATGAACTTTCTCCCTTCCTTCTTTAAGACTACTTGAGTATTAACACAGGTAAGTAAGTTAGA
>LZPO01057137.1:0-11501 GCA_001675575.1 Neotoma lepida
GTCCATTTTGGACAGCATACTGTCAGCAGTTGGGGCAAGGGCATTTTCTTCTCCACTGGCTAACTGTTGCCACAAAGAAAGTAAACTCCATATGGAGTTTCTTTGATTCCCATCATTCTCTCTGAAGTAGATTGGTACTGCCAGGTATAGATGTCTCATAGTCATAAAAAAAGAAGTTATGTTATTAAAACATCTTAAATGCCGTATTCGGTAGATCTCTGAAGTGTTTGAACATGATCTGTCTATCTAAAATATATCTCTGTTTGACATACCTAACCTGACTACACGTTCATTTGTAATAGGTGACTAACTACTAACCTGCATTTCTTTATTATCCTAAATAGTTTATAATAATAACATTCAAGGACTAGCAATTTGCATTACATTGTTAAATGAACTGTATAGGTACAATACTTTGAACCAGATTAGAAGTGTATGTACAGTATGTTCTAACAAAATTAATCACAAATTTGTATCATATATAAAATTTGTATACAATATAAAAATCCAATCCATTGTAATATTTTGAAAACTGGTATTTGCTTTTTAAAAGTAGATTTAATAATCTACCTTTTTATCTTATCATATTCATATTCTCCCTTTTTTTTTCAGAGTAGACTCAATATACTAGCCTTTTATCCTATCATTCCTATATCTTTTTCTTTCAGAGTAGATTCAATAGTCTGTTTCTTATCATATCTATATTCTCTTTTTTTTCTTTTCAAAACAAGAACTCTGAATCTAATCTCCTTTGTTTAGTCTTTTTCCTGACCATTACCAATAACAACTTGTAACCCAACACCCTAAATAATGACAACTATCTATAACCCATTGAATGACCAAAAACCACCCACTCCACCTCTTGGGAATGTGGGTGTGGTGTTCTTAAATTTACTTCCTGCTGTATGGGGGGTATAAGTATCTTTAGGAGATCCTGAAAAGAAAATTTTGGGTAAATTGTCAAATCCTGGGAGAAGTAGCTGTATCATTTGTTGTCCAGTCTCTGCATAATGGGAAAGTACAGAGCTTGTCTCAAGTCTTGGCTAGAGTAGTTTGTGAGGCTGAATCATCNTAGCTAGCCACCTCAAAATGGTCCTGAGCAGTTTGTAGTCCAAAGCTGATCTTTTGGTGGTGTTTGTCAGCTTAGTGACATTATCATAATCCATGTGGAATCATCATTGTGGGACCCCATCATCCATTTGAACATGTCAAAGGTTGCTGTTAGGCGTGGTCATGGTTCACTGTAGAAAACTGATAGAGACTCAAACCCCAAGTCATGTACAGGAAGCTAGATGAAACCTTTTTTCTAGAATTAGTTAGTACTTTATATGACCATTATTGATCCATATTTGACACCTAAAATGTTTAAGTTTAAAGCAGGAGGAGATAGAACTCAGCCTTTTCAACTGAGGATGCAGGGGCATTCAGTCTGAGGAGTCATGGAGACAAGATGTTCCCCTTTTGGCTTAGAAGTTGGCAAAGTGAGAAGTAGCTGTGGCTTGTTTCCTCTGACCTTTTATCATTTACCTCAATATCTGGNTCCAGGTTTTTATTATAAGACAAATTAGGATTGTGCTATATATATAATAATACTTAAGGAAGAAATCATGAATCTGAAACAGGGTTGAGAGATATAGAGTAATTGAAGCTGGGAGAGGGAATCATGGAAAAGATGTAAATGTAGTACTTATGTACGAAATCTCAAAAAAATTAAAAGTGTGTTATATAAATGCATGAAACTATTTAAAAATATATGATAACATAAAATAAGGAAGAGAAACTCACAGAAAGCCTAATTTTCATGTTTAAAAATAGTTTGATTAGAACACTTGAATCTTCTTGACCAATTCAAAAGCTAAATGGAGAAAATGTGTTCGCATAGATTTAAGGAATAAGGATGTCACAGATTGGAGAAAGAAAAGACTCTAAATTAGGAGCAACTATGCCTTGAAATCTGAAAATAAATTCTCTGTGAACTTGTATGTGCAATTAGGCAGCACAAATCTTATTTTTCTCTTGAACTGAAGGTTTCAGTTGCACACTAAAAACAAGGCTTGGTGATAATGCACATCACTGCTTTTAACTGAGTGCTTGATGTGTGCTCGTGAAAATGTAGCTTATAATGAGAGAAATGCTGAGAAATTAATATATTTAAATTTCATCATGCTCTCATCTTCTCTGGAATGTGTACTAGTCCAAACAATTTCTATAATTGAAAAATACTAGCAATCTTTTAAATGCTTTCATGATTCTCTGTCATGAATAATATTGTGTTATTATAGCAAATTAAGGAGGCACAGGTTGCCAGTTTAAAAATGATGTATGAAATAAAAGATCACAGGCTTAGCAAATAATTTTCCCTTCTTTGAAAATATCTCATCAATGGTAATCATTATATGGATGACAAATTGAACTATCAGCCGAAATTTTTTAATGTTATAACTATTTGAATAATAATATGTAATCATCTGACTCCTATATTTCCCTAATGTTTATACTTATATCTTTCATTGAATTACACACTTTTGGAACTTACATCCACATTGTCTTAGTTAGGGTTTCTGCTTCTGTGATAAAACACCATGACCAAAGGCAACTTGGTGAGGAAAGAGTTTACTTCATCTTAAAACTCTCATATTCCTTTACTGAGGGAAGTCAGGGTGATAACTCAGGGCAGGAACCTAGAGGCAGGAACTTACGCAAAGCCCATGGAGGAATGCTACTTACTGGATTTCTCTTCATGGCTTGCTCAGCCTGCTTTTCTCTAGTAACCAGGATCACCAGCCCAGGGGTGGCATAGTCCACAGTAAGCTAGGGTCTCACACATCAATCATCTATTAATGAAATGCACCACAGTCTTGCCAACAGGTCAATCTGGTGGGAGTATTTTCTCAATTGAGGCCCCCTCTTCCGAAGTGATTCTAGCTGTGTCAAGTAGACAAAAATAGCCAGCACAATTGATCCCTTGTCAACCTGACATGCAGACACATCACTAGTCAACTGGGACATTTCCTTTTTCATTTGTTTCTCAGATGGCATGCCAATATCAATATTTCAGTATAAAACAAATGATTTCAAAAGTCCCACAGTCTTTAGAAATTCAGTCTCTTTAAAACACCCAATCTCTTTCAAAATCCAAACCTCTCTAAAATATCCACAATTTCTCTAAAGCTCCAAAGACTCTTTAAAAGTTCAAGGTTTATCAACTGTGGGCTCCTGTTTAAAAAAAATTAAGAACATAATTAAGAACAAAATTATAGCATTTGCAGAAAAATTGATGGAATTGAAGATGATTATGTTAAGTAAAGCAAGTCAAACTCAGAAATACAAATATCATGTTCCCAATCATATGTGGAATCTAGGTGTCATGTGTACCTATCCAAGTCCTATATGCATGTACACACACACACACACACACACACATATATATATATATATATATGTATTATGTATAAATATATATACATGTACAGACATATCCATTTATATACACCTACAGGCAATTAGAAGGGATATTATTTAGGAAAAGGACCAATGGGAGGGAGAGCAGGGCGGGAGAGGGTAATGGAAGATGATTGTTGCCAATGTACATGACATACTTGCATTGAAATGTCATTAAGACACACATAACTTTATACAACAAATATCAACTAACAAAAAATAAAATTTTAATTCATGATGAAATAAGTATCTGTTCAGTTGCCACATCTGTTTTACTATCCAACAACAGAAAACTAATACNGGCAGGAAACTGGCTGGTATTCAATCATTGACAAAGAAAATATACAACTTATAGCTTAAAACTATTTTCTAAATATGAAAAACTCACGTTTCTCAGTAAACTTGATACTTCATTTGTTGTGTTCTGTGTTTCTCTCAGCATCTCAGTCACTGTTTCCTCATCCTCTTCAATGTGGAAATTCACAGACTCAATTGAGTTTGAATAGTGAGCCTGTAGACTGCTAAGCTGATCTAGCTCTTTCCTAAGATAAAAGCAAAGAGGATTTTATGCACATTGAAAATAAAATTAGCCTCTAACTTATTAGGAATCAATGGAATTTATTCTAAAAGTTCTCCCATTCCACAGTAGTTCCAAACTCCTAAAAGATCTTGTATATTAAGTAAAGAATGAGAACAAAAACAAATTAGTATTTATGTTTCCAAAGGAAAAGAATAAAGAGAAAAGTTATGTATATATTATTTGAATCTTTGGGGGATTGTTTTGGATTGTCTTGTGGGNAAAGTTGGGTAATAAAGTCATGAAAAGTCACTGGGCATTTAAATATCACCATTTTCACATTTGCTTAACCAGAATAGTCAGGAGAATAAAATAGGGACAATTACTCACTTTCTCTCTGTTTTGGAGAACATATATTCTGTACACTGTGTGAATATATGTCATGATGATTGGTTTAATAAACAAGCTGACTAGCCAGTAGCTGAACAGAATAAAGTCAAGCAGGAAAGCCAAACTGACATTGATGGTACAAGGGAGGGTAGAGTCAGAGGAGTCATCAGACAGAAGGAGAATGAGTTGGACATGCAAAATGGGGTAGAGGTAAAAGCCACAAGCCTTGGGGAAGTACATGGATTAATAGAAATGGGTTAAGTTGAAAGACTAGTTAGTAATAAGCCTGAGCTTTTGGCAGAGCATTTATAAGTAATATTAAGCCTTAGTGTGGTAATATAGAAGCAGATGCTGGGACACAAAAACTCCACCTACATATGGAACCCAATGTCCAGGGCCGGGTACATCCACACAAAGCCTGAGAAAGCTTTTAAAAAGGGTTCTAAAACCACACACACACACACACACACACACACACACAAACACACATACACACACACAAAATGAATTCAAGCAGGGCTTCTTGGTAACTGCCTTTTCTTGGTTAGGCTCTGATTAATGTTTGCAAATAGAGGCACTGCTCCTTTAAGATATGGCTTCCTTGTTCATGATAGTGACACAGAGGCTTTTTTGGGAGATCCTGCTAAGGAGCACTTAAATTGGGGTTTATAAGCAGTGGGTGGGCTGCTTGTTGGCAGCATGGACCCAGAAGCTTTCCAGAGTAGGGACAGTGATTATGACTCTCCCTGGCCCCTCCACCATGAAGCTGGGCTCTTAGGGAACTAGGTGGGNTGGAGCCAACCACCAGGCCAGAGATAGAGGTTCTAGTTATGCCTAGCCAAAGCATTTAGCAGTTTNAAGACTCATTCACTCAGAAAAAGATAGAGATATGCAGTAAATAGAGATTCAGATGAAAAAAAGTCTCTAAACTGTCTACAGTGTGTTTAAAAATATATACAGGCTTAGGAAAGAGAAAAGAAAGAGCATATACAGTCATTGATTTAAAAATATAGTTTTAAAATGATAAAATAAGGCTTTTCAAAGGAGAGTAAAATACTATAAAAAGAAAAAAGCCACGTAAAGATCGAAAATACACAGAGTCTGGATCTTGTTGTTATTGTGTTGTCTTTGAATGTTTTGGCTGCTAAGAAACACTGGATTATGAAAACTGCTAGATTTAACCAACCNATACATTTTAAAAATATCTTGACTTCAAAATTTAAGTCAAAAGATATGTTACTTTGGGGAAGAGGTTATGTTTTTATTTCCATAGGAAATGAGAGGCTGTGAATTCATTCCTGGTTAAAGAAAATCAGGTTTGATTGAGGAAGACCCCATGATAATCATGGCTACGAACATAAAGAAATAAAAGAACTACAAGACACGTGATGCATATTTTACCTGCTCAAACAGAAAACAAAAAAGAAATATCATCTTTGGCTGACTTGAGTACAAGGCACAATCTATACTTGTACTAATACAGATATTGTGTTACCTTTAAAAGTTTATATATTTTTACAGCAAAGGGACCAGACATTAATGAAAATGAAAATGATAATCCAGGTGATCCAACATCCCGAACAGCTTCCAAGCTGCTGGCCAAGATGATCCAGCCTCACAGAATACTACAGCCCAGACTTANCAATTATCCTAAACTTTCTAAGGGTCCAAAGACTACCAGTGCCCCCAATCAATAGGAAGCAGTCTAGAGAACTATGCCCACATTCCTCCAAAATGGGTTACGGGTTTTTATTATTATTAAGGGGTGGTTGGTTATAAATTATTATTGATCATAATCAGGAAAAAAGCTAAACAAAGGAGTTAAAGTCAAAGATCTCTTTCTAAAGGAAAAAGGGGGCATAGGACATAGAAATGATAGGATTAGGGGGTAATTATTGAATCTACTTTTAAACCAAAAAAGCAACTACTAGTATTAAATATTTTACATTGGTATGGATCTATGTATATTGATACAAATTTAAAGTTATTTTTGTTATACTGTGCATATGTTTCTACCCTTGTTTGGGTTATTGTGCTTATGAAACTCATTTAAAAATATCATGCATAATTTAAAAAATGCAGATTAAGAGTCAAATATATAATATAATATAATAGTCAAACTTACAGTCATGTTAGATATGTTTTCAAGGTCATAAACATATATTTAATTAGACAGTTGGTCTTCAAACACTTCAAAGACCTACAGAATATGGCATTTAATATCTTTAATAACCTAAGGATTTTCACGACAGTGAGACTCATCTGCTCCTGGAAGCACCCGTCTACTTCAATGAAGATGATGGGCCTCAAAAAAAACTCCATATGGAGTTTGTTTTCTTTATGGCAAAGGCTAGCCATGTGGGCAAAGAAACTGCCCTTGCCTCAACTGCTGACAGTACACTGTCCAAATTGAACAAGCAGGACTCAAAGAAAGGTGATTACTGAACTTTGCCAAGACAAAGTAGGACAGTCCTTCAAAATTCCTTGCTTCACAGGAAAGTCTGTCAGACATGCTAGGCCTGTAGGTCAGAGTTGGATTCCTCAATGTTACAGAGGAACTTTGGGTGACTGTCCAGGAAGCCTGAGGTCCCTGTCATTAGGTAACATTTTACCCTTCTGGGGTCTTTGATGGAGTTGACGACTAGATAGTTATAGTTATAGTTTTCCTTATTTATGATAAAAAAACAAATTAGGTATAAAACTTACCAAGATAAGATAGATAATACAATGTTTTCTCTAATTTTGTCAAATACAAATAGATTGTAATTTTTATTTGATAACTATTTTTGTTGTATATAATTTTACTATGTTAAAGTTAACACCTTCCTTTTTAATTAGGTAAAAAGGGGGAAATGCTGTGGAATAATACTTCTGTACACTCTGTGAATATATGTTGCCATGCTTGCTTTAATAATCAAGCTAACTGGCCAATAGCTGAACAGGATAAAATTAGATGGGATGAGGAAGGGTAGAGTCAGAGGANTCATCAGCCAGAAGGAGACTGCATCAGACATACAAAATGGGATAGAGGTAAAAGCCACAAGCCTTAGGGCAGCACATAGATTAATAGAAATGGGTTAAGTTGTAAGAGCTAGTTAGTAACAAGCCTGAGCTACAGGCCAAGCATTTATAATTTATATTCAGCCTCTGAGTGATTACTTAGGAGTGGCTGTGGGACAGGAAAACTTTGCCTACATATGTTGATCAAAAAAGGGTGTATTGGCAGTGCTGGGCATGTAGCGCAATGGAACAGAACCCAGTATGTTCATGCACAGCCATGGAAATATGACTTAATGATTCTTGACCATATTTCACAAAATAATATGACAACCAGAGCAGTATGACACATGGTGCCAGTCCACATGGATGCTCAAGGGGAAACTGAATGAAGAGGAAAGAATTAGCTAAATCTGACTAAACTCATGTNCCATTCACTTAATGCATCTAAGTATAACATGTAAAAACTATATACAATATTTTAGAAGAAAACTCTGTGAATTGAGCATCAGGCCAAGAGGTTTTCCATGATACTATGTCTATAAAAAAGGAATTGGCAACTAAAATTCTAACAAACCTTAAAACTTTTCCATGACAAAATATCCCCATAATGGGATCAAAATACAAACTTTTCATAAACCATAAGGTATTTTCGATATCTAATTTACATGTCTAATTTAAAAAAATAAACTTGTATCCTCTATAAAGAATTATCTGTACTAGCCAGGAAAAACACTTGACCAGATACTTCATAAAATAAAATATTCAATAACATATAAACACAAAACAAGCAAAAGAAATGTGAACTGAAACTTCAATGCTACAAACGTAGTAGAGGGACTGAATTTTTTTTTCCTTTTAAAAAGTGATCTCAAGTGGTAGCACAGACCAGGGATACCAGCATAGCCATGCTGCTGCCAAGGGCCATGTAGGTATCTATTGACTGTGTTGATGCTGGAGGCCGTTGTTGATGTCCATAGTCTGTGATCCCATTGGAAGCCATATTGGTGTCCTTGGTCTGTGCTGCTGCTGGGGGCCATGTTGGTGTGCATGATCAGGGCTGCCACAGAAGACCATGTTGATATCTGTGATCTGTGCTGCTGCCAAAGACCATGTTGAAGCCGATGGTGCACACTGCCACTGGGGACCATGGTGAATCCTCTGCTTCTTGCTGCATCTGGAGTCTGTGTAGATGTCCATGTTGCTGCCAGAAACCATGTGGAAGTCCATGATCCACTCTGCCACTGGCTGTCATTGGCAAGGAAGCTGCTTTTGCAGTGTTATGTATGTCTGTAGTCTTGTAATTTAGAATGAGAGACATTGAAGGCTTCTGTGACAACCTTGCTGCCCCACACCCCAAAAAAAGAAAAGAAACAGTCCAGATAGAAAGCAATTGAAGAGAGTCCTCAAAAATTGTGATAAAGGTAGAATGTGCAGCTCATTAAAGTTAATGGCCTCTGGTGTGTTTGTGAGTGTGGGGACTCAACTATCTTTAAGGGGAAGGCTACTGGGATTTGACCATGCTTCACTAAGTATATGTGCAACAAGAATTGGACTTGCTGCATTTTTTTCTTTTTCAGGGGAGGGCAACAGGGTGGAAGGGTGGACCAGGGAGTAATGGGAGGAGAGCATGATTGGGGTGCATTGTATGAAATTTCGAAATAATTAATACAAATATTATGTTGGGAGAAAAAAGTGATCTCTTCTTACTGGATGTCAAATGGTCTCTCCACACCCTGGAGCCAGTTCGTGATTTCTATTAAAACTAAAGCCATACTTAGCACCTATTCAGAGATAGGCATTTCAGAAAAATGAAAACTTAATACTCACACCTTGCACATTAATTCCTAAAGTAGTTTTAACCAGGCTCACAAGAAACTAGAAACTAACCAAATGCCTCCCCTCCAAAGTGTTGGCTAAACAAACCCAGCACATCCATACCATGATATCCCACTTAGTCATAAATTCCAAGGCCTTTTTGATACACATGCTAAGCCAGATTAATCTTGATGGCATTACATTTAATGATAAAAAAAAGGAAACAAGAATCCAAACGTTGATTGTTCCAAGATGCATTTATGTAATATGCCCAAATGATGAAGTTCTAAAGATGAAGAGCAGAGAAAGAATAGGGAATGCAAANATCAAGGCAGCATGGGAGATGAAATGATTCTATATCTGAATTCATGCAGTAGTTATTGAATTTACACAAAATTAGTTGTCACAAAAGTAGTTTGTGAATTTACACAAAAGAGAAGGTTACATATAACTACAAATGCAATCACATACACACATACAAATAAGTCTATATAAAAACATGGTGAAAACTGGACAAGGTCTGTTTCATAGTCTGATATCATAGTAGTTCCAATCTCTAAGATCTTCCCATTGGGAGAAGCCTGGAGAAGGTAATCAAGAATTCCATAGATTTCTTGTGATTCTACAATTATTTATAAGGATGAATAAAGAAAGCAAACATGTGGGACAAAGCACTGTATAACTTAGCATGACCAAAACAGAAAACATGACTGTATCATATTTATTAAGGAATATTATTATTGATGTGTCATTGAACAGCTTTCTGCTCCAAAATGCACACACAAGCCCAGGCACAGGAGGCATTGCCAATGGAAGACTTGAAATACAGAAAAATAACATGAATTTTATATAAATTATATCACCAAAATATTAGCATTTGATAAAGAATAACCAAGAAAACAATAGGCAACAAAAATCAACTAGATGACTTTGGTTTTCATTTTATTTGCTTACTTAGTTGGGAAGGTAGTTCATATCTAGAGTATTATAAAAATGAAATAAAAAAAGCCTCCAAAAACGGGGACCTGGAGAGATGGCTCAGTGGTTAAGATAGCTTACTGCTTTAATTTAAGGGAAATAGATAGAGCAAACTTTTAATTATTTTTTCATTAACCAATTTATCAACAGTATCCAATGTGTTTTGAAAATGACAATGTAAGTTTGAATTTGGCAATTAATGTACCTTACAAAATAGTAAAACAATTATAGTTACCCAGAGAGAATAAGGGGGAATGAAATGATAAATAGCATGAAAGAAGGTCCAATAATCAAAAATGGGTCCAATAGTTTATATTCAAGGGGTGTAGTAGTGATTTGTGAGTGTATTCAGTGGTTTGACTTTAAAATCATGCTTACTGTAACAGTAAATATTTCTGTCAGTGTGATGTTTATTAGGCGACTCTAAAACACAGATACTCCAACACATTGGAATTTGAAAGTATTTTCTAAATATTAATAAAATAAAAGCTAACAAAATTACATTTCTTATTTGAGCTTAAGGAAAAAAAATGCAGCAATCAGAAAAGGTGGGTTTGTAGTGCTAAGAGGCCAATCAGTATCACCAGGACATCATAGTCACTTTACACTTGTATGTATCTGAGAATGTATGAACCAACAAGCACATGAACTAAAGCTGTAAAGGAGTACGAAAACATGTCAAGTCACACGACAGCATGATGTGAACTTTTTTGTGAGTNAAGTTTGTATTGTATGTGTGATGTATGTGTGTTCATGCACATATACATATGTGTGTGGATGCATACACCCATGTGGAGGCCAGAGCAGCACATCTGGTGATTTTCTCTGTCACTTTTAGCCTTATTGCCTTAACACAGAATCTCACTGAACAGGAAGCTGTCTTGGTTTTGGCTTGGTTGTCTGCCTTCTCAATGCTAGGGTTATAGACATGAACAGTCACTCCCATCTTTTTACTTAAGATTTTGGGTATTTGAACACAGGTCCTAATGCTTGCAGAGGAAGCACACTTACCCACTGAGCCATCTCCCCAACCCTTCTGCCATATGATAGAATTTTATAATCTTGTATAGATATTTAACTGAAAAGTACCAAAAAGTAGTAATAATATCATTTTATTACTCTAACATTGTCTTGGAATCTTTTCAAAGCACAGATTCACATTCAATAGGTCTTGGCTAAGCATGACATTATGAATTTTGAACAAGCACTTAAATAAGAGTGAAAGAAATTGGGCAGTATCCAGGATAATTTTTATGTCAACTTGTCACAGCTAGAGTCATTTTGGAAGATGGAACTTCAATTGAGACAAAGTCCCCACTAGATTCATCTGTGAGCAAGTCTGTGGTGTTGTTTTGTTTTG
>LZPO01057141.1:0-11456 GCA_001675575.1 Neotoma lepida
TTCTATCCTAGGTCTCTGGGCTATCCAGCCTCTGGTTCCTGGCTATCTAGGCAGTGTCAGGCATGGGCTCCCTCTTGTGATGTGGGTCTCAAATTGGACTAGTCATTGGTTGGCCACTCCCACAAGTTCTGCACCACCTTTACCCCAGCACATCTTGCAAGCAGGGAAGATTTCTGGTCGAAGGTTTTGTGGCTAGGTTGATGTCCAAGTCCCTCCAGTGGAAGCTTTGCCTAGTTACAGAAGATGACTGGTTCAGGCTCCATATCCCCCATTACTAGGAGTCTTCGCTAGAGTCACCCTCGTAGATTCCATTGTGCTAAGTTTCTACCTTGCTCCCAAAATGCACCCCCAATTCCAGTCATCTCTCCCAGTACTCTCTCCCCCTGCCCTCCCACCTGATCCCTCATGTGTCCATCCCCACAAGCTCTCAATNCACTTGTGAAATCTATTCTATGTTCCTATCACAGGAAGAGCCATAAGTTCCCCTGTTGAGCCCTCCTCGTTACTTAGCCTCACTGGGTCTGTAGATTGTAGCATGATTATCCTTTACTTTATAGCTATTATCCACTTATAAGTGAGTACATACCATGTTTGTCCAGAAATAATTCTTAAGTTGCTTGCCACTACTTAGGTAAAAATGTGCCAACAGAGAAGCTTGGGGCTTACAGCTGTAGGGTTAATGATGAGCCAATAGCGGGGCTGCTTTCAGCTAGCTCAAAACAAAAAGGTAAACCAACAACAGTAGATGCAGTTACCTCTTTCCTCTCTCAAACACCCATCTTAGATGTTGGACCACACTGAACAGCTCACTACCCACTACAAACTTAAACTAATAGTAATAGCATATGGCTAATGATTTCTCCTTCATTGGTTCCAAAGACAGGAGCCTGGATTTCATGGGCAAGCCTGCTTTGCAGGCAGAAGCCTGTTTGCCTGTTTCTCATTTAACTTGCAATGTAATCCTCAATGAACAAAAACATGAGGCAACTAGTTCTTTGTTCTGCTCCTGGCTTAGCCACTTTGCCCTGTACAAGGTGCTCTAGCCTTCCCCTCTGTTCTGCTGCCTTTAAAGGAGTTGTTAAACTTCCTTCTGATTTCTATTTCGTTTTTGTCAGGGAAAGTGAACTAAGGGAGGTATTTCTAACCTAAGGTCTCCCCACGCTAAGACTGAGACCTTTTTCCAGTTCTCTGGTAATGAAACCAATGTTTGCTGAGCTTGCAACATCAGAAAGACTTTGAAAGGAAGGACCGAAATCCTGATGGAAACATAGTCATCCATAAACAAATTGTCACTTTGGGAAAATTACAGAAACAGTGTATCAGTATTGAATTCATATTAAGAAGGAAAAGCAGTAAGGGGTTTGCTTCATCTGCTCCAGAAGCATTTTCTTTTTTCTCAGAGTTCTAAATGGTGACTTAGTATCAGACTCAGACAAGTGAGAAACAAGGATGGTCCACCAGCTTCCTTTGTGAATGAAAGGTCAATAGTCATTTATGTTTATGGTTCTGCTTGAGTCTCTTCCTCTCCCACAAATAGCTTTAAGTGGCCACATACAAACTTGAAGATCATTTGCTTTGGTTTTACAATGGCAGCTCTACCTTAAATGTCACAGGGGAACATTTCTAAGAATAGTAAGGCATTTTTGATGTCTACAAGGACTAACTGGAGTTCTTCTTTGACCTTCTTTTCATCTGTAGACTACATGTTGCTTGAATCATGCTTCCTCTTGGCAGAGGCAGAGAGGCAGAGACAGGGGCCAACACAATCACAGGGCCAGACGCAGGCAGGAGCACAGAGTGAAGCATGATGTCAGAAATACAGAATACTGGCTTGTCTTTCTGGCTCACAAAGAATGTCAAATGAGGCCAAAGGCTCAAATCCAAATCCATTATTGAATAACTTAAAGTCTTCTAGACCCTGTGCTTATGCTGTGTTTTGTTTGGGGGAAAAGCCAACCCCTAACACCTAGACTCTAGCCCACATGATCTTCCCCCTCAATTTTAAGCACAAGCTCTAAAATTTGTCTATTCACTTTTTCTCCTGGTGCTACGCAGATTCCTCATTGCTAGTCAAATATTTTAAGTTGCTTTGAATTTGAGTCAAATTTTTACACAGTTTTGATGGTAAGAGAAGAGCATGGGGACATATTCCCGGTTCTCAAAAGTAGAAACTGTAGGAACCAGTGCCCAGAAAATACCAGTGGATGAAGATACGGAACTCTCTTTAAATTTAAAAATTAGAATTAAAAATGTTTTGCTTGTTTGGTTTTTTGAAGTATAAGGGTTTGAACCTAGGGCCCCAAGCATGCTAGACAAGTGCCCTACCACTGTGCTGCATCCTCAACCTCTTAAAATGGGAATTTCTTAACTGAGGACTCCTGTTTTTCTCTCATCTTGCCAAAAATTCAACCTCAGTTGAGAGACAGGGTCGCCAACTCAGACAGACACATAGAGTTTCATCAAAGATCTCCTGTTTGTCTCAAATTCACAGATTCCTTTTAATGTTAAAGCCAACAGAATTAGGTAGGTTTCCACTTGTTGAGTAATGGAGAAGGGAAGGATGCTGATGTACTGAGTTAGTTTTCTTGAATAGGCATCTCTTAAGAATCAAGGAAACACAGGGTCAAGGTCTAGGAAGGCAGGGATCAGCCTGAATTCATGATGAGTTCCCTTCCCTGTCTCCTTGCCAGGATAAGCAATCCACATAGAGTCTGCAGTTTTCTTGAGTAATACATTGCTTTCTTGGATAATTTTTATCTTTCTGGAGAAGAGGCAGGTGTACAACATATCTTAAATGCTGGTTGAGGTAGCTCATTTCTGGGTCAATAAATGATCCAGATTCACAGCACAGCTATCTTACTGAATTCCCCTGGGAATGCTCTCTGGGGAGTTCTTTCCATGATTGATCCCAAGAAGACGAGTGTGTCAGGGCCTGCAGGTCCAACAGCTCTGAGAATAAATACTGCTGAAATAGTTCCTGGATTTAACATGGTTTTCTGTGGACTACCTTAGCTGCTGGCTAAGGGTGTGCTGACCTTTATTAGTCAGTTCCTCTACTTCAGAGTGTCAGCTTCCTCTCTGTCTTGACTCTAGCTTTCAACAGAAAGTATAGAGCATACCTTGATGTCACTTCCAATAGACCAGTAAGACGCACACACTATAAAAGATGCATCTGGAATGGAAAATTTTAAGAACATTAGCACATCTCCTATTAGATGGTCCTTACTCACTGGAACGAAACCAAGTATGTGAAGAGGCAGAAATTTAGCTCTTTTGATTGTTTTGGGATTATCTGACACGACCTCTTTTGGGATTATCTGACATGATCTCCAGCTAAGACTAACAAGCTACTCATTTGGAAGGAAGCATGCCAATATGACTGACTGGTTATCGCTGGTAACAACGTCTCTCCACACAGATGTCAAGTGTTTACACTCAGTACAGTGTAGCTGAACTGCTACACTCACGCTACACAAATGCTCACTGGGCTTTTAACAATGGACAGGCAATTGTGCTAAAGATGATATCATATCCTGAATAGGCAGTGTGATAGGATACTGTGAAAAGAAAGGAAAAGATGTAGAAGCCTTCATAAAAGACGTTTTCTAGGAAAATAAGAATGTAAAAGAGGAAAACTTGCAGGGAATACTCATGTGCAAAATCACAAGAATAAGTATTCCTCCAAAAATTCCTTTATCATGCTTCAGTGATCTGCAGTGGCACTATGAGCTTAAAAAACTAACAAAAAGGAAGGTGAAGTGTCATTTCAGAGGTAAGACATCATATAACCTGCAACCATCTTCATGGTTGCATGAAGGCAACCATGAAGGTTGCATGTGGCAATAGTGATGTGCTTCTGGTGCAGGGTGGAAGTGACCACCCATGTCTGTCTTTGCTCCTTCTTGAAACACAGTACAATTATTTTTCAGTTTATACAGCTATAAAGGTGGGGGCAGACCAGGCCTAATATTTGCAGTGCTCCTCAGCAAAAGCATAGATATTTGAAAGTTACAAATTAAGCTAACAAGCTGTTACAGCTTATCCTTCCACATTGACAAATATTCTCCCCTAAGACAAAGGGAAATAAAGTGTGAACATTTGCTTCAGCTGAAAGCAGGTAACTACGGAGAATACAACTTTAAACCTCCATGGGGAGAGACGATGATGCAGTCTCATGAACCACCCCAACCCCAGCACATGCACGACTCACTCTTTGTGAAGGGTCCTTTCTGTGACATGCTTCAGGTCCTGCGTGCACATGCTGGCAATGCAGACTGATGCAGCGATGCAGGAGCTGATGCTTGAAAGCACTACATGTGCTGAAGACATCTTGGAAAGGGAATCTGTTCCAGGGGATGATGAGGACTTTGGTCAAGTGCAGCCCTTGATTTATGAAATCTGTGACTCTCAGAAGGAGGGCAAGGAGCAGCTTGCAGCCACATTCTCTGGTTCCTCGATTCGAGTTGACATGGATGGAGTGAATTGGAAGCCTGGAGTCACAGTGTCTGAAACTGGAAAACAAACAGATTATACAATAAGCAATCTAGCAGATGCAAGAAGGCTAACTGTCAAATGCAGACAGGGAAGAACAGACCGTCTTCCAAAAAGCTCCAGAGTTGACAGTGTGTTCTCTCAGGAGCTTCCAGAAAGGATGATCTCCAATACAAAAAGATTGAGAGCTGTTGAAGTGCAAAGATTCACATACATCTTCTTCCACTCAGGAATGAAATTAAACTTATTACCTAGAAAAGAAAAAAAGTAAGCCTGTGTGCCTGAAGCATCAAAGCAGGACTGAAAGAGGTGTGCCTAATGTAGATGTGGGCGCTGCACCATGGGAAGTGGAAACTGCACACCTGCCTCTAGCCATCTTCTGGTAGTCTACTACAGAATCTTGACACCAAGACAGAAATTTCGATCTCCTCTGAGTTAACAGGCTCCTCTCGTCCAGGTAGAGTGTTGTGCCATCTTTCCAGTGTTTCATGAGAATACTCAGCTGATAGTTAATGATGATCTAAATAAAGCCTTTTAAAAAGGAAAGCAACAAGATAAGAGCATTCCAGAGGAAGACAGTGTGCATGGAAAACAGAACAAAACATTACAAAACAAAAAAAACTCCAGAAGAAAAAAATATCCTAAAAGCAACAACAACAAGAAAAAAACTCCAAAACACTTGTGAAAAATAACAGCACCTGTGGGTGAGAAACAGGCTGGCATACAAAGAAAGGTGTTGAGACCATAACACAGCTCTTAAAAAATAACTCAATGAAAAACCTAAAGAAATATTGGAATGTAATATTGAAGAAATCTCTTCAGAAATTTAACAGAATACCAAATATAAAAAAGTTAGGAAGTCAAATCATAAAAAAGTAGTTCAGGTGCTGTGGTGTGTAAATATCAAGCATTCAGAAAGGAAACTAGCAGCAGTAATCATTCTGAAGGGAGACGTTAATCCATATGGAAAGATATAAGTTCTCATGCTACAAAACTTAACTGCTATGAAAAGAATTACTATACCTCAAGAAAAAATTCTACAAAATTATATGGAGAAGAAAAGATAGAAACACACACACACACACACACACACACACACGCAGAGCCAAAATTGAAAAGGACATACAAAGGAATAAAAACTGAGACCTTTTGTTTCCATGGAGACACAGAAGTTAGATGTTATAGCAATGACCACAGAATTCTGAAGGACCATATTCTCAAGCTAAGAATCTTAGAAATGCAATTAATGAATGTGAGACANCTCAAAGCTTCAAGATTCAGATTTTACCTAGATAAAACTATTTCCAAGAAGGTGCTGGAAGTTATGCACCATCATGCAAAATGAGAAAGACGAGATGTTGAGTGTCAGAGAACCCAAGTTCCAAGGAGGATTCAAACATCAATGACCCTTGGAATTATCATGATGGGGTCATATAATGGAGTCATATCATGATGGGGTCATATAATGGGGTCATATCATGATGGGGTCAGGTCTGGTATATCCTTCATGAAGAACTAGCTGACCCATACTAGACTGTGACATGAGTGAGAAATAAGCAATTCTTAAATGAAGTCCTTATTTGGGAATTTGCTTTTGATAACTATCAGCACAATGGTACCAAGGGCACAGGAACTTGAGCTACATGGCATATGCGATACAGTAAGAGGCACAGAAGAATCAAGTATCAGAAATTAGATAGAGCGCCAAATAATCCCATAGCAAGTACTGAACAAAACTGTCACTTAACTGATGTAGGGACCAGTAGACCAAGAATCAGTCTTGCATAAGGATTTATGAGGATTGGATATTCTTGGTGCCATTGGGTACCTTGTTAGAAGAAAGACATGGCCTTAGAAAATATCTTGTCTACAAGAAGAGATAAAGGGAGCAACTTATACTTGAGCCTATTTATGCTTGCAAACCACAAGAGAGAAGAGGTATAAAACTTACAACAAAACTTCTCACTAAGATAAAGTAACTTGAGTGGGATGTCCCATTTTAGCCTAGTGGCCCCTGTTGGGTCGCCAGTAATTGGGAGAAAGCTGCATTGTGAGGAAGAGTTGGCAATGGGAGCAGTCTATGTCTGGAAAGTAGAACTCTGTCCAGCACTCTGGGTGTGGTTATGACACCTAAATTTGTCTATGAAGCTCTGGGTTCTAAAGAAATCATCCTGCTGAAGAAACCATGGATTTGGCCAAGATAACATTAATTCTTTGAGAACAGTGGCTATGACCGGACTCTGTAGACAGAATCAAGGCATCTAGAGCTTCCTAAGGCTCCCTCCCAATGTGATATGATTAACAACACTCATATCAGATATGAAAGAGAGTATAAATCAGACTCGCACAGAGCAGAGAGAGGAATCACATAGCATAGTCAAGGGTTTTTGCTGTTCTCATTACTGTGACCAAAAATCTGACCAAAGCAACTTAGAGGAGGAAAGATGTGCTTTAGCTCATGGTTTTGGAGGGACAAGTGCATTATGGGGAGAAGGAAAGCTTTGTGACTGGAGTGGCACTGCCCGTAGTGATGGGAACCCATACAGACTGCTTGCTAGACCTTGGCAGATATGGAATTAGACTAGGACTGTGGGAAGGGTTTGGTTGTAGCCCTCAAAGACCCACCCTTAGTGCCCTTCCTCCATCATCTAGGCCCCATAACCTCCAAAGAGAGATCCACCAAGTGGAGAAAGGTGTTCAAATACATGAGTCTATGAGGAACATTTTAGATCCAACTAATAAGATCCAGCAGGCAAGAATTGGGGTCAATCTAGGAACTACCCCTGTCCTCCAGCATCCAGTGGGACCTCAGAAATTTGCTACAGAATGCAATTGAATTTTCTTCCCTTCAACTTTTGAAGAGTTGTCCCTAAGCTGCACTTTGTTTTGGGACTGCACAAGTGAATATTTTGCATTCTTTATAGGTGGCTGAATCCAGAAAGCAAAACCCTATCATGGGTATTGCCTAACAATGTAGGCCCTGGGTTGTCCTTCTCTGTACACACTGGACAAGATGGTCTGATGATCAGAGAGGCAGGCTTGACAGGGGTGGTGTTCCCTCCTGCAATTTCTTCTCCTTAGCATGCAGTGAAAACAGCCCTAATGTCCCCTGCTAGTATGATGAGCTTTATGACTGAGTTCTGACCAACAGGAAGTGGGAATAGTATGTGAATGATTTTCCTTAAGAATACACAGCATCTTCCAGTTCTTTCTTCCCTACACAGAAATCTCTGGCGACACCTGTTCTAGGAGGCCTGGTCAAAAAATAAGGCATGCAAAAAAACAGGTATGCACACTGTACCTGTTGCAGCTAAAAGAGACAACAAACGACATGAAAGATGAAAATGTATTGTGCAAAGCCTTGGAAGGTCAAGGTTCAAAGGTTTGTGTCACTTGAGACCTCTTACTCTGAGACTTGTGTAATATTGGAATTGGTAGATACAATGTGCTGTTAAGACATGTGAAGTCCCCAGGGTAAATGGACCTTGCCAAGCATTTCAGGGCCACTGATTTTAGAGTGAACCAGATCTGAAGGCTCTGAAGGCATTCTCCCAAACAAGAAACTGATAACATGATTTGAAAGAATGATGCTTTTTTGGATGAGGCTTCATGTAGCCCAGTCTGGCCTCAACCTAACTGTAACTAAGGCCACCCTTAACCTCTGGATCTCCTCGCCCTCACCTCCTAAATGCTGGGATTACAGGCATGCACGACTATGCCTGGATGAATGGGTGTCATAAAAGCCTGCTAGAACATTTGAATTAGAAAAGAACTGAGCATTAATGATAGAAAAAAGCAAAATGTGTTCCATAAAAGAAAAAAAATAATTTGCTTAGGTTTCACTTGTAAAATCTGAAATAATTTATTGTGCTGACATAACCGTGCTGAGCAGAAGGAGTTGGGTGTAGAGTTGATAAGACCAGGGTAAGGATAGATTGAAAAGCCTCCCTTCTGATACTCTTTCATGGCAGAGGAGGAGACATGATTTTAAGATCCTTTTTCAGTGGTTAAGTTCATGCCAGTGGCCTGGATGGTAGTCAGTCTTCAGGCAGACTGTGAAGAAAAAAATACGATGTATTGGAGATATAATAACACCCCGGCAATCAAATGACTCTGTTCATCTAGCCGCATCCTGTTTTCCTGTACATCTCTAAGGTGGCTTAGAGATCAATCATGTCCTTGTCGATGGTTTTTCCTCTGGTAAATCCCAAATCACAGTTGTACTTTGCAGGCAATGATGTAAATCCCAGTCTTGGCATATCAACACACACCAATGGCAGTTACTGCAGCAACTGTTTCTCTGGTTTTCTTCCTCATTCTACTTTGATGATGCCAGGGGTCAAGGAATCCGGCACATGGGCTAACTCTGGCCCATCCTGTCTTTTGAAGAATAGTTTCTCTTTTGGCTCTCTTCATTTAGGTATAAAGTGACCATAATCAGATTCTCTAATAAAAGAGAATATATATATATGTATATATATATATATATATATATATATATATCCCCATAGCATTTGTTCATCAGTTAACTTGTCAAAGAATCAGTTTTGTTACTTATCCATTGCTGGTGCAGTGCCTGCACAAAACAAGTGACAGTAGATGATTCTTAAGTTTGCCTTCTCAGTATCTGGTGCATAACAGGTCCTTGGTAAAAGAATAAGTGATTAGGTAGGTGTAAAATAGGCATGATGGTATGCCTATTGCATATGAAGCATGGCATAAAAGAAGTGTTCTTTGAACTTAATCATCTTAAAATAAATGAAACATTTTATGATGGTGGCATCCATAGGCAGTTTTTACTTTGGTTGGTATAGAGCATTGCCTTCAAAATGGGGCGTTCAGATCTCTGTGCTTCTCCCAGCATTACATAAAGGTCCATTCTAATTTTCTCCTTTCCTTAATCTGTCTCTCACTTCATCTAAAAAAGTCAAACAGTTCCTCTTTACTAGTTCTTACTGTGGCACATTGCTTTGTGTAATGAAAACTCCTAGGCTTGACAGGAGAGTCTTTTAATAGATAGAACCAATAACCCCATCAATTGTTCTTTTCCCTTGCATGAATTTCTATAACAGATGAAGCATAGTTTAAGAAATGGCAATATTTGGCCTTTGTTGCATTTTTTCTCTAGTTCAGAAAGATCACTAACTTCAGGTCATCATTTTAATGATTTACTCTCTCGCCCTTCACTGTTACCAAGAAGTGCATAGATCTTCCGAGTCTAATGAAGGGGAAACAGTGCTGAAGAGAGATAATGAAATCCAAAAATGGCCCAACCGCTTTGTATCATCCTCTCAAAGGTGTTCCACATAAGTGAGTCCTCTAGTTATTCTCAGTGACCTATCCCCAAGATAAGTTTCAGTGACTTGTCTCCAAGATACGTCACTAACTGAAAAGAGAGGCACCTGAGAACAACTTAAGTGGACAAGGTTAGTGAAGGTTGATACTAAAACTATAAAGAGACTATTTCAAGTCACTTTGAGTAAAACTTATGGATGCATTATTTATGAGTTCTTTTAGTTTTGATATACTTTATATCATAACTATAAATATGTATTTAAATTACAGTGTTTCTGATTTACTTTGAAAAATTGTCTACTATCTTCTATCTTTTGATGTAAGATTAAAAACATGAGGACAAAAGTTGGATGTAAAGTTAAGTACCATTTGGTTCTCCTGGATGTAACTATATAAAACCAAGTGTGATTAAAATTTCTAATAGAATTAGTGGTGTTTTATGTTTTCTTAACTGCATACATGACTTTTAACTTTTCTTGCAATTTAAGTTTGCTGTCTTAGGCAATGTAGTTCTTCTGTAATTGGCAAGAAAATGAACAGGATGCAAAAAACTCAGAAATAGTAAGAAGGGTGACTTGATACAGGCCCTATTAATAGGACCTTTTAAAGAGAGATTCTGAACAAATAAATCAGAGAGAATCCCTAAAAAAGTGAAACATAGATAATGTAGCCTGTAAGATATGCTGAAGATCGAATAAGTGGAAGGTATGACAGAACAAGAGTTCCTGTTGCTAGTGTAAGGACAACAAAGAAGAAGTAGTAAAATGTGATGACGATGCTCCTTCCGGGCTGACAACTCTCACCCTTAAACTGGTCATCCATTGGTGACTCAGTGCTATTCTGTCATCTCTCACATGTTCTCTGAGAAATTCAGTCAAAACCTGTAGCTCTTGAACAGACTTAATTTCCAAGTCGTTGTTTTTGACAGGCATCCAACACCCTGAGACTCCTAAGGGGAGATAGCGCTTGCTTTGGTTGCACACACTTTCTGTTTGCTCACTCCTGTCCACACCTTGACTCTGGACTTTATGACCCTGCTGTATTAGTCAGGGTTCTTTAAAGGAACAGAACTGATGGAGCAGATATATACATTAAAACAGGATTTATTAGATTGCTTTGATGACGAGTCTAATGAAGGTAAAACAGAGTGATGACGAGTCTAATGATGGTAAAACAGAGTATTGACGAGAGTTAATAAAATCTAAAAATGCCCTCTCCCATCCTCTCAAACATGTTCAGTATAAGTAAGTCCTATAGTTCTTTTCAGGGTTTGGTCTGTGTAGTCCACCAGTGGCCATCTTACACTAGATATGCTGGGAATCTGGTAGTTGTTCAGTCCACAAGGCTGGCTGGCTCAGCAGTCCCAAACTATCTCTGAAAGCCTAGAGGATTCCTGGAGAGCTGCTGGTCTTGAGTCTACATTAGAATCCCAAAGAAGTCGGCTCTAATGTTGGTGAAGGAATGCTGCAAGCAACAAGATGGATGAACTTGCTGATGAGAGTGAGGGGAAGCAGGTAAAAAGCAGATTCCTCCTTCCATGTCCTTTTATCTGTGCTGCCACCAGAAGGTGCTGACCACATTTAGGGGAGGTCTTCCTGCTTTAAACATTGTGATCAAAAGCATCCCTCATGGGAGTGCTCTAAGACGAAATGCTGGATGGTTTTATTAAT
>LZPO01057143.1:0-11436 GCA_001675575.1 Neotoma lepida
AAAAAAAAAAAAGGTGTGGTTAAACAAAGGAAGGATAAAGGCTAGGTGCTACTCTCTGGAGCCAGGCCAGGAGCTCAGCAGGAATACAGCACAGGCACATGGTGCAAGGATGCAGAAATAGCTAAGCAACCCAAAGAATATTGCATTGAATAATGGACTTTGTCTTGTCCACTGCTCTATCCCTAGAGCTGGAAACAAGTCCTGGCACATGGTAGCTACTAAGTATTTAACCAGAAAAAAATTACATGAATGAAACAATGACAAGAAAAAGAAAGCTACAGTTCTAACAAATAATAAAAAAAGATATCATGAAGTACTACTTGATTGTCAAATTAATAACAAATAATTGCTATAGCTTAAAACATTACTATTAAGAAGATTAAAATAAATTATATGAGGTTGTTCATCATGATGTCTGTGACCTAAAAAATTTTAACAACTGTTAGCATTTAAAATATTGTACCATGCTGAGTAAGCCACTATTTGTATTGTAGATGATGATAGATTCATTGTAGATAGATATGTAGATGATAGATAGACAAATAGATGATAGAGATATATAGAGACAAATAGATGATAGAGATATATAGATAGAGAGATAGACAGATAGAGATAGATAGATAGATAGATAGATAGATAGATAGATAGATAGATAGATGATACAGGTTAATTTAATTTACTGGAATATAATAAGTCCTCTTTATTATAGCTTTATTATACCTAATGAGCTGATAGGGCTTATCTATTTCATTAAGTAAATGTTTCCTTTCTTTTTGTTCCTTAATTTCTCATTATTATTATGTAATAATCTTTCTCCCATATTATTAATAGCTTTCCACCATTATTTAGAAAATGGTCAGTCTCTTTTTTTTAATCATTGATTTTTGTTTTAACGTTGTCAATAATATATGGATATTTCTTCCAAATGCACTATGGGTTGTAGCTTCTGGCATGTTCCTTTGTTTGTTTGGTTTTTATGTTTGGTTTTAATCTGTGATAGATTTTTAAGAGCTGAAGATATGGCTCAGCAGTTGAGCATTTGCTATTCTTGTAGAGGACCAGAATTCAGTCCCCAGCATCCAAGCTGAACAGCTCACAATAGTCTGTTACTTCTGCTCCAGGGGATACAGTGCCCTCTTCTGGCCTCTATAGGCAGCAGCATACACATGTGAATACCCATATAGACATACACATACACATAAATAAAATTTATTCCTTCTCATGATTTTCTGGTACACACTGCATAGTATAATGACGTGCCAAGCAACTTCCAGATAGAGGATAACTTTGGAATGTATTATTTTTAAAATCACTTCCTTGTCACACAGAGTAGATATTTATCTTTATTATTATACCCGTTAACACATTTTCATTTACATCAGTCACCATGTAAACAGACAGATTATGGTTTAGTGGGTACCTCCCTGTAAATGTTGCTCTAAAAAATCCGATACCTCATCTCCAAACTGAAGGACCNTGCTGCCTAATGGCAAAGATAAGATATATACATATCATTTGAAAATGTACTTATGACAAAGGAGGTAAGCATAGTAAATGCCAGGTGATTGGCATCACCAAGAAGTCATGAAGATTTTGTACAATTATAGGGTTAGACAAGTAAATATGGAGCCTAGGGATTAGGAATCACAGAAGTGGCAGTTGTACTGCATTTTGAATGGTGGACAGAGAGAGGAAGGGATGTTTCACATGGTTAACAGAGGTGGGGAGGGCGGGGCATGTGAATAAACCAAAAGACAGGAATGTACAAGTCAGGAGCCGATGAGGCTAGTTATGGTGAATAGAATTATAGCAGAAAGTCACTGTGCACAGACCTGAAACATTTCTGTATGATTAGGTGGGAGACATAAACTTCCTAAATTTATTAAATTTCCAAAAATAGATGGCACTTTTATGTAATTTCAATATCCATGTGGCAATAATAACTGTTTCAAGATGGTTTCCACTTGGCAGATCATTTTTATATCCAATGTCTGCAGCAATCCTGATAAAAGTAAAATGTGAGGTTCCCAGAGTTGAGGCTTAGCCAGTATCATGAAACTAGAAGGTGTCTTGTTACAGATGTGAGCATGAGTATGACCTGAATGGTGTATTTACCCCACCATCACCTTAACAATCAGAAGGTATTTGATTGTGATGATGTGACTGAAACTTACATTTTCTTATAGTGCTAAGAAGTGAAATAATGTTTTGAATGGGTAAAAGTGCAATCACACTGTGAGAGGAAGAGACATTTTGATCATATATTCTCTGTTGTCTTTAATAGAAAAGTGGTTTATTTGCAATTCTTCCATATTTAACAATACTCCATATAAAGATTTTAACCTAAATTTCTCTGGGAATGTTACAGTTACTTTCTATGTCATCCTAACATTAAAATTAAATAGAATGTTTAAAATTTTTCCAACTGAGTTATAATATCTCAGTGATATGCAGAAACCAGTTGTTCCCCTTTGAGTGTGAAGTGCCCTCCACAGGTTCCTGTGCTCTGTCATTTGACTACCAGGGGATAGTGTAGGTTTGAGAGGCGGTGAAATGGACAGTCTGCAATTCTAGTCTGTTTACAGGCTCCTCATTCCCATCAATATTTGATAGTGAAATTTAGCTCATATCATAATCATAAACATTGCCATGGCCCCAATGTTGGAGAGGCATGAAGCAAGCTGCTGAGCTCTGGAGCCCATAAAGGGTTACCCATGAGGCGATGGCACTGAAAAGAGACAAATTCCCCATAATATATTACAGCGAGGTCTGAATGATGGCACCTTCTCTCTTCCCTCTGGCTGTATGTGAAAGGTTTCATTTGGCTTCTTGCAATTTCCAGGAGGATTAAAGTAGAAATTATGTAGCCAAGGGACCCATCCATGATAATAGAATAGAGTTGGTTAACCTTGACTAAATTTAATGTAGTCAATGGAAATGGTAACAGACAGGGCTCTAAAAGACATGTCTCTTATACACATCTAGATGTGTATAAGAGACAGATAGAGTTGGTTAACCTTGACTAAATTTAATGTAGTCAATGGAAATGGTAACAGACAGGGCTCTAAAAGACAGATGCCAATCCACAGTACTCTATCAAATCTCTCCTGCCACATTCTCTAATGTTTCACTAAACTGCTCATAATTTTTATGAGCTAAATGCCTCTTGTTAGATATTATAAATTGTGTTTATATGTTTAATCCTTTTACAGTAAAATGATCATTGTCCAGGATATGAAGGTGTAATGAAAAATCAGCAACACTTGAATGTGTCTATGGGTTATAGTAACCGTATTGTATTTCTTTTACACTCTTCACAAGAAAAGCACAAGCATCACCATATTTGGTTTTGGCTAAATTATAAACACATCTTATTAATAGACTAAACTTACTTTAAAATTTACATGTGATGTTATGTGTTTGGATGTATACTGTTGTTGATAACTGATAAAGTAATATCTTTACTTTTATTTGTGAAGTCCTTTTCAACACACACGCACAGGCACACACCCCCTAACCAATGTCTCATTACACATGCATAAAGTGATTACTTTTTCTCTCTACACTGACTTTGATTCAGGATTGAGGTACCTGAATTAGAACCCCTCACCTGTGGTATCTGTTTCTGTTGGTTAGTTTTTGTCAACTTGACTCAATCTGGAGTCACCTGGGAAGAGAGAACATCAACTGAGGAACTGCCTCCATCACGTTGGCCTGTATGATCGCTGTGGAAGGGCTCAGCCCACTGTGGGTAATGCTACCCCTGGACAAGTAATCCTGGGTGATACAAGAAAGCGGAGTGAGCAAACCATGAGAAGGCATCAGCCTTCTATGGCCTGTACTTCAGTTCCTGCCTCCAGGTTTCTGTCTTGAGGTCCTGCCTTGACTTCCCTCAGTAATGGACCATGACCTGAGAGTTGTAAGATGAAATAAACCTTTCCCTCCCTCATTTGCTTTTAGTCATGGTTTTATCACAACTACAGAGAAGCAAGCCATGAGACTCTGCTCACTTAGTTCTGGGCTCCATTGAATCCACAAAACAGTATTGATCAAGGTTTCTGGTAAAATTCTATTGCCCTTTATAAAGACATTTCACTAGAATAAGTTTTCTTCCAAATAATTATAAAGGTTAGGTTAGCCATTGTAACTGTAATAATTTAATTTCAATGTAACAATCAGATATCCAAGCCCCAAAGGCATTAAGATACATTTTTAAACTTGAAAACAAAATGTGTAAAAGATATGATCTCCACAAAATGAAATATTTAAATTTGAATAATTGGGGGATAATTTTTCTCTAATTATACGTTTTCCCAGAGAAAAGTAATGTCAAGACATTTCAGCCAGTTACTTTATTAATGTCATCTTTTGCTGGTAGGCTGGACCCCTGGGATGAAAGCTGCAGTCAGGAGGTTATACAGGGATACAAAGCAAGCAAGCTCACAGGGCAGCAAACAGCTTAGTTAACTCCTGTTTGTGATAGTTAAAGGTTCAAATAATGATGGCTCTCCACTAAGGAGCAAGGTGGGGATCCTATTGTGGTGCCATCTNCTATGTGTAATCTATTAGCATTGTGAGAAGTATCGGAAGAGATAGCATATCTGAAAGTTCTGTAAGAGCCATGGAAGGCTTGTGAGGACAGAGGAGGCCTGGCTTAGCCTACGTTAAACCTTCAACTGGCTAAGAGAGTGACACTGGGTGACTCAGGGTCTGAAATGTCACCAGTTGACTCTTATAAAGGAGAGCTTGATGAAAAGAGTTGTTTTGTTTAATAATTTTGATAGCCTTGAAACCTCCACCCAATTTTGTTCAGTTAAATTACAATTCAAATGGGATTTGAAAAAGAGGACATGCTGGGCAGTGTGGCTCATGCCTTTAATCTCAGCACTCGGGAGGCAGAGGCAGACAGATATCTGAGTTCCAGGAAAACTAGGGATATACAGAGAAACCCTGTCTAGAAATAATAATAAATAAAAATAAAAAAAGAAAGAAAAAAAAGAAAAGAAAGGAGAAAAGAAAATGCCTTCTTTAGATTGGGCTACAGGCAAGTCTTCCTTAATTTTCTTAATTAGTGATTGATTATGGCATTCTAAGTAATGATTGATGGGGAAGGGCCCAACCTATTGTGGGTGGTGCCATCCATGGGCTCATGGGTTCTACAAGAAAGCAGGGTGAGCAAGCCATGGAGAGCAAGCCAGTAAGCAGTACCCCTCCATGGTCTCTGTGTCAGTTCCTGCTGCCAGGATACTGCCCTGTTTGAGTTCCTGTCCTGACTTCCTTTGATGATGAACAGTGATATGGAAGTGTAAGCCAAATAAGCCCTTTCCTCCCCAACATTTTAGTCATAGTGTCTTGTCACAGCAATAGAAACCCTAACTGTGACACCCATCATGTCAAGTTGAAAGCAATCCCCTTCTTCAGCTCACCAGCCTCTCCATCCATTCTGTATCTAGGAGAGTCTCAGTCTTGTTTAGTCTCTGTGCTTACTCTGGGAACACATTCTACTTAATAATTCCATGTCCTCAGGTATNTTTTTCACTATTGACTAATAAAAGTAAGCTTTATATGTATGAACTCCAAGTGTGTTCCCTAGAAAAGGACTGCTTGAGAACTGATCCACCAAAGAGCGTCCACTCTAGGCAAAGTTTTGATGGTCATAAGAGAATATCCTATATGGCAAGAGGGTGCCACTTTAGGACTTTAGCAATATTCAAGTAGGTTAATACCAACTAAATACGAACATTTTGAACTTGACGCAATGCATAGTTCTTTCTTAATGCAGAACAACATTCCTTTGCTCATTGTGCCTCAGAGTCTACCAGGATGAATTCATATTAAAATCCAGACAAAAGATGATACTGGATTCTTTTAGAGTTCTCTCAGTCTCATTGATTTATTCCTTCAGATCACTGCTAGGGAAACCAATCACTATCTGATCTGTTATTCTGTGTTAATGGCATCTGTTCCCAACTGTGTTCTGATTGATGTGGAAAGTTATACCACTACCTTTGACCTGACTCCCAGGTCTCTTATTTTAGAGAACCTTTCCTGATGCTCTAGAAAGGATAAGAACCTCCAATTGTAATCTCTCATCATATTAATTCCTTCTACTTCATTGTAGTTACCAGGATTGTAGACAATTTTGCTAGCTACATTGTTTTCTGAACTTTTTAAAATTAGTAATTAATTATTTATAATCAACCAACCACTGTTTCCCATCCTTTCTCCTCCTAGTACCGCTCCATCTCCTCCTCAGTTTCTATTTAGAGAAGGGCAGGCCTCTCATGGATATCAACCAAACATGGCATACCAACTTGAAGGCTGGATGAGGCAACCCAGTATGGTCAGAAACTGAGAACAACCTAGATGTCCCTCACCTGAAGAATGGATAAAGAAATTGTGGTACATTTACACAATGGAACATTACTCAGCTACTAAAATAATGACATCATGAAATTTGCAAGTAAATGAATGGAACTAGAAAAAGTCATCCTGAGTGAGGCTTTTGGTAGCTATATATTTTATATGATCTTTTTTTGCTAGAAGATAATCTTCATAAGAACGAAGGAAGACAGTATATGGGGAAATTGGAATGTTAATGCAAGCAAGAATATAACAGATGCTTAATAAATATTTGTTGGGTAAAACATCTGTACATAGCATGTTACATACCAATAACTGGCTTGTTTCTCCACAAAGACCATATAGTCACCTGCTGTAGAAACTAGTATCATATGCAAGTATCATGAAGAGGAACCCACATCCTCCTAAACTTCTCCAGAGGTCACTGTAAAGGCTCGTTCATGAAATACCAGGAATACAGGATAAACATCCCTAGAATTTAGCAAAGAATTTGGTGTCTGATAGGTTCCCTTACACCTTAGCAAAGGCCAATGTTCAGTCAAGGCCTATTTATAGTTCTAAGGAAGCTGCCAAACTTGAACTGTTCATGAGGTTCCCTCTGTGGTTTTGGCTTGCACTGCTAAAGTACAAGCATTTCTAGATGGCTAGCTTCCTCATATATATATATATATATACATATATATAATTTTTTTTGCTGTGTGACCTTCTTCCTCTTTTTCCACATTGTGGAGCTGTCTAGAGATTATATTCTATGAGAAATGTGTCCTTCCTCTTTGTAATAAGTGTTCTGTCAACATGAAGGGCCACATCTCAAGGTTGTTAAGCTTCCTCAAAACTGTGAAGCCTTTTACAAAGTAGGTATATCCTCTATCCTAGTGGCAAAGATCTTTCTGTGAAACCTTGAGTCCTTTTCCCATTAACCAGAGGCAAACAAAAATTATCAAAGACAACCAAATGGAAAAGAAGAGGAAATTTCAAGCTGTGCCCCACAGAACTGGTATAATTCCAAGCCAATGCTTCAATATATTTGTAATCTTTACAAAAAAATAAAATTTTCAGTTCTCAATCTGCATTGTACGTTAGTAACTGTCCTTAACATATTGGCTAGAGATGGTGCAACTGTAGCTGATTACTGAGATTTAATTCAGGCATTGTAATAACTACATGAAAGGCATTTAAGGATCTAAAATCCAAATGATGAGATACTTTATCTCTCGGCAAGGAATGAAGAAGAAACTATTTCCTAAGGAGATCGGTTATTCTCTTCTGTATGAGTACCCAGAGTTCATTGCCACTGGCTTCTGGATCGATCACATTGTTCTAAATGAATGATGCTGTCAGAATGGTGAAGAATGGTGAAGAGTTCTGCAGTCGGGTCTAGCTATAATGAAAATGCCCTTGCAGCTTCCTGGGCTCCATCAGGGCAGCAGGATTAAATTTGAGCTCAGGTTTTGAAATGATAAAAAGCTGTTTGACGGCATTTTCAATATGTTTATCAGAAGAAAGCTGAAAGTACAAGATAACTTCTGCAAGAAATGTGGAAGTGGAAACGGGTATCAGGAGCGTCTGAAAAAGCATTTCCTGCGGTTAAACATTACTCATGTTTCTCCCGCCAAGGAGCAGCACTGCACTTTTCTTCCAGAATTATTTTTAACTAGCTTGGAAGTCATCCAGGCCTGACTCTCCCAAAAGTAATTTTGTAAATGCGAGAGGGGCTAACTGGGTTCTGACTCAAAAGACAGGTGCATCTGGATGTCTTTTGTTGAGCTGTGAAAACCTGCAGGCTGGTCACCACTTATCACCCCACAGTGAAACAGCTTAGGTGTGAAATGCAGCTTCTTCCAGAGGGGGTGAAAGCCAGCAAGGCTGCTGGAAGTGAAACCAAGCTAATGCGTACATACTTATTTTCCCTTCCTCAGAAAACATTCGAACAATGATATAAAAGGTTTATGACCAGAAACACTAGAGACTGCTGAATACATCAAACAGAGAAAGTAGATTCCCTACTTTAAACCTTCTTAAAGAAACCATATCCAAGTTCATTTAAATTTAGAATAAATGACTACTACCTCCTCATGGTTATTTAAATCTCATAAAGCAGAAAAATGTGAGGATCGGATATTAAACAATGAAGAACAATAGGTAGGACCTGAATGGAAGTATTTCAAATGATTCCTTACTTCTCAGTGAGCAAGAAATAAACCTATTATGTTTTTTTATGCTGATAGCACTTGAATTTATGTCTACTATTGAATGGAGGTTAAAGGTGAAAGCATCAACTTACTATAATATTTTACTATTTTAATGATTTCATACAAAATTTANACATTTGACTAAATAGAATCAAATATAGAAACATAAAAGTGAATTAACTATTCAATAGTGTTTTCAATGGGTCATATGATTCAATACTAAAAACTTCATGGCCTATGAAAATTATTGTTAAATGTCTATCCTGAGCAAAATTTTCAAAGAGTTTATTTATTTATTTATTGTTTTACCAACTAAGGAATCTCTAATTATCTAATTATTCTGAAGATTTCCCCATCAATTAGTGACTATCAAGTGTAAAGCAAAGGGTCATTGTCTTTAACAAAATACTTGCTAACTCAATTGGTAAAAATATCTTGATGTTTCCATGACTGTTCCTTTAGTAGCTTTCTCTATTGCATCATGGGTAATATGTAGACATATTAGTGGAATTAGTTGATTGTCTTTTTAGGTAGGAGAGAGAGACCTCACATATGCTTCAGTCATGCAAATAAATTTTGAAGATTAATTTCACAAGGAAAAAGTCATCAATTTTCTTGGAGAAAGTACATGAATGTGCCTCAGGTAAGAATGAAGAGACCTAGATAGAACATGTTTAGTGTGGGGGACATTGATTGAGGGGTCTACCACTAGCTGACTTGATAACTAAGATTGTATCTCTTCTATCAATAATTTTCTTGTTCTTCTATGACCAGTGGATTCCTTTACCTCTACTATGCACTCCATAAACATAACATGCCACAAGAAGTGATTTTGTACAGGAACTAAGTTTGTCTCTGCCTTTCTATGTTTAACTTCCTTGATAGCCTTGTAACCTATGCAGTTGAATTATTTTCACCCCTGTGTATATAAGGTTTGTCCAGAATCATTCAGAACAAAAAGGAAAAGGATAAGTTCAACCTCAGAATGCCAGTTATACTTTCAATCTAACTTTAACATTTATTTCTAAGTGTGTGCATTCATACAAGAGAGCTAGCAGTTGCCAAGCCATGGCCAGAGATGATTAGCCGAGGCTCATAGTCTGACCTCAGCCCTGTACTGTGCAGAGAGGAAGGCTATTAGTATGCTCAGGATATTAGTCTTTCCTGCATATTCTAACTAGAGGCTTGACTTACTGTTTTTCTCCCTTTGAATGTCATGCTTTTATTTCTTAAGTTCATACCATGTACTTTGCTAAATGATTTCATGCATTATCACATTTAATCTTTTCCACAAAGCACTCAAAAATTTTCCTAGGCTTGATACCAATCTGCTATAATTTAATCTATTGACTGCAGTAGCATTGTATTTATTGTTAGCTTAAATGAAACTAACAAAAAAGGAACAATTGTGGGTTTAGTGCTGCATACATAGTCCTAGGTAGACAGGGAGCTGGAGTTGGGAAGGCCAGTTGGCCTCAGAAGTTCATTTGAGGCCAAGCTACACAATACAGTGACGTTCTAGCATCCATGCAAGAAAAAGACCAATTCAGTATGAAAATAGAGTTACTCCATTAGTTGAATAGCTTCAGGTTAGTTATTTACCTCTTGGAAACTCAATTTACCTATTAAAGAAAAATAATTTCTTCACTATGTAACTCCTTTTATTTTTATTTCTTTTTTTTGTGAAAAGGATGAAGAAAACAAAAGTACTATAAATTGAGTGTCTACGGAGTCAGTAAAGTGCTATTTGTATAAGCATGAGGACTTGAGTTTGGATCTCAGTACTCATGTAAAATGCCAGGCATGCTGACAAGGGCCTATTATCCCAGGAAGCAGAGAGAAAAATCCCTGAAGCTTGCTGGCCAGCTAATCTTAGAGAGTCAATGAGCTTCAGGTCCAGTGAGGGACCCAGTCTCAGGAAACCAGGTCTGGTGGCACACCTTCAATTCCAGCACTTGGGAGGCAGAAGCAGACAAATCTCTGTGAGTTCAAGACCAGCCTGATCCATACAGTGAGTTCCAGGCCAGTCAGCCAACCTTTGGCTTCCACTAGAGCAGGCACACACTTACACACATTGCCATACTTATACCTACACTAACAACAAACATGCACACAGACATAAAATTATGTTATTAATTAAAGGACCAGTATTTTCTTGTTCCACTTATCACCATTTTGCTGCAACTTGTATGACTTTGGGATTGGGAACATGAGAAGGAAGAAATGACATACAGGCCTACAAAAAAAGCTGGGATTAGATGAGCCATGCACTCGGATGGAGGTGCAGCAGCAAGCTAGAAGTTCAGTGAAAAGAATCCAGTTTAGCTAATCTGAGCAGTGTCAGGCTTCAGTCATTTGGGAGGGGAAGGCTGTGGCTGACAACTTCTGCATATGCTGTCAATGTCTGGACTGGGAGAGGCCCTTGCCCTTCCTCTAAGCCTGGCCCAGGGGAAGCCTTTGCGTTCCCATCCCTCAAAGCACTGTGATCCTTGACCTGGCCAGGCTTGAGCCATGGATGCTCATTCATACAGGGATACGGTCACTCCCACAGTTTTCACCTTATGCTAACCTAGATCTTGAAATGTTCTAATTAGCTATGAATTAAAAGGATAAAAAAATGAGGTGATTGAAATTAAACATAGCACTAACAGATCAATATACAATAATTACTATAATTTAAGCACATATGATAAATGCTATAATTTACACGTATAAATTAGTTCAAAATCCTGGACTCAAAATGTTAAAACAAAATCTAGCTTTTCTGACTTGATATGATTTTGTGATAAAGTATGTTGTCATTTCTCTCAAAGTAAAATCGTTATTTGATAACTCAGTTGTAGGAGAATGTTTTGTCGGGTCCCACCCGGCTCCCGCAGCT
>LZPO01057146.1:0-11406 GCA_001675575.1 Neotoma lepida
TCATTTTTTACTGGTTGTTGGTTTTGTAGGTAACACCTCCCTTACTATGTAGCCTAGCCTGACCTTGCCTAAAGTGCCTTGAATTTGAGATCCCCCTTGCCTTACAATCCTAGTGTTGGGATTTCAGCCTACATCACAATTCACAGCTAGACTTTCATATGTATAAATAGATTTTTTTCACATATGTAAACGTCCAGTGAGACTTGAGACATTTCCTCATAGGAGACCACCCAACACATAGCAGCAAATCTACATTTCCTTATAAGGAGTCCATCCAACACAAAGCAGAAAGTTCACAATTCTAGATCCTCACCCACCATATCCTAGGAATAGACCCACTGTACCAATCAAAATGTCCTCCAAATTCTTCTAATTTCTTTTTTCTACTTTTTAAATTTTATANATGTTTTGTCAGAATATATGTCTGTACATCACATGTATTCCTAGTGTCCACTGAGGCAGGAAAAGGGTGTGAGGTCCCCTGGAACTGGAGTTACAGATTGCTATGAGTGACCATTCTGGTACCAGGGATTAATCCAGAGTCCTCTGAAAGAGCAGCTGGTGCATTTAATCACTGAGCCACCGAGCCAGCCCTACTTTGGTTTCTAAGAGCATACTATAGATAGAATATCCAACACAAGGCCTTAACGAGAGTTAGGAAATTGTTTTGTTTTGTTTTTAATTGAGGAGAAACATTCTGAGTTGACACTGGTTTCTTGCCATTTTCTTTCTTAGATATTGAATCAAGTAATTGTTTCTTTAAAAATAAAAAGCTCAGAAGTTATTATCTACGTCCTTTTTCCATGTTGCTTAATTTTATTTAAAATGCATTTAGCCATTTCCCTTTTTCATTTACATCATGATTTTAACTAGTGTGTAAATTGTTTGAGAGTGAGGAGTGGGCTTGAGCTCATATTCACCTGGGGTGGGAAAATGGCTTAAGTCCAAATGCATCCAGCTGTGGTGTACCTGGGTGACATGGTACCCTGGCTTGCCTTGGGCTGTTCTGGTTTACACCTGTGGTTCTGGTGTAATTATAAATGATTACATTCATTCTCAAAAGTGTCTCTATTTGGACGATAAATTATATGGTCACCATAGTTATACCTCACCAATAAAACCAGATGCTGAACAATCTTCTGTGTTTCTTCTTCAGATAACATAAGAAAACATTTCCAAATAAAAAAACCATGGCAGGATTTTGTGCAATAAAACAGGGCTAAGCCATCCTTGGTGATCTGAGATATTAATAAATTATACAAGAACAGTATACTATAAACTGAGTATTTTCATTGATAACTATGTTGAGGCATGAAACAAGCCCCTCTATTCTTACAGTCCTGTTACTTCCTCTTATTATTTTCTTTTTGTTTCTAATTTTTATGGTAGTTCTCTTTCTTTAATTTATTGTTTTTAGAATTTCATAGATGAGTACTATATTTACAACATTCCTATGCCTCTTTCTCCCTGCTCTAACTCCTCCCTTGTCTCATCCAATTCTCTCTCAAGGTCATGACTTCATCTTCTATAATTATTATTATCACACATGCACACAACGTCCTGATTCCATTTAGTGTTGCTCATGTGTACATGTGTTTAGGGCTGATCACTTGGGAGGAGATAACCCGTCAGAGAGCATATCCCGCTCCTTCCTATCTCAGAACACGTTCTTCCGGAATGTATGGCTAAGCTAAGAATCACTGAGAAAAGTGGAGGCTGTACATTTCTTTTTGTTCAAGCCTGTGAGAATGGCAGTCCAGAAACAATGCCAGATTACCAGACCCATTGTCTTATATATTGGATCCAGTCGACTTTAGAAAGAAATTAGAATCCTTTCCTGACCATTGGACAATATTAATATCAAGCTTGCTGACTAAAACTTGTTTTTAGGTTGAGCCTGGAAACCAACAGTCTTTTCTGCACTCTTTCCTGTAGATCCTAACTGAATTTCTGGCTTGTCTTCTAAAACTCTTTCACCTGTCCCTGTTTGTTGAGATCTCAGTACCCTTCACTTTCTTTTCTCCTTTTCTCTGAAACGTGGTCTTTACCCTTGTGTGTACATTACCCAGCTGCTAGCAGAGAGAGCTGTGTTTTCATACTGTGTCATCATCTTGGTAACAATGAATACTAGTAAAAATGAGCAACAAATAAATTCAAACCATGGAAAGCAACTCCTTTCGTTGGAACATAGTCACTTAATGGTGATCTTGGGTCACCTGTCATCTTCTTTTAACTTTGTTCATCTCAAAGTAATCTCCAAAATAGCTCCTACCCTCTTAGGTAAGATTAAAATGATGTAACATGGATAAGAACTTAGCACCAAGTGCAAGAACTTAGCACAGAGCACACGTTCATCAGAAGTACGAATGAATTCTTCCCTAATAAGTGAAGTTCTCTAGATCCAAATTTTAGGACAACCCACTTCCAGGGCTGGAAGTAAAAGTTTAGAACACAATTTTTGAAGAAATATGTTTTCCCCACATAGTCACCCAGCCTACTCTGTTCTGTGTCGCTTCAATAGCACAAAACACTCGTTCCTGTCCAACAGAACTTTCTCCAGTGATTAAAATAGTCCAAGTCTGTGCTCTGTACCATGGTACGGTTATTGAGCACTTGAAATGTGGCTGATGTGGCAAGAACCTGAATTTCTAGTCGTAAATACCTAAATTTAATAGTCATCTTTGACTGTGGCTCTAATAATGAACAACACAGCTCTGGAGAAATTATCTTGGAAGACTTTAGAAGAGCATCCATCATTTATTCTCCATTTACTTATCATCTTGCATATTGACTGCACTGTTAAAAAATATAACCATCTCCTTGTTTTACCACTTCAAAACAGCTCAACCATTTAAAAACAGATGTCTCTGATATAAATTTCTTNGAGTAATTAGAGGCAGAAAATGGAACCTGCTCCTGACACTTCACTGAGGCCTGAAATTGATCCTCTCTGGAGAAACAACAGATGACCAATTTGTTTCCACAAACACTGGGAATGTTGGCAAAGAAGAAGGATGGAAGTTCTGTGTCCAGTGGCCTGCCACATGGTATTTGTGGTCCCTTGACTCTGCAAACACACAAATGTCATGAAACATTACCAAGACCCTTATTAAAGTAATAAGATTAATATATTGTCAGGTGTTTTGGTAATAGAAAATTCTATGGCTCAGAGATATGTTTCTTGAACCATCCAAATGGCAAAGGACTAACTCAACTTCATGAAGACACTCTTAACTAAACACTGAAAGTCAGACATTCTGTTGGAAAAGATACAGGTAGTAAGTGATGGATTCTGACATCAACATTCTGGAAATATTTGTCTTCTTGAAGGCCCCATGAGTGATAAGAAACACTTTTAAAAACTGGTTCGAGAAAAAGCATTTAATNTATTTGCAAAATTCAAGAACAATTCACATGTCTACAAAACCAAGACAGTAGTGTTGTGTTCTTGTGTCAGAAGGTGTGCTTTTGCTCACTAAGTTAAACTAAGTTCTAACCAATCTATCTAGTTATTTTCATAGTTGTCTGTACTTTCTCAAGTCTTTTACATGACCAGTGATATCACACGAATATATTTATAATATTTATATTGCAAGAAGCTCCTGACTCTTGAGGCTTAATTAATTTAATGGAAGATTTAGAAAAAAGAATAAAGACAGAAATCAGGTATTCTAGACACAATAAAAATAATTGTTCTTTATTCCTCACTAAAAATGTATAGCATGAGTAAATAATGAATTTTTCATTCTTTTCTTCAAAGCAATCAAGAAAACGAAAATATCAAGAAAATACCTTTAAAAAGTTAGGTAACTGGGCAGGGTTTTATTATAGCATTTTATAACTATTTCAGCTCCTTACCTGAGTGTTAAGAAAATCTGAGAATTTGTGTGCTTTATAACATCCAGTTATTATCCCTCAGACAACAGGCCTAGTGTTCTCAAACAGTGAGATTGCTGTAGTAGATTTCAGCACTGATCAGCAAAATTGTCCCTCCATCTTTGGCAATCTCACTGGAAAGGCATACTGTCCCCATGCTAGTAGTTCTAAGTTCAACTAACTGTAAGCAATAGAAAGTAGACAAATATGATGTGTGTCACTCTAGAGCTGAAGTGGCTAGAAGCATCAGCTGTTGCTACCTCTGACACTGTGCCTCAGTGGCCAGCATCAAGCTTGATGAAGAGAGCTGTACCTAAGTCACAAAATGAAACATACCAACCTCTTGAATGCAGGCCAGCTGGCCACATCCTACCTCCTATCCTCTGAGTAAGAGAATATGTTCACTGCTGGATGTCACTAGAAACCCTGTGGGCCTTGGTCATTGTGGTAATAAGTTCCTGATGCACTGGGAATGTCACTTTCTAGTGCCTTTCCATACTGTTTTCACGCCTCTTAAGTTGGGACTGTTCACTTTCAGTGGACTCTTCAGAAATTTGGAAATTGGCAATTAGTGCTCTTGCTGATCAGCTGAAATGACAGTCCAGAGCTGGCCGTTTCACTGTCACTGGGAGATACATAGGAAAACAAATCCTCAGACTCACTGCAAACCACTGGGAACACTGCTTCTGCAAAGGGTGCTCAGGATGGCTGTGCTACCAAGGTCTCTAGCTACTTCTGTACCCATAGTTCAGTGAGCACTGTCTGCTAGGACTGGTGCGGTGCTAACATGAGGCCATTCTCTTTGGGAATGTCCTCCAAGAGTGGATCTCTCCCAGAGAAGCAAGGTAGCCTAGAAGAACAAGATTCCTGCTATACCAGGAAGGTACTGCTCCCTCCAAAGACTGTTTCTGACAGTGTAAATTGACATTTTATGCCTTTGCCTAGGACTAGGTATTCCCCTTGCTAATTTTGTAAATCCATGCAAGGAAGATACTATGTTGAGTCTTCCCAGATAAAGAAAGGCCATCCTGCTCACACAAAAGAGACCCAGGATTTCTTAGTTTCTGATAGATGCTGTATGTCTAGAATATAAATAAAATGTGATTTAGGGGTCCTTCTCTGGGAGCTAGTCTTTGCCTGGGCACTGGAACAGAGGGTAGAGAGACTAGAGTGAGAAAAAGTATAAGGGAAGGGAAAACCTTAGATGTATGTTCCTCAGACTTCATATGTTTTCTCTTCCAGGCCTTTTCCAAAATAACTTTCCCTTTCTGTGGAAACANAATGTGGTCCTTTGTGCCACCTTCCTTAGGCAGCTACATCACTTACTTCTGCTTAATTCACATTTGCTTTGTAACTTTGTATGTATGTTAAACTGTAATANCTTGTGATTTCAGGGTGTTTTCTTATCAAACTCTTAGCTTCCATGGGTCTCATCAGATCAGATTATGGGGCTCGTAACACCCCAAGCTATTTTGGGTAGAATCCATCTAAGAGTTCACCCAGTGCTATGATGCTCTGCACATGTGCAGGACCCACAGGAAGCCCAGGATCAAAGGGAAGCCTCACCAGACGGCAGGAACATGGTGTAATTTACCCAAAGCATCTGCAAGTGACATAAATACCAGCCGCTCAGAACACCTGCAGCAGATGACTCAGCAGCGAGTGGGGAAGCCAGCATGGGGTTGAAATAAAGGAAAACAAAAACTTCAGTGACTGGAGCAAAACAAATCACATTTTGGCACCAGCTGCACTGGAAAAAAAAGTGGGGGGAGAGGGGGAAGAAAATGAGTTGGCAATTTTAAGCAAACTTCCAGTCAGAGGGATCTGGCAGCTGTGAGTGTGAGTTTGTGTTGGGGAGGGCCAATCTAGAGGGTTAAAACCAAACTGGACAAAACAAGAAAAACAGGTGAGAAGTGAAAACCCCAGAAACCGCTAATAATGCTTCCAGTGTCCCTGATTTATCAGAGACTCGGCATCTGCTGCTGAATGTGAGGGCAAATGCGTTGATGATGACTTCCAAGGGACAGAAATGAGAGGCTCTTTTCAGAGTGAAGAGAACAAGAGAAAGGGCGGAGGCTGCCTGTACCACAGCGGAGGAGGGCCTGCTGGGCCACTTCCTCTCAGCTGTGAAGGCGCCTGTTACGTGGATAGAACCCTTCACAAACTGACCGAAGACAACCTGCAACCCCAGCTGCCAGCAAGAAAGGCAGCCACTTAAGAAACTTGAACTTAACTTCCAAGAGGGAAGGAAGCCTTGGTAGGCTGTGAGATATCCCGAAGCTGTAGCTAGCTTCTGGAATTCGGATTACTCTAGGATGCCTCCTGTTTCTAGCAGCGACCTTTTGCTTTTATGAATGACAGGCAGGCATACCTCTTTCTGCCTCACCTACCAGATGAATAGCTACAGTATATTCTCTGCATGTAGATGTGGCCCAAGTGATCCTTCTGGTTGGGTTCCTTGTCAAGTATACCTTTCTCATCTGACTAGTTTTCCATCCTGTTCCCAACTAATCATATCACATTCTCTCTCCTTCCGTGAGAGTATTCACTCAGCAAAAGGTGGCAAGATCTCAAACTGTTGAGACAGAAATTCTCAATTAACCTCTAACCTTGCTTAGGTGTCCCTGGATTGGGTTATCCCTTACACCTAATCATGGGGCCATTAACAAGTTGTCAAAAAAGAAAACAAAATAAGAAAATTGTTTTGACCAGGCTGTAACTGCTGCTAAGTGATGGTAACAATGGCTTCCTGGTGCTGCTGCTAACTGGACCATGTGGGCCACTCAGGTGGGTTACTAAATCCTGGTCAATGAGGTTTAACTGTGATAATGGCCTCTGCATATCTCTTTAAGTGCTTTGCCCAGCAACACCCTTGATTGGAGAGTGGTCATTTTGGGGTTGCCTGAACTGACCAAGTGGCACAAAGCATGAAGGACAACTCCCACAGAGGACTACCACCAGCCTCTCTCTCCTCCCGCTGGAAACATAATTAGTTTATGTTAGCTGGCAAAGGTCAGAGGTTGCAGAAGGGTCGCCCAGGCTTTGTTTTTAAGCAAGATAGTGCAATAATTACTTGATGCTCAGGTCCACAGGTGCTGTAAGGGGCTCATTTGGGCTTGGCAGCCTGCAGGGAAAGCTGACTTCCCCTGGAAAAATCACAGAACAGCTCCTNACAGGGTCTATTTGCTGTGACAGAGTAATTATCCATTCATGGCCTTTGTATAACACTGGCCACACTCTGCTTTCAGCTTCCACCAACTTCACACACTCTGTACACAAACTGAGCCTCCTTCTCTTTCCTTATGAGAACTGGGGGGCTGGGGGGGGGCAAGACGAGACAGGCCAACCTGGCTGATTTCACACAATGATGTCCAGAACGTAATAAGAAATGGAGAGAGTTAGAAAGAAGCTCATGTAATCTTTCATTCAATAGAAAGGAGAAATAAAAACAACAACAACAAAAGAAACTGTTAGGAAAAAGGGTTAAATTCCTTCCTAAGCTTCAAATGGAAGAGGGAAGAATAAAAAACATTCAGCTTCAAAATGAACTCCACCATTTCCTGTGGCCACCACCTTCCTCTTATTTTAATCTATTTCATGAGATAGTGACAGGCTCCATGGAGATGCCTATTCCAACTGAGTGTCAGTATCTTTCCAATCCATGGTCAGTTCTCTGTTAATACTACAGCAGACTCGTTTTCACTGAGATGATGTCCTTCTGCAGTTTATCTGCAGGTGCTTCCTGTGTAGGACAAGTTAGGTTTCCAGTCGTCTGCTGAGGAAGCAAAGGAAGTGATCCTAGTAGTGGATAGGCTAGACCTTTGCACTTAACAGTAGTGTGAAATTGGGAAAGACGTTAAGATTCTCCACTTATTTTTCCTCTGGTCTCTTTCCAATTGTACAACGAGGATAACAGTGCCTTACTGTATTTGTTATCCACTTGAGCTAAGGTTTAAACAGTGAGTGTGTTTTCAGAATTACACTTCTCAATTTGTGACCCACCCTATTTGAGATAAATCTGATGTTCTCTGTATTTTTTCAAATAGCTGCTGATGGTGCTTAACTCAAGGCTATTATCATGTTTGAAAACCTAATTCCTGCAGGATCTTGTCAAACCCTTCACTGCAGAATGATGGACTACATGTGATAACCAACTTAACCTTTAAACAGTCCATCTAACAAGACCGTTATATTTTCTATGCTTCTATGTTATCCTCTGGAATTTCTACATCATCCCACAAAGTATTTTCCAGCCTGGCATGTCTTTGACCTTCTACATAAATTACTGAGATAGTGGGATCTGAGTTAAGGCAGACTTTTGCACATATACAAAAGCAATGAGATCAATACCGAGAGCAATGCCTACCTGTTTCTTGACTAGTGTTTCAGTTCACTTGGCTGAGGTGGAACTCAGCAAAACAAGGAACACTGCTGTCTTTGATGTCTCAGGAAGCTGTGCTTTTAATATGTTTTGACACCTGATGTTAGGGGAGTGCACAAGCAATGCCTGAAGAAATAATGGCTGTGGAGTAAGTCAGAAATCTAATTAACTGGGATGAAAAGGGTTTAGCCCCTTTATTCCCAACGAGTCAAATTCTTTATTTGTGGAGAAAAGTTTTACAAAAGGGTGAAAGAAGGTGGAGGTGTGGAGTTATGACAAAACACATGTTTAGCATGAGCAAAGCCCCATTTTCAATATCTGGCACACAAGAAGAGGAAGAAAAATGAGGAGCGGGACTGTCCAAGGAAGGAAAGAAAGCAGGAAGGAAAGAGGAAAGCAGAAGGAAGAACAGAAAAAGCAGAAGACAAAGAGGGGAGGTACTGGTGGGGTTCACCTACCAACAACAGGAGTAAGAGGTAGTAAACCAGAACTCTAAAAACTAATCATGTGAATTTGAGTGAATCAACTGGTTTATACTGTGTTGGAGCCCACAGAGGCATCCTAGTGAGAAATTACTCAGGGTCAGAGAATCTGAGCTTGCTTTACCCAGCAGGGCTGCATGATGGGATGATTTGACCACAGGCATAGTTACCAGGTGTTTGGAAGGGTCTATACTTGGCTGTATGGTATACTTTGATCTTGCAAGAGGGAGGTCTTTTGCCTTTCCCCTTGGCATATTATGAAAAGCTCTTTTCAATAAGGGACGAGGTGGTTGGGTATTGATTGACCCAGGCCCTCCTGAAGCTATCCTGTGTTTCTGTCTTCTCGTTGGCTGGGTCTCTCTTTCTATCTATCATTTCTTAATTCCTCTCTGCTCTACCTAAGAACCCTTTAAAAGGTAAGAGCTGGATTCCCACAAGACTGGTGAATCAGTGAACAGAGATTTAAATCATATGTATGAGTTTAAGTTCTGCTCATTTCTGTTAGACCTCAAAAGACATCTCCCTCCTTATTTCTCCTTGTCTGACTAAAACAGTTGTGAAGCAACACTGAAAAATATAGATTTTTTTTTTAAAAAGGAAATAAGATGACAGTCACAGGAAGGCAGGATGAAGAATCTGTATAGACAGAAAAATCATAGGGGGGCAGGGGAGAGCCATGAGTGAGGAAGGGGAGCAGGCAGCCATTGGTCATTGATTGGTCACATCGGAGGCCCTGTTCTCCCTACTCAAGGACATGCGGAATGTGTGTCCTTTGTGTGCCTCCCTACTCTGGCCAGTGTTTGTTGTGTTCCTGAATTATGNCTTTGACTATTGTTAGCAAGCATGCTGTCCATAGGGGTGAGACAATCATGCTGGAGACAATCATGTCAAGGAGAGCTCTAGAATGGGTTTTCTTTCTGATTGACTTTTTCTGACTTGTCAAAATATACATAGAGAATAAGACACAGATGGAAGAGCAAGAGAAGCACAGGTGAGAACATTCATGAAGGGAAAGACGGAGATGGCAGAAAGATAACACTCAGGTTTTAGCACAGTTGAGAACATTTATAGACGGTAGACACAGATTGCAAACTGCTTGAGTATTTCAGCACAGGTCCTCCTAGTCAAGCTGGCCAGCTTATACACAGCAGACCAAGGATAAAGGAATGAATCTTCTCAAGAGGCAAAGAATCTCCTATCCAACCTGAAAACTAAACTAGTTTTAAAGTACTTACTTTTGAAGCACGTAAATATGTCGATAACCTATCTTACAACATGATTGTTAGATCAAGGTTTATCCACGCAACATGAAAATGAGGAAGGGTGGAACTGACCTCAGCAGAAACAGATGGCAGTTCTATTGCTATGATGGGCAAGCAAGCTTCCTACAAGAATAGATTGTGCCTCCTGGGGACGGGGAAGGTAGAGTTTTCTAGGAGACAAGAGTGGTGATCTAGGCAAGGCACTANGGGTTTTCTTCCTGAGGATGAATGGTGGGATGGATACCTGGGGATTCCAGAATAAAGGGTTGAGCTTGGGTTAGGCTTCTTTTCAGAATGGANAGATNTTCTCAAATAGGAGATTCCACAGTTTAGGGAGACACACACACCTTCAATGATGATGCCCCAAAGTAGAACATACATATGTCAAACACTGACTGATAATGTGATTTACTTTGGACAGTTCCTTCCCTCTTTACGTTGTTGATGCTTGAAAACACTCTTTTGTAGGAATGAAAAAAAAGAGAACTCATAAAGTGCTGTTTGTTAGCAGTGAACGACACTGAGAAAAACATGCCATTAGCTCAACACAATCAAAACAGACATGCTTGAAATGACAAGAAACTGCAATCAGCTGTGGATGTAACAAATCCTTCCAAGGAAGTGCATCAAGCATTCAATTTTATGACACTGAAAATCGTATTTCAAGGGTATGTGCTTAGACTCAGCAGGCAGGGGTGCTTGTCCTCCAGCCTGAGGNCTTGGTCTATCCTTGCAATCCACNTAGGAAAGAACTGACTCCTACAAGTTGTCTTCTGTCATGACACATGTGTGCTCCCTAAAATAAATACATAATACATGCATAAATGAATATATGTAAAAAATAAGAACAAGTAGCATTTCAAATACTAAAACCCATTTTGGACCCTATACAGTTTAACTTAAAAAGGACAATCCATATTTATTCTTTTAAAAATATTTTGTTTGAAATATGTATCATTCACATACAACTTACATAGAAACACACCATCAAATTATGAAGGAAAACAGATTTTCAGTAACTTTAAAGATCACCATCACTGCCACCCTTCAAACATGACTCTGCCTTCTTATGCCTCTCCTCAGAGGTGACTACACACTTGAATTTTAATTTTTAACTTAACCCTCATTTTTTATTTACATATGTATGTATGTATGTATGTGGGCACATGGGTGTCAGGACCTACGTGTGGAAGTCAGAGGACAAACCATCAGAGTTGGTTCTGTTCTTCAACAATGAGAGTTAAGAAAGTTTAACTCAGGGTATCAGGCTTAGAGACAAACACCCTTAGCTATAGAGCCTTCTGGCCACCCACCTCCAAGTTGCTTTTTAAGAATAAACAATTTCATCCTACTTGTGTAAGACAGAATGGTATGACCCAAATACTTAGGACCAATGATGATTTGC
>LZPO01057148.1:0-11383 GCA_001675575.1 Neotoma lepida
GTTTTGGTTTTCATTTCTCTATAATTAATGATATTGAGAGCCTTTTTATGTACCATTTATATCTCTGGATAGATGTCTATTCCAGGTATTCGTTTAGTTTTGATTCATTTGTCTTTTGTGGTTGAATTATAAGAGTTCTTTCTATATTGTCTACAAGAGACCATTATCCTTAAATAATATGAATTTGTCTCTTACTAACCTGTTAGTTGTTTCAGAGTGTTGTTTGGCATACAACAGGTTGTAACTTCTGCAAAGTCCAATTTACATATTCATCTTGTTGTTTATATTTTTGGTATCATATCTGTGCATGATAGTAGCCAGAGGTTGGCAGTATTGCTCAGTAGTAAAATGCATACATGGCCCTGAGATTAATTTCAAGGTCCATATTTTAAACAATAATAATTGTTGATAACCTCAAGATAATGAAGATGCCCCAGATGTTTTAAGACTTTTACAATTTTATAAATTCAGCTTTTATTTTTTAAAAACTACATGTATGTATGTGTTTCTGTGTCAGGATATATTCATTTGAGTACAGATGTTTGCAAAGACGAGGCAATGCCCTGGAGCTAGAGTTACAAACAGTTGTGAGTTCCTTGATGTAGGTGCTGGAAACCAAACTTGGAACATCTGTAAATGTAGTGTACTCCCTTAACCACTGGGCCATCTTTCTAGATCCTAAATTTTTATTTTTAAGCCATTGATCTATTTTCAATGAATTTCCCAGGGGTGATAGAGGAGAAGGACCTAAACTTACATTTAGTACGTGGANACCCATTTCAGAAGGAGAATATTCTTTCCTGGTGAATGGCCACGACCTCTTCATCAAAATCCAACCGCTGGAGACATACCATTTCCCCTCCCACACTACTTAGGTCTCTACAGCCCACAGTGGAAATGGCGTAGTCTCCCGATCTTGAGCAGAATGTCTGCTCCCTGCCCACTGGGTATGACTTAGACGTGTGCTTTTCATTATTGCTGCCAATAATGCATAGAAAGTTCCTTTCTGCATATAGCTTAAGTGTTTTGTAAAACATGAAACGGCCTCACCAATGGGATGATCAGGGTTTGTTTTGTTTTGTCTTATTTTCCTTCATTCTGTTTATATGGAATGTTGCATTGACTGGTACTCACGTGCCAACCTACTTGCTCATGCGATAGAATCCTTTTAAACTGCTGTATGAACCAGGTTGTTAGTATGTTGTCAAAGATGTTTGCATCTCTGTTCCCAGCAGATGTTGATCGCTAGTTTCTCCTATAGTGTCTTCCGTGNCGGCATTTGGTATCAGGGTACGGCTGGCTTCACAGAATGAGTTAGATGTATTTCCTCCTTTTCTGATATTTGGTGGGGGCTGGAGTTTGGGAAGGATTACCATCAATTCTTTAAGTACTTGTAGAATTCAGAAACTGTATAATATCTATCGTATTTTTTTCCTGGAAGGGGGGTTGTCCCTATATAAACTGTGCCTCATACCAGACATAGAAAAAAGAATCTATGGATAAATTTATAACCACATAAGAAAAAATATTTTTTAAAGTAAGTATATCAACTGAAAGATACAAAACCCTTTAGACATCTATCTGCTGCATGGATATATTCATCTGAGCCATCTCAACCAGGCACTGAAAGGAAGTTTCAGGTCAGCATGTCCTAGGTGGCACAGACATGTATTTAGGAACAGAAAACCAGGAACAAACTCTACTAAGAGTCTTGAGAGGAATCCTTGAAGGCAATGCCCTTTCCAGCCAAGGAGAAACTATACAGAATCTCTAACTGGATTAAGGAGCCGAACTGTGTCTGAGGAAAACCAGATTAGCTCTGCCAGAGATGAGAGCCGGAAAACACACCAGAAAGTAGCCAACAATAGAAGACATAAATTATCTGCTGGTAAAAATTCACAATTCCGAAAGAAGAGCCGACCAGACTGATTTAATAATTGTAGCATCCTTAATGTAAGGAAGAAGCAGGATAGGTTTGAATCTGTTTCAGAATTTAATTAAAACCAACATAGCACTCCCCGCCCCCACTGCTCCACGATTCAGGGGTTTTGTGGGTGTCTGGGCACACAGGCCCGGGTCAGAGGCTGTGGCCCACTCCATTTAAAGATGGGGGTTTTAAGAACCAGAGCAGCACAATGGATAATTACAAGGGATACAGTTCCGCATGCCGATTCCAAATCTGTGTTTCCCTGTCTCCGCCCTGCGTGCTTCTGCGGGGTTCTGGGCCCTGAGCTGGGCCTGGCTCCTGCCCACCTCACAGGGGAGCCCCTGGCAAAGCCGCAGTCACCTGGGCCTTTGCTTGTGCCTGGGAAAACAAGCATTTTCTTTTCCATGCCCAGAAGGGAAACACATAAGATCTCCCCGAGATTTAAATAGAAGCCAAGATTCTAACGCGTAATTTAGGTCTGCTTGCTATCTGCTGATATAAACCCCACTGTTACATGCCTCTNTCTTTTACTACTTACTGGAAGGAAACAGNACCACATGCTAATTGCAAAATCCCCTCTTGAACATCTCCGCGTTCACATGCTGCGCTTACCATTTGTCCTTAGCAGGCATCCGTCAAAATTTGTTAGATTTACTGTGTTTGCTTGAAAACAATTTGAAAAAGCAAACCTCGACTTTGAAAGGCATCTTCCACCACTGAGAGAAGAGAGAGAGCTACAAGGTCACCAACAAAAGAAGGAAAGGCTGGCCATTCGGAAGCCTAGCGGTGTGGCAAAGTGCACCAACAGCCATGATGAGTTCCCAGCCTGCATCCCTTCCTGCAGGCAGGTCAAGGGTCCTCTGATGGCCGATCCACCTATGAGCAGAGTAGCTGGGCTCAAAAAGGGAAGGAAAGATAGAAGTGAGAGCTCCAGAACAAAGACACTGGAGCACACTGGAGCACGTGCCCCTGTACATCTCACAATCTATACATTTAAATATATATGAATAAATTTAAATATATAGTAAAAATGCAAATGGGGACTAGAAATTTCAAATTCTATTCCACAAAATTAAAGTTACAAATAAAAATTATTTTTTGAGTTCTATTTGGAACCTGTCTCTTATACACATCTAGATGTGTATAAGAGACAGGTCCCCGAAAGCTCGCAGAGTGGGTGAAGAGCAAAGAATACATAGACTTTGAGTCAAAATTAAGTCATTCAATATTGTTTCCTAAATTGGAGGAAAAGGCGAACAGGGATCAATGGAATTGTTCAAAGTTGGTTGATAAAATCACCGGCAAGATGGCATAGAGCCTCAGAGCTTCACAATTATTAAATATAATAATTCAAATATTCCAAAGGTTTTCTTATGAAGTAAATTGTCACTCTCTTTCCAAAGTTTTGATGCTTTCCCAGAGTAGCCGATTAAGAGTCACTAAGAATGTACGAGTTTAAACTGCTCAGGCTTTGCTCCTAGTGATTAACTATTCCTGCTCTGACAGCTCCCTAGAACCTTTTATTGTTTGGTTTTCTTCACAATACATCTATGGTATATAAATTGCACGTGGATTCATGGTTTATTAATTGACTAATTGTGTGTGACTTGCCCACACGTTCAAGCACGTTGTAAAAAATCTGATCTATATGTGTGTATACTGTGGATATGTATTGTAAATCCCATCATCTCCCTTCCAAAGTCACAGCCACTCCCAGCCATCACAGGAGAATTTGGTCCTTGCTTACACAGGATAGTTCATTAGGCATTCTCATAAAGTGTGTGCTTTGAGTCCTGTGAGTCACATGGTACCTGTCATCATTCCATCAGTGATGTGTATGTGAAACCTAAATGTGTACTTACAGAACTAATTAGCAGCTTACCTTAAAAACTGACACCCCCTTGTACATGCATTCATATGATTCCCAGTTTAAATTCATAATTGAACTGGTACAACCCAGAGGTGAGGGGTCAGATGTTAAGACTGTGTCATGAGTGGAGGCTGATGTCCTACAGGCTTCCCCTTCAAGACCACCTTCCTCCTGTGATATCCTGGGTTGGTTTTTTCTTCTCCAGATTATGAATTTGGGGTGTAAGTATTTGAAAACTATCTTTCAATTTCTCTTGCAGTGCTTTCCCCAAAGTTACTTCTGGTCCAAGGTTGAACCGTCTGCCTCAGCAGTTAGCAACCTCTTACTAGTTACCTCCTTAGGATGCTGCCTTGTTCTACACATCTGATGCCGCTCTCCTCACTCTCTGTCCATGATATAGAACACCTTTCCCTGGGTTCCCNCTCCATNCATTCCTANGCTCAAAGCTGAGTTCACTCTCCAGAACAGTCAGTCTTTTTTTGTTTGTTTGTTTGGTTGGTTGGTTGGGTTTTTGTTTTGTTTTTGGAGATAGCTTTGAAGCCTGTCCTGAAACTCACTTTGTAGACCATGCTGGCCTCGAACTCACAGAGATTCACCTGTCTCTGCCTCCCGAGTGCTGGAATTAAAGGTGTGTACCACCACACCCGGCCAGAACAGCTGGTCTTAAAGAAGTCACCTCTGTTATCTTTGAAGCCCAGTTCCACTACCTACTTTGAGTGCAGCCTCTTCCAGAGGCCCAAATGTGGTGGTTCAGAATATGCAGAAGCAAAACACCCCAGGGCTTTCTGCAACTTCTTGTTACTTCTTGACCATCTACTAAAATTAATTTCAATTCACCAGTTCCCTCCCTACTGAAGGAGATAAAACCAGAGCCAATCCCTGAGACAGTCCCTAGTTATTAGTCAATACTTGTGCTCAAAACAGAAAATAGTAATGGTTCTACTCACATATTCATTGGAGGAAATGATAGTCCATTCTTGAATCTAGACTTTGGTGAACTCTGTCTTAGCCTGGAAAGCTATAACAAAATGCCATAGGTTGGTGCCTAGAGTAAGAAACATTTTATTTGGCCAGTTTTAGAGGCTGGTATCTGGATGCCCAAAACCATACTGCCAAGAAAGTCAATGTCTGGCGAGGGCTCAGAGTTCTGCGCATAGGTGGTACCTTCTCTTTATGGTTACACATGGTAGAAAAACAAGAAATCTTGGAGATCTCTCTTGTAAGGGCACTAGACCTATTCACTGTGTTTCAGTCTAATGATCTAAATCACTTATGGACAGCTCTCTTGGGGGTTCAGAGTTTAACAGGAATTTTGAAAGTCTCTCAAGCATTTGTCCCCCTATAGACACTGATCTGCCACTGAAGTTTTCCAAACCATTTTCCAGTGTATTCCTAAGACTTCATTTCAGACATCCACCAATAACCTAAATTAGCAAAACTAAAGCTTTTCTGATTTTCACTTTCCAATGTGTCATCTCAGATTCACCGCTGTCACCAAGATGCACCCTTGGCTTGTGTTACAGTTTAAGTATCAATGTGCTCCCACCCCTGCTTCTTGTTTAAGCTCTTGGTTTCTAGCCAGCTACACTGTTTTCTGATCCTGTGCAACATTTGGCACATGGGACCTAGTTAGCAGAAGTGGCACTNTGTAAGGACCTTGAAGGTAAAATCTACATTAAGATTCAGGCCAGCTCTTCTCCCGTCTCCTGGCTGTGAGGTGGATTTGCTCCTGGTCAGATCAGACTGCTGCTGTCTACTCTGTTCTGTAATTGTGAGTGTATTTTCTCAATTTATATCTTAATAAATTCTGTTACCCCTTAAAAAAAAAAGATTCAGGTCAGAGCTCTTTGGGGCCTGGATCTACCAAGATGAAAATAAATTATTCCACAAACTTCTGCTGTCATGAATGGAGCTGCCCACGTGATGTAACCACACCTACATCACCAAGAGAGACCATAACCTCTGCAGCTATGAGGCAAAACAGCTCCTTCCTCCATGGCATGATTCTATCAGGTGGTATGACATTTTGATGGGAAAAGAAACTAACACATCTTGGCTGCATCCCCCAACCCCTCCTTTCTGGTCAATATCTAGCTTTTGCAGATATAAAACATAGTACTTTGACATTTAAATCTTCTAAGCAACTGTCCTCTTGGCCAGAGCTCTATCTCAGTATGTTGGAGAGTTGGGGCATTGTTGGAAGTGAGTATTGAGGAGTAAATTAAAGGTGCAGGATGGCTTTCTGGGGTACTTGTAGTGCAGGTGCTAGGATTACAAAGAGAAGCTGGCAGAGTAACTGCATACCACATCTTTCCAGTGATTTTTGTCTGAAATAGTCCTGAAGTGAGGTATGTCTCAAGATGCTTGAGATAAGAGAAGAGAAACTCATAGGAAACTCCTTTCTCTAGTGTTCTTAATTTGTGCCTCTACCTCCCACTCAGATCACACTTTTACAATAGTTGAAGTAGCATTCTAAGTCAGAAGTCATTTTCCCCTCTTAAGTGGACATTTAACCAGAGCCTCAGTTTAGAGGTAGAGTGAGCCATGGATCAGCCAGTCATCTGCACTAGGTACGTGCCTCTGTTTACAAAGTGGAAGATCTGGTAAAACTCTGCTCTTTTATCAGAAGTGAATCTCTGCTCCTTCTCCAAACAGCCTCTTTTAGGCTGCCAGTACACTAACGCAGCAAGTGATATATACCCTATGATTTAGATATAATCAGTTCATGGGCTCTGTTCTCTGCTCCTGCTTGGCATTAAGAAACAGTGCCATGTGTTGCAAAGAAAGAATGGGAAGAATCAAGCATTCAGATTCAAATCCCAACCTCAGATTGTGATCTTCCTGGGAGCCAAGATGGGCTTTTGATATGAAGGTAAAAAAGCCGAGTGTTACTAAGTGTGTACAGCAATTGCTAAGTCCTCATCCTCTCAATCAATCCACATTAGTTGCTCTCTGCATACCTAATAATATTGTCTTTGCTCAAAATGATTTGACAGCTATATTAATAGTTAAATTACTTGCATTTCCCTATCCCATGATATCACAAGAAATAATCAAATTAAAAGATATGCATTGATGAATGAGCCTACAGTGATAGCCCATAGGGACACCTCCCTGTGGTTGGTTGTATTTATCCAGCTTAAAGGGACAGTGAATGGACAGCTGCTTTCTCCTGCACACTGTTTTACTATGCATACAGGTAATGTTTCCAAAGTAATGAAAATAGAAAGTCTCTTAAAATGTGTTAAAATAGAAATATTTTTGAAGCCAAGCAGGCGACATGTATATAAAGCACAGCTTCCTTATGTCTCCCTAATGAATGAGCCTCACTCTGTGAGTTGATCTACCCAGTTTCCTGTAATCGGTTTCTCTTCCATCCATGAAGGCCATCAATCAGCTTCAATCGATATTTTCCAAACAAAAGCAGTGGGGCTGTTGCTAGTGGCTGGATTAACATGGGGCTATTTAATCTTTGCATTGGTTTTCTCTTCGGGTTCTAGGTTCCTACCTAAGTGGCTTAAAATTTGATTGATTCTTCTATTATCACTTTTCTGAAGATATCAGAATTTGTCCCTGAACCTGTAAAAATTATCTCATGCATATAGGCAAAGTGTATTTAATTAATTGTTACACTCTATACCAAGGATTGAAGTAGTTTTCATTCCTGTCCTGTCATGGTAAAACAGCATGAATAAATAATTTGTATATCAGTGTAACAAATATGTATTGATTTACACATCATGTTACTTAATGGGAGGGATGCTGGCATAAAAAGGATGATGTCTTAAAAAGACAATCCAANATCAATTTTATAATATGACTTTTAATAAACTGATTCTCTAGCTAGAATGGCTTCAAGTGTGTGGACTTTGGACTTCCAAACAGAAGATTATATCAGATTTTGACACTGACCCTTAAGTTAGTTTTAAAACAGTATGTATTTGAACCCCATAGACATCCATATTATAATCACCAGACAGTTCAGTCACCTTTAGTTAATTAAAAAGAAGTCTTAGCACTGCACGCGCACGCATGTGCACACACACACACACACACACACACACACACACATACACACACACACACACACACACACACACACACACACACACAAGAAATCTTGGTTAAAGATTTTGTTAGTCTTACCACAATCTCCATTTCTAGCTGTGCTAACTATGTGCAATTCAGCAATTCCCTGGCAAGAACAACTAGGAAAGTCAGCTCAAACACCAAGTCAGGACACTTTTGGGAAGACAGCAAGGAAATGTGGGGCTGAGGTGACAGAGCGAGGGGAGCCAGTGACACGTGAACCTGCTTTTTTGACTCATTTTTCCGCGGGGACATTTTCTGGTCCTTGGCACCGGGTTAATTGTTAAAAATGAGAGTGCAAGTCCTGGGCCAGGAGGCCGAAGAGGCCATCTGAGCTGCTGTCACCTCACAGGAATGGAGAAACAAAAATTGCAGCAGGAGGTCTCCGGGGCCACCAAGGTCCCCCAGAAAAGTAGACAAGTGAGCAGAGCCTTCGTGGATTTTCTGCTCCAGGCCTTTACCAGCTCTTCAGCTGTGAGGACAGAGGTTAAAAGCTAGATGTCTGAGTGGAGTTTCCCATCGCTTTGGGCAGCATAGGAAACCATATTTCAGAACCAAGAAATTGAGGACCTTGGTAAATATCCCACTGTCTTGAAGACAGACTGGACCTGAGTCAGAATTGCCCAGGAGAAACTGCAGTGCAGCTTAGGGTATTTCAGTCAACTGGAATAAGTTAAAAATCCTATCTGCAAGCTTGTTCAATTCAAATACTTCAGACTAACAATTATTATAGATGCTGCATAATTGCTTTGTCTTTTCTTTTTAATGTACATATAATATAAAAATACAGTAACAGCTGTGGATGAACTCTGGAGAAGGCTTACCTGGCATGCACAGAGCTCCAGGTTTCTCCCTCNGCAGAGCATAAACCAGGTGTGGTGGTCCATGTTTGTGATTCCAGCACTTGGGAGCCAGAAGGAGGAGTAGCAGGAGGTCAAGGTCATCTTTGACTATGCATTGAGCTTGAGGCCAGCCTGGAGTACGTGAGAACCTGTCTCAAAAAGGAGATGTTCATAACATATGAATGCATAATGTAAATATAAGTATATTGTATAAAATATAATAATGCCAAACAGATACAATAAAATAAAGTTGTAGTTACTTTTATAGAAATATTTATAAATTAAAATAAAAATATATAATATAAATAAGTATAAATAGATTAATTATGTCATCATGTGTTATCTAGTTACTGAATGAGTAAACGAATATAAACATTAAATTATAAAATATGTAAATGTATTTAAAATGATGTCCAAAGAAAAGACCAAATTTAATTACATATTATGTTGAAAAGCTAAAATGTATAAATAAATTTGATTCAAAGAATGTCAAAGAAANTAATAATAAATAGAATAAACATAGTTTCCACGCAAAAACAGATTTAAGATCTGAACAGTCACATGCTTATAAAAGCANACCAGAAATATAGATGGTTGGACACATATCCTGGTAGAACAAATACTTTAAACATTTTAATTTAGATTCCTGGGGGGAAAAACCCAACAATTAAAAAACTACTATGGATCAACAAAAATTTTCAAGGTTCCANTATTTACAAAAGAAATTGTGGTTACTACTGAAGCTTTACCTTCAGAAAAAAAGATCTAGGCTGAGAAGTCTTAGCCAGTCAAGCTTTTCTTGTATAAATCCTCCAAAAAGTAGAAAAAAAGAATAATTTATTCAATACCCTCATTTCAGAAAAAAAGAAAATCAGCAAGAGAGAGGCAGGAGCCCCCAAAGAATTGGCCTATTGGTGACCAATGGCAGTTGCTCTTCCTCTTGGTTTGTTCAAGGATGTTTCCTTAAAATGACATTTAAAGGTGCTAAAGATGTAAGAATGTATCACTATTTCCATTATAGATATGTGTCTCAAAATCATTTTACATTTATTTATTCATTTATTTATCTATTTATTTATTTATTTATTAACTATGGAGAGCTGTCTCAGTCAGTGTTCTATGGCTGTGAAGAGACACCATAGCCACAGCAACTCTTATAAATAAAAACATTTAATGGGAGCTCACTTAACANTTTCACGTCTTTAGCCCATTCTCATCACGGTGAGGAGCATGATAGCACGCGTGCACACATGGTACTGGAGAAGTATTGACGGTTCTACATCCAGATCCATAGACAACAGGAAGAGAGTGACAGTGGAACTGGTGTGGGCTTTTGAAATCCCAAAGCCCAATCCCATTGACACACTTCCTCCAACAAAGCCACACCTACTCCAACAAGGTCACACCTACTAATCCTTCTCAAGTAGTGCTACTCCCTAATGATCAAGCATTCCAGTATATGAGCCTGTGGGGGCCATTCTCATTCAAACCACTACAGGAGTCATGCCTTGGTATGGATTTGGAAATCAGAAAGCAACTTGCAAAAATCCATTCTCTCCTTCCACCATGTGTGTTCTGTGGATCAAACTCAGGTTGTAGGAGCTGGCCTCAAGCACCTTTACCCAGAGAGTCCTCTCACTAGCCCTGATACTGGTTTTTTAAACAGATAATTACAGTCACATATCCTTGTGACTCAATCATAGTCTCAGTATAAGATGTGAAGATACTCATGCCAGGCACCTTGATGGCTGGTGCAATCTCTTATCAGATGGACTTCAATTTTCCTCAGCAATGAATACAGTGATTTCCACCAGGTATGCTCAATAAACTTTCATTAAATTACTGTGAAAATAAAAACAGCATGCAATTAGAATGTACTATACTGAAATCAGTATCACTTTCTATGCTTATGTTTAACAGATTTCCAAGTGTTAGGTCACAAGCCTTGTAGCCTCACAGATCCAGCCACATCCTCCTATAGACTTTCTTCTTCATTCAAAGCTCTTAGATCTTCCATTCATTTCCTGATCTTCCCTGGATCTGGCATTTCCAGATAATAAACCCAAAACGGAGAAGGGCTGCACACACAACTGACTCATTCCTTAGCAACTGGGCCCATCATCCTTATGACCTTTTGAAAATACCTGCTTTAGCCAGAGATACAAGAAAGCATAAGGTTTGTGTCTAGGTAGGCTGCATCAGCTGACCTTGGGTCCATTTCCTCAGCACCCAAGACCTTCACCCTCCCCACCCCTAACACAGGACATTAACAGAACTAACGCTGTTCTATTGAATGGGTTGGAAAATATTTTTCCTCATCCTATGGCTTTGTCTTGCTCTCTAATAAATTATTTGCCTGAAAGCTGACCCATCTCCATCTCTCTCTCAAAACCAGGGCCTCTCCAAATCCAGAAAGACATGGCTGACCCACATCACTGTTCAATGATCAATTCTTCCATTATGTTCAAGAGCCACCAATGCTGATTATAAAAGCCCATGAATTCCAGAGACTATCTACTCTGTCACAAAAGGTCAGTTTTGAATTTTTGTCTTTGAGAAGTTCAGCCTCGCCAGTGTTTTGATTTTGATTTGCAGCCTCTAGTTATTAGGAAAAAAAATCTAAGAAAATTAGCAAATTGACTACACAGCACACAC
>LZPO01057152.1:0-11329 GCA_001675575.1 Neotoma lepida
TGGAGCAGCTTGACAGAATTGGCAATTTCTCCAGATGCCTAATTTACTCTACAGAAGTGGTTTCCACCTCCTGCTTCCTACCAGAGGTGGGCTTGGTAGCTGTCAAGATGCACTCTGGCAACTAGGAGCACTAGGAACAGAGGGAGCTCGTAACCTTCCTCCCTGCCCAGGAAGAGGCCAGCACCTTGGCACAGCAGTTTGGGATGATTGCCAACACTCATTTTTACCTAGCGCAGTGCTTTTACTGAACTGCTGAGAGTCTCTCCTTCAGCCAGCATGCTCAGGGAGACCTTTGATGACTAGTTGGGGTGTTCTGCTGATGTCACTTTAGGACTTCAGGTCTTTGTTTTCAGACATTTGTGGGAGTGATTGCCAACTGAATAAATGGTTGTGAAGGGGCTTTTTGGTAGATGGGAATTGAATTCTTATCAAAGCATTCCAGAGGGCAAAATCATGTGGAATAATGATGTAAGGAAAGGCACAATAAATCCTCACATTTATGAAGTTCTTTAGAGGTTAGTATGCTGGTTAAGGGCAGCTGTGTGGAGGTTAAGCTAAGGTAGGTTCTTGACTTATGTTAACAACTGTGGTAATCAATCATGGGGGCCCAGATTTTACTATTCCTTAAAACTTTTCCCCCTTTATTAGCTGTGTGGCTTCAAGCAAATATCCTGACCTCTCCAACTACTTCACAGATAAAACTGGAATAATATTGGCCATGAAAGTAACTTAGTTTCAGGGTTAAAAAAATAAGCCATATGTAATACAATATGTGTTAATATAGTTTTTATTATTTCTCCTTGACAATGGTCAGTTGTAGATGACAAGTTCATTTTATATATTATTATGTTATATTTTGATTCACATTATTTAAATTTTATATGTCTTCATATTATGTCTTGTTTTATCTTATATATTATATATGTTATTTATTATTATAAAGTAGTTTCAGATGTTTTATATATATGTATCACTCCTTTTCAATTTATATAGTTTAAGTACTCAATAACGCAGAACAGAGTTCTATGAGAATGGTCTAGACAAATCCGTCAGGTTAACAGGTGACATAAGCTAATTGATATTTGTTTTTTAAAACAACTGTTAAGCAAATGGGCTAAGATATCTTTTGGAAGGGACATATTTCTGTTCAGCCATCAATGTTTAGTATGTTTTAATTATAGGTAGTGTTACTATATATTAGCCACTTAAGAAAGGAATGATTTAGGATCAATACTACAGTTACATGTTCCTTTTGCCATTTGTAACATGGCAGCAAGGCCAAGTATGGGATTTTAGTGCCATGTTTGACGGCTGACTCATGACATGACCTTGAGGAATTTTCAAGATTTTTAATTCTTGTCTAAAAATTGGAGTGTATTATTCACAACTTCACAGGGTTGAGATAAGTCAATGGAACATTGCTTTGAAATGCTCAGTGTTGATCCTGATACATTACCAAACATATTAACTGCTGTTGTTACACCCAGAGGAAACGAAGAGGAAAGGAAAACAAAACAAACAAATAAAAATTGAGTACCAACATTGTGCAGGGAAGTCTATCAGGACCTGCATATATATACATATATATATATACATATACATATAAAATCTTACAGCTTCTGTGAGAGATTGGCAGTGTTATCTTTATGGCTAGAAATCTGTAGTTCAAATAAGTTATCCAGTAGACCAGTTAACACATCAACTGTTCACGTCTTGCTTAAAGAAATATATCAAGTACCTACTGAGTGCCAGACACTGTTCCAGGTACTCAGGGCACCTCACAACTCGGTCCTTGCAGAGCTGACTCAGTAGTGAGAGGTAACTGAACACCAGTAATGAAAATTATCAGATTGCTAGAGGAGTTAAAACACACAGCTCAAAATTTGATGCACAGGGACTCTGTGTTTGACTCTACAGTCTATTGGTTCCAAAAATAACATTTTTGCTTAAAAAGAGCTATTGTGGTTTGAATATGAAATGCCTTCCATAACATCCTATATTTGAACCACTTGATGCCCAGATGGTGATGCTGAGATGGTTGTGAGCCCTTAGGAGGTGGAGACATGCTGGAGGAAGGACAATATGGGGGAGGCCTTGAGGTTTTAGAGCCTGGTCCCGTTTCCTGATCCCTCTCTACATCTCAGCTGTTGTCTCATATTTGCTATGCCTTTTCCACCATGCTGAATCGTGTCCTCTTGGAACTCGAAGCTGAAATAAACTCTTTATCCTATAAGTTGCTTTAGTCAGGTAATTTGCAACTTGTAAAGTAACTAAGTCAAGCAATCATTTTATCAGATTTTTAACTTCAAAATTATGGCTCAAGTTAGGTGACCTAGAATCCTAAAGGCATATTGAATACCACAGTAAGCAGCCACTGTACAGGCAAGTGGCCCTGGGATGTATTCCTTGGCAGTTACTAGATGCATCTTCAACCTCACAGTTACCTCAAACACACAATAGTTCTATTGTCTTTTTGGCTTTCCAAGCATCATGGGCAGTAGGCAGGATCAAGCAGAGGAAAGGGTAGTGTGGGAAAATTTTGACTTTAAGTTTGGAACTCATAGGATTCTCTTTCATTATCCTTTTTTTTCAGTCAATATTGTTTACTCTACTTAGACCTGTCTGTATCAGGGGTACCTGGGTGACTCATATGGTGTCATTGCCTTCACCAACCCAGAGTTAGTATTTCCTATGGCTATTCAGCCTCCCAAGTGGAAAATTAATAAATTGTTTTTGGTAAGGAAAGAAGAACTGCTTGGGTAGATAAGTGAGTAAGTAAACATATGCATTGTCTTTCTCTCCACAGCACCCATCTGCTCCATAGGCTAATCAGACTTGCTAGCATCTATAAGAAATGGTGTGCCATATAGCTTTCTCATTCACCCTTCATTTGGGTTAACTCTTTCACTAATCCCTCTTTCTCTCATCTTTCACTCTCTCCATGTTTGAACCTTTCCACCTCAACTTTCCCTTTCTCTCTTTTCATTTTACATATATTTTTCTATCTTCCAACCCAAGAATGATATTGAATTAGAGATGATACCAGAACACAGACGACATGAAAGGAGATGAAAAAATACTTAACCTTAAAAGTTTAAGTGGGGATGGAGGATTGGGGAGAGGAGAGGGTAGGGCATCGTTAACCAAAACTAAGGACATATAAAGAAGCCTTATGGAAATTTTTAAGTTTTAAGGTAATTATAAAATATAATGGACTTTAAAAGAGGTATTGAACAGAAGTATTCTGCATGGGTGGACAATGCTGCTCCTAGGATTCATGAGCTATTAAAAAAAATCTCAGTTCCAGGCCCAGGATATCTCCCTATAAGTTATTGGTCAGAGAGGCCCTAGAGGCACCCAAACCACATAGGCTATTAGAGTTTCTCTTGGTCACCCACCAAAACTAGATGTTAAAACTCTATTACTCAAGACACCACTGACTTTGAATACAGGACAAATGGAAATCCACCTTGAAATGACTAGGAAACTATTACCCTGATATGAGCTTATATGGTACCAGAAGATGCTATATAGGCTGGTAGGGGAGGAAAAGACACCAATGGCCTAACCAATCACTGGACTATACATTAAATAGTTCCAAACTGCCTGACAACATGTGCCCACTGATACAGTAGTTCTGGGGCTAGTAAACTTCTTTCTACTTGGATATGAATCCTGCAACATAATTTAATGCTTTGTCCTGTAAACCCATTCAAAAAGCCCACTACTGGAGAGATCACAGACCCCAGGAGAGAACCTGTTGTTGCTGTTTTGCTAAATGGTTATGCTACCACACTTTCTTCTAAATACTTATATTTATACCCATAGATCTGTGCTGCTATCACCTTGGTCAGAGACATAACTTTTTGCAGTACTGGTTATTGCAGCCTCATAACTGGTCAAGGTGCCAAGGACAAGTAACTAAGAGCTCAGTTGCAGATGGGTCATCTCTATCAACCTCCCCTCAACCAAGGTTTAGGAAACATTGCAGAAGAGGGAACAGAGAGAACGTAGGAGCTGGTGCATGAGGGGGAGAGCCACAAGACACAGATTTCAGAACATAACATGGCTACTGCAAACATCAATGTGTAGAAGCTGTGGTTACTTGCACAAGATCAAGCCAATCTATTGGAGGAACTATTGGCAACTGGTGCCTGCTGAGGGACAAAAAGTCACTTTCCTTTGGGGACATGACTCTGTAGGTTGCCCATGCCCCACTGGATGGTCCCATACCCATGCACATATGGCCACACTAATTGGACTCAAGGGGTTATTAATAACAATAAAACAGGATGGGAAGTTTGGAGGGAAATGGGGTGGGGGAACTAGAGGAGGTTGGAGTGAGATAGTGGTAGATTAATATGATAAAATATTATATAACTGTATGAAATTTTCAAAGAATAAATATGAATATTATTTTAAAAATCCACTATTCCAAAAGCACACACAGTCTTAATGTCATCACTTTATAGAAGATTCACTCTTTGAACATTTGAAAACAAAACATTTTAACCTAATAGCATAATGTTGTGGAAATTACAAACATCATAAGCTTCTGGAAAAGGGTTCTCTGAGCATAAATATATTTTGAAGTCAGTTCTGGAATTTGACCATGTAAATTTTCCTTCATGTTGCTGTGGAGAATATTCTTTTATTGAGATAAGAAGACCTCCAGTATTTCCTGAGTCGCTAAAAGGACAACATGCTGAACACAAAATTAATGCCATCTTAGCTGCCAATTCAGAGCCATTCAGAGTGATTGTACAAAAGTTCATGGGAAGGGCAATAACATTGGTACATATTGTGGGGTTATAGATGGACACACAGTGTTCTAATTCTTTCTCTTTAAGGGAAGAAAAGAATTCAAGGATTGTCTGGTCAGAAGTGGCAAGAAGTCTATGTTCTCCTTAATTCTAATTAAATGTGTGGCTATTTACATGCCTAAAATATATTTATATCACACACACACACACACACACACACACACACACACACACACACCAGATGGATATAGAGGCGGGATCTGCAACCACGAAATGAACTGAGTTTTCAGGATGAGTAAATGACCTTCACTGTACCCTCCAGGTGCCTTGTTTTCCCAAGCATCTGAGCATTCCTTCCCCTGCTGCAAACAGCTTGCATTAATCCAATGACTCTCATTAAGCATGGTGAATGTTCCTTTTGACATAGTAAAACTAAAGCTAGTGTAATGTGTGCATGCCAATGGATAGACTTCTTTGCCGAAGGGGTTTTCCCTGCTGCATATAGAAGGTGCTTAACTTATGTCCTCTTGCCAGGAGATGATCACGCACTGTATATAAATGCATAAGTAATTTTATGGAGCGTGACACTCCCTGTGGGTCTCTGGAGATATTAACCAGACTCCTCCATTTTCTAGACTTGAAGTTTCCATGAACTGAGGAACATGTAGCGTTCTTCTTGATATAAACATTGAGTCCTACATCTGCTGTGACTGCAAAAGGAGCACAACCCATGAAATTCCCTCCTGAAGGACACAGCAATAACCATTAGCATAAGAGAGACTAAATATGATTTCTATAGTTTCTCAATGGAAAGATAAATCTATACATATATAAATTTCAACACATATACATATAAAGGGTTTATATTAACTATTTGCAGAAGAGTTTTTAGATTTTGTACCATTTGCCTTCTCATGAACCAAAGAACCATTGTCAAAGACCTCATTATTAATAATAATTGTTATGTCCATTTCAAAAATATCTTTACCTGCTGAGTCTCTGTCTTTAAAAAACTGGGACTATCAACTTCCCTTTTCTTCCAAACTAGATTACAGAATATACCCAATAAGGTGAAAGGACTTGAAAACACAAAGCTTATTTCAGGTCCTAGAAAGGGGTTGGAGGATTCCAATATCAGAATGTAAATGTCCCCANCATATTTGCATGAGCATCATTTTACTACTACCTTTAGAGGGAAATGTGTTCATCTGCACCCACAATTCTTAAGATTACTTTAGATTCTGCAGCTTGGTAGTTGGTGCATTATACATGAGATCAGCCTAGTTTCACAGTTGGACAGCATAGGAGTACTTGGAATATTTTTGTGGCTAATGTAGTCCTCTAAAGTTTTATCTCTCTAAATTAAAAACGGAATGGGATGTATGAACTATGATTTTCTATTCTCCAGGAGTCTTAGACTGGTTTAGAATATAGTGAGGGTGATGCCAAATTTCCTGTACTCTTTCTCACCTTTACAATGAGAACTTAATAGATTAAAACTCGGTTCACAGTTGGATTAAACTAAGAAACTGAGACTAACATTTCTGAGGACTGATAAAAAGAAACAATCTGGTTTCCCATTCATAAGAATCAGCTAGAACATCTGGGAAAGTTAGAAAAGCTTATGTAAGGAGATGCTGATTCTTCAATGACATCATGTGATTGACAACTCAGGGATACGGGGCAGCCCAGCCCAGGGCAGTCTACCCTAACCCTGACTGTTTCGTACAAAAAGAGCTTTTGCTATCCAGTCCTATCAAGATACCCTTTGTGGATGAGTCCATCACCAATTCCCCAGAAGGAAATTAAGGCCCCAAGCAGTCATGCGATGATTACTTAATGTATAACTTTAATCTATGAAAACTTTGTTTCAGAAATCATATCAGGAAGACAAACAATATGTGAATTTGGATGACCTAATTATTTTACTATTGAAATGTTCTTGCTCAGTCCTCTTTTACTAGACTTCATTCCAGTAAAGCTGAGTCAGTAATTTTCTCCTCAGATTATGTTGTATTTTAGGTTTGCACAGCATACCACCTCAGCTCTAGCTACTTACTTCTTCTATTGTTCCATGAATGCTGCAGTAGATAATACATGGATACAGTAGCCTCATTGTATCCAATCAATCTGGACTATCGTCAGCCACAATAATATAAAATAGTTCACATATGTCAGGAATTCTCTCCTTTCAAACCTCATTCAGATGTCCTGTCAAATTTTCTCTGAGCCTCTTAACCAGTAATCAATTCAGAATACCAGGAAAACTCTCAGCTTGCATTGCTTATAAACATTGTATGTGTGTGAGCACTTGTGCACATGTGAGCATTATGTGGCTCATTGTGTCATTCATAAAATGTCTTTGAATTTATTCTCCTTCCATTTTTAAGTTGTGTCTTCTTAAAAAACAGAATGCTTGCTCCTTTCCTTTTGAGATTTTCATTTAACCAATCCATGATGCAGACGTGGAGTCAATAAATGGCTGGATGCTGAAGAGGATTAAGATTTTAAATTTGTTTCAAATTTAAATAACCAAATAATGATAAGAGTATAAAATTTCTATGGTAAGCAAAATAGGATTCTATCCTTGCAAACATAAGAACAGTAGAGATGTGTTTTGAAATGTGTTTAAATGCTCTAAATTTGGGCACAAAGCTGACAAATGTTATTTTACTTTGGAGAGGATAGTGCTTCTTCCAGTCATCTCAGTTTGTGGTACAGCCATCTCCAAGGGGCATCATTCATCCTGCATTCTGGTAAAAGACTGATGAGCAGGCAACTGCTGACCAATTTGCTGGTCTGTTGTAGGTTGTTTCTCAGTGTGTGGAATGTTTTTTGACCTTTATTAAATGTTCCAATATAATACAATATGCTGAAGACTATAAATAAAAAATGTACTCCGGCCACCTTAGTAAAAGTTCCTTGATGTCTGTCAATTTGATTCAGCTTCAATTTCAATAACTTTATTGTCATGATAAAGTAAATATGGGCTCAAGAGTTGCCAAAGTCAATACATCAACACTTGGGTCTGGAAAAGTCTCTGTGATGGTATATCTCTCACTCTTTCAAATGAGGGATTGACCAACTGACATGTGTTTGCAAACGATCTTCTTCATCTTTTTTTTTTTCTTTTTGCCATGTACAAAAGTATTCCAGCTGAACTGATGCTGTCTTCCAGGCAAGTATACTGTGATGGTCTCATATGCCAATCAACTAAGGATATTCTTCTCAATAATCACCCTAGGAAGCTGCAGTTTCAGAAAGAACTAGGAAGAATTGTTTTGTGAACCTCACAGATCAAAGTTATGGATATCCTTGCTATCCTTGCTAATATCCGTGTTATTAGCCATTGCACAAACCTGAGGTTGGAATTATTTCCTCAAAAAAATTAAATGCTGACTATTGCTGGCTTGTAGATTCACAAGTCTCCATTGCAGTCAGCCAGCACTATCCTTGTAGTGAGAAAGAGCCCATGAATAATACTTAAAAGAATATATGTTGCTGTGGTCCAATAAGAATTATTTCCAAAGTAATGCAGATGCCTTATACACTAGAGTGTTTCAAATCTTGATATAAAGCCATTTTTCCATAACTTGGTCTGAACACTTCACAAATGCATCACTGTTTAATTCTGAAACACTTATGGATTCAAATTTTACTCTAGTAACATTGGTCATACTTTTGAATTCTGGATTGTTTGCATATATATTCCTAATATTTATTTACAATCCATGACACATAGTAAGTTCCAAAAATTTATTGAAAAGTGATTTTCCTGGTATCCATGGTAATATATAAATGGAATGAAGAGTATGCCACTCAAGTTTCAAAAGATACCAACAACTCAATCATATCACAAGGGCACTTATTCAACTATGTTCATAGCAGGTTTATTTGTAATAGCAAGAACCTGGAAACAACCCAGATGCCCTTTCAGCTGAAGAATGGATAAGAAAATGTAGTACATTTACACAATGGAGTATTACTTAGCTATTAAAAAAATGACATCAGGAAATTTGAAAGCAAATAGATGGAACTAGAAAAAAAATTCTAAATGAGGTAACCCAGACTGAGAAAGACAAACATGGTATGTACTCACTCATGAGTGAATATTAACTGTAAAGTAAAGGATAACCATGCTATAATCCACAGACCAAAGAGGCTAGGTAACATGGAGGTCCCAAGATGGGAACTCATGGATCTCCCTGGGAAGAGAAAATAGAATATATCTTCTAGGTGGACTGGGAGCAAGTGGGGATGGGGACTTAATGGGTTGGGTTAGGAGGTGGGTTGAAGCAGGAGTACTGAAAAAGATGACTAGAAAGTGGAGCTTTTCGGGGTCAGGTAGAAGCCTGATGTGAGGGAACTCCTAGGAATCTACAAGGATGACCCTAGCTAAGTCTCCTAACACTAGTGGTTAGTAGCCTAACTGGCACTGTCCTGTGATCAGATTGGTAACTACCCCAATTGTCATCAGAGAGCCTTCATCCAGTGACTGATGGAAACAGATGCAGAGACCCAAAGCCAAACATTAGGCTGAGCTGGGGAATCCTGCCAAAAAGAGGAAGGAAGAACTGTAGGAGCCAGAGAGGTCAAGGACATCATAAGGGATCCCACAGAAACAATTAACTCAGCTCATAGGAACTCACAGAGTCTGAACCAACAACCAGGGAACCTGCATGGGACCAACCAAGGCCCTCCACATATATGTGACAGTTGTGTAGCTTTGTTTGCTTTTGGGACTCCTAACAATGGGAGCAGGGGCTGTGCTCTTAGGAACCTATTCCTCCTGCTGGATTGCCTTGCCCAGCCTTAAGACAAGGGGAGGTGCTTAGTCTTACCACAACTTGATATGCCATGCTTTGTTAATACCGTTGGGAGGCCTGCCAGTTTCTGAACAGAAACAGGAGGAGTGTATTGGGGGGGGAGTTGGGGGAGAGAATGGGAGGAGAGGAGGTAGAGGAAAATGTGGTCAGGATGTAAAATTAAATAAATAAATAAATAAATACCCTTAAAAAAAAGGGACCGACAAAAAAAGTGTCCTAAGATACCAAAATACCTCACAAGTCTATTTTCACTTACTCAAACTTAGAAACAAATTAACTTTCTGACAAACAAAATTGACTTTTTTGGGTTCTTTGTCTTGTGTACTGCCGACAATTTAGTAATGAGTTGAAGAAAATGGTGACCAATGGGCAACTAAACAAAAAACAAACAATATAGTTCAATACAAATGGTCTGTAAACTGTCATTCTCATCAAAGTTCAACTCAATGTGAAAAGTTCCCCATTCACAAGTCTTGTTGGACCTGTATTCTGAGACATTCTTAGCCATTCTTTAACCGTTTCTGATATTACTATGCACCTACTCTTTCCAACTTTAATAATGAGATTCTAATGGTCTCTCTGCTTCTGCCATTCCCTCTTCCCCAGGGTATTTAATTTTTAAAATACAAATTGATTATTGTCCCCTCCATGTTTATTTACAAAAGAGAATCACTTCCTGTGTCCAGTAGCACTTCTACTGACATGATATGCCCTCCCTTTTACCTCACTGACATCATTGACCACTTCTCTTGCCTTGGGTTCTCCATTCCAGTCATTCGCTCCTGAGGTTTTGGTAAGAATACCACTATTCTCATTCTTCAGGGCCTTTTCTCTCTACCAAGACTATTCCCACCCATCTTTCCTGCTTGACAGTCTTCATGATGTACATAACCATGGAATACTAAATAGGCATTAGAACATGATGCTTAAGAATGCAGGACTGTATCTATTCACATCTACATCCCCAGTCCTTGGGAAATTTTATCTTTCTTTTTATTTACAAGGTAAGTTCTCATCAGGTGCAAACTATTGGGTGAATTTATAAGTGATAGGCTTTATTATAGCTCAGTGGTAATTGCACCTCTCTTCTTTTTGGCATGTGGTAAGAGTAAAATAGTCCCATGACTTGCTTTCATCTAGAAAGAAGTGGTCAAGGTTAACTCCTGGAAGAAATTCTAAGATTAAGTGTATAGTTCATGCAATTTGCTATTAGCATCTACTTCCCTTATAGGCGTGTCAGAGGACAGTCTCTGCTGACTTGGTACTTGAAAGAAGAAAGCCAAAAAAAAAATCCCATTCCTGCTTCATTTGAGTATATAGTGGAAATAAGAAATAAACTTTATTTGGCCACTGAGACTTTGGATTATTTTATTTTAGCAACACAGCATGAACTATATTCAAGCAAAACAGAATAAACAGAATCATTTAAAATATGTCTTCCTATCTATGGACTATTCCTATTGTCAATACTAACAATATTTTTATATTAAACAACTCAAAAGATACTTATATTGCTCATCAAACAGAAGAAAGACGGTCCTTCCCTGATTCCTCTAAATCAGTAGTTCTCAACCTATGGGATGCCACCCCTTTGGGAGTCAAAAGACCCTTTCACAGGGGTTGCTTAAGACTATCAGAAAACATAGATATTTATATTATGATTCATAGTAGAAAAATTATAGTTATGAAGTAGCAATAAAAATAATTATATGGTTGGAGGTCACCACAACATGAGGAACT
>LZPO01057156.1:0-11280 GCA_001675575.1 Neotoma lepida
CAGGACACATGGAGTGGATGCAGATTCTAATGCAGGACACATGGAGTGGATGCAGATTCTAATACAGGACACATGGAGTGGACTGCAGATTCAAAGCTCTCTTTCCTACCTGACTCACAACCGCCACTGACACTGCCCATCACGAACCTCACTTTCAAAAGGCCAGGTTCTAAAGGACCTGAGTTAAGGATGGGCTATGATGCAGAGAATCCAGCCACATTCCTCCCAAGAACAAGACTAAAGAGCCGTGCATGAGGCTTTCAAATAGGAGAAAAGTGCAGTGGAAAGCACAGGAGACAAAGGTCCACTCAGTAGGAGGTGATGTTCCTCACCAAGTCCTCACATTTGTATAGATCAAGGTTATAATGGAGAAATTCTGTGGCCCCAATTTTCACATCTGAGGCTCTAGGTTCTAGATCCTCAGGATATGGCTTTACCTACAGACAGGACTTTATGAAGTTGAAATTAATTAGCTGAGGTTATTAAGTTAAAGTAAAGCCATTAGGGTAGGTCTTAACCCAGTAGGACTGTTGTCCTCATGAGAAAACTTGGCTAGGACACAGGATGACCAAGAACACAGGTACCAAAGGAAAGGTCATATGAGGACACAGCAGCAGTGGCTGTGCGCAGAGGAGAAAAGGCCAACCCTGGCAGACCTTCACCTTGGAGTTCTAGGCTCTAGGGCTCTGAGGAAAAAAATAAATCTGATGTTTAAACCATCCATACTGTGGTGTGCAGTTATGGCTCTCTTAGCAGATTAATACAATGGGCTTCGTTTTGTTTCTTAATACTAACTGAATCCCATAAGCTTTCACTGCACGCTGCTCTATGAGAAGCAGAGGCGTGGGAGCTGGCTTACAGAATGACAGGCAGATACAGTCTTTGACCAGCTGCAGCTCTTGACTGTCCATGTGTCAGTTAGCACAGAGAGACAGCAACAGAAGCAGGGACAGAGACATTACCTGACTCAGACAACAGAGAATACGGTATCGAATTAAAACCAAGTGTCGTAAAGCAGAGGAAAACAAAACCCATCCTAACTAAAATGGTGGGGGCAGAGGACTTCAAATGGATTCTGACAGGGAACTAAGAAAGGGAAGCATCCCTAATGATGGAGTAACCCCAGACAAGGCTAGGAGACACCATGCAACCCAACTCCTGTTGCACTTGGGACCAGCATGCCATCCAGCAGGGTGGGTAGATATGCCAGGGGTGGTGTGGCAGACCCACAAGAGGACAGATGAGACTGTACTTTTGGGGTAAAGCAAGGGAGTCTGCAGCTTAGAAAATGAAGGATAATAAAAATGAGAAGGCAGCTTAAGGAACAAGAAAGGGGATATAGAGCACAGTCATAGAACTGCCCCACACTGCCTGCCTAAGATGTGCCTAAAACACTGGTTCTCAACCTGTGGGTCACAACCTCCATAGGAGTCATATATCAGAGATCCCACATATCAGATATTTACATTATGTTTCATAACAGTAGGAAAATTACAGTTATGAAGTAGCAACTAAATAACTTTATTGTTGGGGGTCACCACAATATGGAGAACTGCAATAAAAGATAGCAACACTAGGAAGATTGAGAAAAGACAAACACATACTCTCTAATCAATTACTTTCAAAGTGCATGTGAACACGTCATCACCGCTTACCCTTCTACCTTGGACACAAGGAATCAGCTGGCATCAACTACAATTTCAAAGCTGGAAACTAGAGCACATAGAAGTAAGTGTCACCACCCAGTAAGAGAAAGGGAACCGAAGCCTGAGATAGAAGTTCTGAGTTAACAGACCAAAGCTTGAGGCTCCAGCCACTGTAGCCATAATGCTACCAGCTCTGCTAAAAAAAATAAAAAATAAAAAAAATAAAAAAAGTCAGCAGCTTTGATTAGAGCATTGTCCTTCATTGTCCTTCTAATGCCAGGCAACCAGACCTCAGATTTCACTATTCCCAAGCAAGGGAAGTCACAAGCGGGATACAGATAGAAGGGAACAAAGCTGTTCCTTGCTTCTGAGCATTCAAGAGCTCACAATGTGGTGAGATGCAGAGAAGTTCAACATTCAAGGGACCTTCACCCAACACTGCCTTTAATGCTAATGTCTATATAGAGGACAGAGAACCCACTCCCCATGATGTCTATTGATAAATTAACCTTAAGTTTCACATCTGGAACAGGAAGGGAAGCATGCAGCACTGGATGCAGGAGTGGCTTCATGCATACATTCAACTTATGGAACACACTGTAGAAATGCAGGAGAGGATTATAGAAACCACATAGGTACATGTACATATCTGAGGAATAGCAACCAATCCCCATGGAAGATTTTCAAATAAGCATTTGAGTAGTGCTCTCTACCCCAGCCCACAGGCAAAAGGAGATAAGAGATAAGAGAGCCCTTAAGGCACCCAGTGAGGCCAGAGGATGAGCATAGACCTAAAGTACAAACATGAAGGGGAGGACAGGAAACTGCCCCTGCCTTTCTCATAACCTTTAATAACACACATTCTCATCTGAAAAGTCATGAAGAATGAACATAATTAGATGAATGTAAAATGGGATGACAATCAAAGGAGGATTTGGCTTCAAAGCCCAGAATCACTTTAGTAGAGCAGGGGGGGGGGGGCTGTTATGAAAAGTTTTGGATGTTTTACTATTGTGATTTTGCAGAAAGGTCAAAAAAAATCCAGCATAAAACCAGTAACTGGGGTAACTTAGGGGTGTCACTCTGAGGCAATCTTGCTCATGCAAAGCCCTAGTGCATTCCCCAGTGCCAATACATAACACACACACACACACACACACACACACACACACACACACACACACTGAAAATACAGCGGGGAGATACTACAGCAGCAGCAGGAGATGATGTTTAAGTCTTAGAACTTATTGCTGTTGTGACTCCAGTCCTACCAGGTACCACTTCCGCTAATAACTTTCAAAGTGTTTACTAGACATGACTTCTCTTGTTCTTTAAATGGAGCACACTTTAATTCTGCTTCTTTGCAAACTTCTGGAGGAAAGTTACACTGTGTCATGGAAGGTCAAAAGGCCTGGTCTTTAGAGGTTGCTAGCGTACCACTCAGAGGGGTCTAAACTTCAGGAACAAATACATGCACCTCCTGACAGTGTTTATTCTAATATGACTATTCTGAGATGCAAATGAAACCTCTGCTCAGCTTCATGCACCATTGTCTCTTGACAATGGCAGGCTGCAGTGTAGCTCAGTGGTAGGGCATTTGCCTAGCATGTCTAAAACTCTGGGTTGAATTCAGAGCACTACTAAAATGAATAAGTGAATAAGTAAATTCTGAACAAAGGAAACACTGCAGAAGCATGGTTCCTCAAAATAGCGTGCCTTTCTCCTTGGGAACAGGAGGAGATGGAAGGAGATCTGAAAGCCAAAGCCCTCACCTGACACTAACATTTAGGCTCCTGAAAAATGTCCCCAGGACTATCAACCCATTTCCACCTACCACCTCCAGCTCAAGGTGTCTTCATAACCCTGGAGTGGGACAGGCAACCTTGCTGACACAAACAGAAGTGGACACAGTATATTGCTGACCCTGGCTCATGACAGTATTGTCAGATAGGGGCTCAGTGGCTAATTCAGGCCTTCAAGTCTGCCGCCACAAACCATTAACCACATGCCGTGTCACATACAGGAGATCCAACTTCACACACTGCTGACACATTTAGCTGAGTCCTGTTGAGCTTGGCCAGCCAACATTACATGGAGCTTCCTTTTCCCTAGGGCACTTCACTAGACCTCAGGAGCAACTGGATGCCATCAAAGCACAAAGTTCAAACTTAACTGCAAACCCATTGCAGTGTGGGTCTTTTACCAATCAAGTGAGCCAAAATAAAAACAAGGATACTCTATCAAAAATGGAGACCAAAATTATCGGTGTTCCTTCATCGTGAGTGTTGGCAGAAATACATATGACCATCATCTAGCCACAGAGACATAGAGAATTAGATGGGAATCAGTAGTTTAGAAATGAGTNTAATCTAATCATACTATGCAAGTGTATTCTATAATGTTGTCATGAAAACCATTTTTGTTCTTAAAGTATTACTTTTATGTTGACCTTAACAAAATTAGAAATACAAAGTGTATGCCCTTGAATAATAGGATTTTAAATGTACTGAGCCCAAAATGGAGAACAAGTAAAAGCATATATGTGGACTATCATGGTAACCTGTGCATATTAACAGTTCTCAGCTGTGATGTGTAATAGCCATCANCCACGACCTGAGAAACTAACCACAGGCTCATAGGCCACAGTTCCCAATCAGCTTCATTGATCTTAAGCACAGCATATAACAGCCATATTTCAAACAAGAGAGAAAGTTACCACTTAAGTCAGTAGAGTAAGATTAAGATACTTTTCACAGCCCTTACTTTCAAAATATTTTGGGTTTCATTCCACTTGTTTGTCCATTCCTTGGTCAATTCTTGAACCTAGAAACAAAAACATAAATATATAATAATTTTATTAAAAATTAACATATTTTTATCTAAAACAGTTTCTAAATGTATAGACCCCATGGAAAGATGAACTGCACACGTGTGTGTGGAGGGGGTACATATAATATATACACTTAATTTAGCTAGCTCTACTTGAAAGAATTACCACCAAATACAAACCAAACAGCTGGCCTTATCAACAACCTACATTGCAGCAGAGGAAAGAGACAGAAACATGTCAAATTATAGTTTTATGACCTCTTTTCCATGGCAGACTTAGAGAAGCTGCTTCTTTGGATTATTAACCACTTATAACTCCAAGGATGGCAACAGCACATTAAGTGAAGTGTGTTTAGTTTTCCTGGCCATACTTTAAGAAATAGCCACTTACTTTCTTTTCTAATTGGACGTGGTGATTAAATCACCTTGGATGCTGTGGTTTTCTTTTAGGAGATAATGCTTTTCTAGCTAATTAATGGAGTTTATAAATCTCATTCTCCCTTTGAGTAAAGGAGGAAAAGATGCTTCTTTATTTGACTCTTTCAGACACAGCAAAATTCTACTGATAAAAGTCAGTTTGTTTTCAGTGGACTGTAACTTAGGGGAGGAAAGGGCCCGACAGCTGAGTGCACACAGTTGATGAGAGCTTCTCAAAGCTAATCAAGTTTTCATCTAGTTGCAGAAATGTTTTAAGATGATCCTTATGATTAATTCACTAAGAAGCAAAAAAGTGATAGCTAAATCAAAAGGCCAGGAAAAAATGGACTGAAAAATATGCTCTATGAAAAAGAAGACAGGTAGAACTAAAAGAGTGGTCCAGGAAGGGGACAGCCGACCTCTAAGGGATCACTGCTTCTGTCATCTGACTGCCTCCCAACGTCCACAACAGAACAATCTCCCCTAAGTCTCCTGTTCTCCTCACCCAGAGCCCCCATCATGTAAGGTACCTACTGTACCCCCTCCTCAGGGAAAAGCACACTCCATGTGCCTTGAAGAACAGAAATCTTGACTAAACAAAGGGTGTTGTGACAAGAAAGTAGGGATTTGTGGTGATCACCAACCCAGGGGGAAACCAAACCTACCTGACTTACAGTCAGTGGTCATTCACTACTGAAGTTATCACAGATAACCATGGAGTTCCAAGTAAATGTTTCTTCTTTCACTAGCTATTTGCACTGAAGTCTGTCTTCTTTGTGAACAAAGCAAACAGGAGTGAAGAAACACCCCCTCACTCCCTGCCTGCCTCCATGCTTCCACAAGGCTGTGGTGACAGGCAGAAACCATTCCTACCCAAGGACCCTTCAAAGGAGACAGTAGGGAGTCATGTGGCCACTGGAGTGTTTTGTTCTAAAACATCTTTCAGAAGGGGATATTCTTATATCTTTTCTCCCTATAGAGGGGGAAAAGAGTAGCATATTGAATTTTCTAATTTATACTAACCAATGAGTAGATTTTCATTGGCAGGCAACATATCTGAGAACAGGAAACATTCAGCAAATGAACGTGCCTTACATCACTGTATCTGTCCTTACTGAAGAAAGGTGAGCCAATCAATAGCACAGAGACCCACAACTGGACAATGTGCAGAGCATGAAAGACTTCGAAACACTCGGTCTAAGTTGGATGTCTGCATCAAACCACCCTCCTCAAGGGGCTCAAACAATTAGAAAAGGAGCTGTTAACATTTTAAGAGCCGGAGGGGATGGAGGACACCAAGGAAAGTGTCTTCCAGATAAAACAGGACTAATGCACTTATGAACTCACAGAGACTGTGGCAGCATGCACAGGGCCTGCACAGGTTCAAGCCAAACAGAGTCCCAGTACTGAGAGAAGGAAGTAGACATGTGATCCTATCCCTAGCCAAGAAGCTATCTGCAATTGACACTTACTTGCAAAAGAAAATTTAGTATCCTCTGATGGAGTCTCACTGGGTATATTAACCACACTTAAGGGCAGGCCCCAGGCCCAGCAGTAGATGGCCAACACAAAACAAACTCAATCGTACTTTTTTAGACTTTTTATCTCTTATTGCCTTTTTGTAGACAATTTTGTCTTGTCATTTGTTTATATACTATGGTTTCTTATTTTTTATTTCTGTGGAGTTTTGTGTGTGTTTGTCTTTTTGTTTGTTTGTTTTGGTTTGGTTTTTGCCTAAAGAGAGAAAAGGGTATGGAGTTGGGTGGGTAGGGAAGAACAGAGGATCTGGGAGGAGACAGCATGATCAGCATATCTTGTATGAAAGTATTTTTTCAATGAAAAGAAATAATAATCCATCCTTTTCAAATATGATCAAATAATCTGAGCTTTCAAAAAGTTCTAAGTATTCCTTGGATTTATCATTATGTTTAAATCAAATAATCTCCATTAAAAACATTAACAAAATCCAAGTACGTCTCCATCTGACAATATGACTGAAGAGTAAGACAGGTGGCAAGCAATTTAGAAGGTCAGTCAGTACAAATGAGGAAAAACTTAAGAGCATGCTATGGATAAGATGGCTAGTCATCTCCTTCACAGCATGAAGAATGCAGTCTAATTAAGACGTTATTGGTTTCTGTTAACTTGCTGAGTATTCCTGAAACCTGTACTTGATAAACAACCACACCCAGACATTCCACTACACTTAGGATTTGAAGCAGTAAAATACAAAATTTCATGAGAAAAATGGGGATTAAGAAATGGATGTCTTTACTGACACTATCATCAGCTATTAGCCGACACAATTATCCTAGCAATTATGAACAAGTTCATAACTACAACTCAACATGAATCTTTCACAGTGTGATTCTTGAGTTTTCACCATCAGAGCATTTGTTTTCCTCTACGGCTGTTTTAATCATTGAGCACCAGAAAAAATATGAACTCCTAAACTGCACTTATTGTCTGTTTCTCTTTTCCCAGAGGGCATTAAAAAAAATTAACATGATAGAACCAAGTCAGCCATGAAGCTTGTTTTTAAAAATGCAAGCCTCAATGTCAGCCTTCTGCCATGCCCCTCCTACAGAGCATCCTCAGTTATGGTCCCTCACTGTTATGCCCTTCCTGTCTCTTAACTGGTCTCTGACCCAGTGTACTTGCAGTCCAGAATGCTGACTATCCCACAGCAAAGTCAAGGGCTCCAGAAAGATGAACAGCATTTAGCACTAAGTCATGGGGACCACTGTGGTCTCATTAGTGTTAACTGGAGCCTCTTGTCACCTGCTTGGGTGGCCCCACTCTCTGTCAGGAGGCCTGCCTGTGACCCTAACTGTAGCAAGTCATTAAGTGCCCTCAAATCCTGTGTACTAACATGTGGATGTGCAATGCATAACAAAAACTAATAAATATCATGGACCAGGTGTAGTGGTGCATGCCTCTAAAGTTAGCAGGATGAGACAGGAACACCATGAGTTCAAGTGCAGCTGACACTACATAGTGATATTCTGTCCTGAACACAAAAAACAGACTGTGGCCACAGGGTTGGGGTTAGAGGTAGGTGTAATGAAGAAAATGTGTCCCAACCAATGGGGAAGCACAAGTGTTCCATTTGGTGGTAAAAGCCTGGTGACATTCTCAAGTTGTAAAAAACATGGTCTTAAAAAATAATGTTTAAGTTGAAATTAAAAAAAAAAAAAACAATAACTCAAACCATCACTTACTCTTGCTTCATTCTGGTGAAGTTTTTCCTCCATACTTAAGGCTGTAGGCGAGTCCAAGAGGGCAATCTACAATTTAAATCATAAAAACATCAGCAGTTAATAAACAGAAGTGATGCACATTTCTAGGATTTCCACAAATTATCAAAAACAGTTTCACTAAAAATATTAAATGTTTATAAAAAGTAATTTCTCACACATCCCCCCAAAGTATTGTTTATCATTAAGTCTCTAATCCATGGAATACATGTCCTAATAATGAAATCCTGACATCACAGTTATAAACCTACATCTGCAATACAATCAGAAAGGAAAAGCCATGGCAGCAGCATTTCACTCAAGTTAAACACATCTAAATCCCTACAGTTCTCAGAATTCATTTGTCTAATGGACAGAAAGAACAAAGTTCAAAAAGTAAAACACCCAAGTCTTGTTTAATAGTTCATCCACACTGAAATATACAAACAAAATTCACTTGTTTTCCCTGCCAATGACATCCAGTGTATGGCCCAGCTATGCTGCAATCAATGTTTAGTTCTTTATCCATGCTGCAGAAGGGTAAAATCTGAAGTCATAAACACCAAAATCAAGTGAGAACTCAGGACAAGTGGACAGCCTGGGGTTTCAGTTGCATGTCTAATAATTAAGCCTAGGCCCGAGTGGCAGGAGCATAAGTGCCCTACTCTGTCTGCTGTTCTTGCTGCCAGAGATGTCACAGAAACAAACAGAAGGAGTCCAGCACAAGCAAGCATTCTTTCTCATTTTAATAGAAGCATGTTTTTGTTGTGTTATCGTAAGTGAAAATGTCATAAGCCAATTATCCTGATTATTACTTTTTAAAAAACAATATATGAGGAATAATATAAACCCTTTTGTTTTCTTTTTAATGATTTTATTTCCATTGTTTGGTATTCACTGCATAAATATCCTGTAGTTGCTGTTGGTGCTTTCCTGACTGATGTAATTGCAGGTTTTTCTAATCATTTGCTTTACCAGCAATGCTACAGTAACTATCCTTGTATCAAATGCCTACAGTATACATGACCATATCAACAGACTAAATTTCCTGGAGGGGAACTCCTTAACCATCATGTGATTCTTCCCTACAGTACCAGCATGGTTTTCATTTCTATCTTTCTTAGGTCGTCTTAGGTTCAGTTAAATATTCAATCTAGCAGGATGACTGTGAGCCACACTGGGACTCCGTGATCAACAGAAGACATAGTTGCTCAGTAGGGAAGCACAAGTGTAGAACTCAGAGGCAAGAGTCAGGTGACAGTGTCTAGAGTGCTCCTTCAGCTATCCACATGCAGGGTGGAGATTCACATGGGCATGTATGCAGCCCACTTTGGTTTTGAAATCCACAGGCCACAGCAGCCCAAGTCCAGTGAAAATACCAGGGGCACACCTTCCAGAGGCCTTCTGAGGGACACGCCCAGTTATAGGAGTCCCTTGCCTCAGGGGACCCAAAGGTATAGCTTCTCAGCTGCCATCTTATGTTTATATATTGCCCATCTTAACCTGGATGAAATTCATCAATTGGGAGATTATATTATTATAAGTGTTGCCTGGTTATTAAGCTGGTGAAACTTTTATCAGGTTTACAGATATGAAAGTTAAACTAAAGCCTACCACTATTGTCAAGATACTGTGTAGTCAATGGTATTCATTGTATTGAACATTTTTCACATATTCAGGAAGCAATCTGAAACTATTTTTCTACAACTCATGCTCACATTATTTCTTCCCTTTCCTGTTGGGTTGTGATGCTTTTATTTGTAGTTGGTTCTTGTTGCAGCAAAGAAAGTAGTGCTATGTTGCCAGAGCTGCAGCCTCCTTCCTCATCTGAACTGTGTTAATTACAGCAGATGCTCATGATGTTATGTGCACCTGCTACATCCCCACTCAATTCTGCCTGCCTGCGCTCTCACAGAATGAAAGTATTCTCTGTGACAAATGTGTATGGCTCTGTCTTCTCTATTTCCAACTGTTTTGTGTTTTCCTTCATGAAAGTTGATGTCCTGTCTCTTTTTAATTGTTAGCTGCACTCTATTCATGACAAAGTAATCTTTTTTAGAGTTCAATGTATTTTTACTCTTTCTGCATCAGTCTCCTTCTCTGTGAGTTAACTGATAGACTCTACCTATTCCTACAAGCTGCCTAAGCTTTACTCTGTGCTCTTGTCTCATACACACCTCTCCTAGAAGCCTCTACAAAGCTGTTCTACTATTTACATTCAAACACCAGGCCTGGCTATAAAAATGAGGAGTCCATTATACCTCCATCTTTTTGCCCCATTGGTTTTTTTGCTTCTTAAGTGTAATTATTCATTTCATTTATATTTTTCTTAATTTGCTTTTTCCTGGATACATTTGTGAAAGATTAGGAAACTGAAACTTTTTTTGTATAAAATGAAAAGTGGAAATATTTGTAAATGCAACAAAGCACTTGATAAGAGAATTCACCTAGAGGCCAACTTCATTCATCATGTGTAAATTGCAAAGTAAAAGCATTCTGTGATACACATCCATATCTGATACATATCTGATGATAAGTGGATAGCATCAAGTGCAGGCAAGGACCTGCAGAGACTAAACTGGCACTGGTGTATGTTGATAGGGAAAGGGAATGGCATAACTACTTTAAAAACTGGTGGCACCTCCTGCAGTTATGCATATGATATGTATACCTCTGACCACCAAGTCTTCTTAGGCATAAGCCCCACAGAAATANATCTGTATGTGTACTAAAAGGCATTTAAAGGTCCACAACAAACATAACAACACCAAATAGGAAGCCCCCAAAAAGTACATCAAAAATTGACAGATGAACCAGGAAATGTTGGTGTAAGAGTAAGTGGGTCCTCACCTACATGCAACAACATGGATGAACCTCATAAACACACTGGATCCAAATGATACATACTGCAAGATTCCATATATATATAAAGAGCAAAAGCAAGCAAACTCAAAAGCTCTGCCTCAAATGGTCAGGAAGGTGGGTACCCCTGAGAGGATGGGAGGGTGGGTCCTGGCTAGAGCATTAAGAGTGGCTTCTAGGACATGGTGAAGCTCTAGTCTCAAGATGAGTACAGGGAGATGGGTGACTTGTGGGTGACTTGAACTTCTAAATCTATGCATATATATATATATATATATATATATATATAT
>LZPO01057157.1:0-11272 GCA_001675575.1 Neotoma lepida
TGCTGACTGGTACACATGCCCTTCAGGACCATGACCTTGGCCTAGATGAGTTCTCTCATCATGTCTTGTTAGTAAGCTCCATCCTGATCTAGACTATTGCTATCACATCTGACTGACTCAGGTTTTTTGTGGTCCTATTAATGCTGATCCATCTGAGTCGAAGACCACAACTTAAAACACCTCAGTAAGACTCCCCATGGGAGCCTCCTACCCTTTCGGAGGAGGGGATAGGGAGTGGGGAGGAAGGCTGGGCGGGGAGCTGAAGGAGGGAGGAGAGGGGGATCTGTGGTTGGTATGTAAAATGAATCAAAAAATTTCTTAAATAAATAAAAAAGGAAAAAACTCACCTCAGTAAGTGGCTACTCATCATTCAAAGATTACCTCCTTTATGAAGCCAGGACAGATACAATTCTCTCTAATATTTGTGCTCCCACTGCATGCCTTCAAAACTTCCATCACAGCATCCAAATCTGAGCTTTACACACTTGCTTACTGCTCTTCTCAAACTGAAAGACAGTGCTGTGCTGTATTTCTTTACAGGCTTTGGGATTTAGCACAAGAATGGCACAAAATGGCCCTTCATATATGCTGAGTCTGAGGCCAGACAGGAAGACAGGGATAATGTACGGATATGGGGAGGAGCAGGAGCACCTCACAGTGGAGTCTGGTGGAAGCCTCTTCCCGACGGAGAAACCAGAATTCCGGCACAATGAACTGTTGAAGGCTTTCTCCTTCATAGCTGAAAGGCTGCAGTCCTCTAGGACTCTCACCATGTACAACTCCCAGCACTCTGGGTTTTTTACCTCATCAGACTGTGATTCCATCCGAGGCAGCTCAGCAGCCACCCTCCAGTCTCCCTTATCAAGAGAGGAAATGGAAAACATTATTTTCTCAGTAACCTTTTGAGAGGTAACTTGAGAGCCATCAAAATGCCATAGAGTGAAGCTAAGAAGCTTGATTTTGATTCTTCCATTAGGAACCACATATCCACACCCAGGGATGCTTTACTGTTTCCTGTGCTTAGACTCTAGGTTAAAACTGTCCTTCAATAAACTGCAACACTTCTTTGAGAAGCAAGCATACTCTCACGTGTGCTTTTGCCTTCTTGAGTACTTTTCTATTTTTAATAAAGCACTAACTCTGCTTCATCCTGGTAGGTCAAGATCCCTAAAACAGGAAGGGAACTCTTCAGGCTGCTGAGTGTGACAGTGTGCCTATGTCTTCTCACCACTAAGAAATACATGTAGGGAGGTATTCAAGAGAATCCCATTATTAGAAGCAGAGATGAAAGTATGTTTTAGAGCCTCTCGTCTATCACAGAGCCTACAATAATAATAACAAATATAATACTTTCATCATTATCATTTCCACCTATCAAGCAAACACAATTCTATGGGATGTCTTATGTAAGCAAAATTTCATGAAGCCGACACAGCACTCCCAAAGGAGCCGAGACAAGCCTTCCTTTTTATAAAGTAGCTGTCGCCTCTTAAATGACAACTGCAGAGATGGCGTCAATAGGAGACTATGCTAATAAAGTGTTGTGCACATTTACAGGACACATGTTAAGTGATAAATCTATGAAATTCTGTCACTGGCCTGAGGAAAGCAGATGCAGCTTTATCAAGACTCAGCCCCGTCAGTAAAATAACTAAGGGGAAGGAGTGAGCATTCTGTTACTTACAGATGTGTTCTTTAAATTATGTTCTTTCATGCTCTCTTTATAAAAAAAAAAATAGCATTCCAACTAACAGTAAAACTGTAACTTTGCATTTGAAATTTCACTGCTGTTGAACTGGAGGATTGGTTAGAAGTGACAGGAGCCATGAATGATCACACACGCACATGTTAGCTTTGTGGAATCTAGTGGAGAGCAGACTATGAATTTCAAGAATCAAGCATTTCCGGAAGGTGCTAGAAGCCAAATGATTGCATTTTCTATGATTCCCAGGGGGCTACTTTTATACTTCACATCATCTGTGGCCTTGTGCTCTGTAGGGCTCCAGGCAGTTCATAAACAAATTACTATCACTTCCACAGGAACTGAGTTCTTAGCTGTGGGAAAAGCTACTACATTACCAAAGAAGGCAAAGAGATTTAAATACCTTCAAGCTTGCTAGAAGCCAAGAAGAAATGAGATGGTGATAATAGTCTGATATCTATCATAGAAAACCCTGGCCTTCTCCATTCATGTCTGAGCAAGACAACTTATCAAAAACCTCTTCATTTTCTATCCTAAGATGTTCTAAGACCAGAGGGTAATACTGGTCTACAAAGACTTCAAATCTTAGCTAAAATGTTGCTATGCTTAAAATTTACCTTCTTAAAATAAAGGAAACAGTTTGTCTTCTAAAGATGTCCTAGAATTTATTTGGTTCATTAGCTATCAGAAAAGGCTATTTTCAGCTGATTATTAATGTTTGGGTTTTTTCTTTTAATCATTGAATGTATGGTTTTGTGTTTATGTATGTGCACACATGTTTGCATGCCATAGAACACACGTGGAGGCCAGGGAGAGCAATCTTAAGTGTGTAAATGTCTTCCACCTTGGTGAGAAGGGTCTCCTGTGTTCCTGTTTGCTATGTCTCCATATGCCACACTAGCTGGCCCACAGGCTTCCAGGCATCCCCCAGCACCTTACCTATGAAAACATCTTGCTAGTCTTCAAGTTTGGATCTTATAAGAAATAAGACTCATGCACACAGATCACTTTTCCTTGGAGAATAGGGACTTTTAAAGTTTGATTGTGATACATTAAAAACAAAAACAAAAACAAAAATCCCCTTTATTTAGGGTTTGTAGTAAAAATAACCAAATTAATAATAAGTAAATTGGAGAGAGACCAAAGCAAATTTTTCCAGGACATTTTTGTTTGTCACCTACCTGTTTTACACTGAAAACTATGGCAGAGATTTTATTGCATTAAGAGTTTTCCTAATACCTGGAGGCTGAGCTTAGTTAATAAAGTGTTTGCTATTCCAGCATAAGGACTTCAGTTTGGATCACGAAGAACCCACAAGAAAAACCAGGCATGGTGGTGTGCACTAACGATCCTGGTGTGAGGGAAACAGAGAGGGTAGATGCTTGGGACTCACTGGCCAGCCAGCCCAGCCTACTTGACAAGAACCTGGCCAACAAGAGATGCTGTCTCACAAAACTTTGTTCATGTCCCCTGAGAAGGGATATCAGAGGTTGTCATCTGACCTACTGCAAGTACACACACACACACACACACACACACACACACACACACAAACGCGCGCGCGCACCTAAAAAGAACTATACCTCACAGGAGTGGTAAAAACTGGATGGCTTTTATACAGAATCAGTACATTTGATATGTAATGTGGGTCAAATGCTGGCGAAGCACAGAAAACAGCATTCAAGTTTGTTGACATTTTTTTTAAGACCTCCAAGTTATTCACGGTGTTGCTTCGCAGCCTATGTGAAGGTGTTTTCATTTAAAAGAAATTGGAAGCATCCTAACCGTGAGATGAACGTGAATGGGAGGGAAGACTGCTGAGCCCCTAACTACATGCAGCCGCCTCTCCACTGTGCAACAGGCAAACTCTGCCAGCAAAAACAAGCAACTAAATTTCTGTTGAAACAAAAACGGCAGAGTGTGAAATAGCAGCCTGCCATCAGACACTGGGAGTTTGATTTTCATCAATGGCAGCTGAAACAGCCCTCGCCTCCCACTTCACTGTGGGAAAAATGTAGCATGAAGCAGACAATGCCATCTGCAAGTAAGTAGGAGGAGGAGGCTTATTGGTCTGCTCGCTACTCTCCAGCACAAAATCCACAGCACCCGGATGCTTGTGTGGGCTCTCCTTCCTTCTGGGAACATACCTGCTGCTCCTAGCAACTGTACATTTGGGAAATACACAGAGAGTTTTTAGAAAAAGATTCTACAGTGTGATGTCATGTTGGAAAACTTTAACCTGAAGGTTTCTGACTGATTTATTTGGATTCACAAGGAAGTAAAAGAGAAATTTTGGGTCAATGAAAATATAAAGCCAGCAAGGTGTATCGGTACAAAAACGCACTGTGAAGATGGAGTGTGCCCATCCAAACAGCTGTCACAGAGTGCTGCTCAACTACTTCTAGTTCACCTATTGGAGATGCTAAGCACAACCGTGAAACTCTCTACCTCGTGTAAGAGGTGAAGGCCTCAAAGATGGAATCAACAGCACAAATATACACTGTGATAGCACTGAGGAGAAACTGAGGTCTAATGAAGCACCTTGATAAAACAGATAAAAAACAACATGAACTGACTGGATTATTAATAACTCCGAAGAATCACCCATGTGCTTGAAAGCTTTTGTGGGAGCTGCACAGAGAGTCAGGGGATATGACTATGTAAATGTTGCAATGTGCTTTAATACCGAAATTGTCTTCTTGGAAGATGCTATCACCAAGAAAGGCACATGTTTTTCCTACCCACTGAATGAAGAAAGCGGAAGTCCTGAGAAGTGGGTCTAGACAGCCTGCAGATTGCACAGCTGGAGTCAGCTGAAAACCACCCCACCCAGACATTCGGGAGCAAGGGCAAGTGACTACTGCTTACAGTTTGGGAGTGGTCCGGAAGGTAGCATCACCATGGTAACACCTGAGATAATAACAGTAATAATCTTTATCTTCATAACTTATGCCTATATATCAAATAATTAGTGCAGAGTAAAACAGAATAAACATTTGAGTATTGACAGCATATAAGGTTTAGTTTTTAAATAGCCTTTGCTATCACTGGACAATGTCAATTTTATCCTGGTGGACTTTTCTACCCCCATATAATCCATTGCTTCTCTTTATTAATTATTGTCTNGGGTGCAAAAGCAGTCTCTACTCACTTGACTCTTAAAACAATTCTCATACTGTAACTACTAGACTCCCTTTCCAGAGCCACTCTTCTGAGATCCCAGAGCTAAGAGAGCAGCCTCAGGTTTCAGAAAAGGGTTTTCTTAACTTTCCATATTTCAGGACATTTTTTTTCTATTTAAAAATGCTTAAAGAGGGAACTAGCAGGCTCCATAGAAGCGGTATTATGTCTGTTTCACGTTTGTTGTCCTGCGGGGACTCATCCAGCACTGAAATAGCTCTCTATTCCCAGCCCCAGATGGTCCACTTGATAAGGAGAGGCCTCTGGGGAAAGCAGAACACTCTCTCCTTGCAGAGGAGAAGTATCATCCACAAAATTCCTAGGACAGCCCTATGTTTTAGCTCAGGAGATTCTTTTCTTGATGTTGCTCTAAAGTTTACCGCTTGCTGTGCATGATCACCACACTGATTCAGTCCCAATAAGGAGCACACAGGGGAAAGTTCCCCCAAATTCCCAACACACTCAAGACTAAACACCGACAGACTTAACTGTCTAAAATAACTTCCTATCCCAGTTCTGATGCATACGTACATTATTAAAATAGATAACTCTTAACTCTGAGCACTTTTGAGGCCACGTAGTTTATGGAAGACACAGATGCAGGCATTCTCTCCAAACACTCCATAAAATGATCATTAATATTTCTATAGCTCACACAAGCTACCAGAGGTATTTTTCGATATTTTATGGTAGCTAAGGTTGTAGAGTTATCTTAGTTTTTTTTTTTAAACAGGAATATGAAACAGAGCTTAAATTACACTAGGAAAAAAAATCAAGACTTAAAGATGTGGCAAGATCACAAACTAGACATAATGATTAGGAGTAACAATGACCTTGGGAAAATAACAAAGGCACTCATGAGGAACTGATGTATAATTAATAAGATGAAATTATTATTGCAGTCAGTTCTATGAGACATGCAACAACAACAACCAAAAAAGGCTATTCACCCTGAGAAATACAGTATGCAGTATAAGAGGTTCAGAAACATGATGNGCTCCATGTCANTCACAATCATTATTCCTTGTCAAGAGCATCTGACTTCTAAAACTAAGGTATTGAGAGCTGATCAATTTAAATAAAAATAAAATAACTGAATCATTTACCCAAATGGACTATACTAAAATAAATAAATAAGTAGCCCCTTGCCAAGTATAGAGCTGCCCTGCTCTGAATAGCAAGACTTGCTTATGAATGAATTTCCCAGCATCTCTCCTATTGATAGTGCTTAGAGGATAGTTAGAGATACTTCAGTTGGAAAATTAGACTATACGGGAATCAACCTCCTGAAGTCATTAAATATTTCATATTACATTATGTCCAATAAATAATCCTACACAATACTAATAATTTTCTCTGCACTAATGCTACTAACAGTGATTGGAAAACATATAGGAAGAGGTACCTAATAGCAGTTATTCACTGGACAATTACCACAATGTTGCCATTTATCTTTTACCTATACTCTTTGCTTTAGATGCTTAAGTATTTTTTAAATATTATATGCTACTTATTTATTATGTGTATATGTGTGTGTGTGCATTCATGTGCCACCACATGTGTGTAGAGTCCAGACACCAACTTTCAGGAATCCTTTCTCTCATCCTTTCACTATGTCAGTTCTGCAGGTTTAATTCAGGGATTCATGCTTAGAAGCAAGTGCCTTTACCTGCGAGCTATGGCCCTACTCCGTGCTTAAGATTTTTAAGGCCAATCCAGTCTCCCATTGGTATGTGTCTCTAACCATAGGAACACTTTCTGAGAGGCATTGCCATTAGAGACCAAACACAGTTCCTGAGGATGATATGGTGTCATGAGATAACTAGTCTATGAAAGCACAGGAAGTCTCTTCCATCATAACATATTAAACAAAGAAAATTATTTGTATTTCCCAGCTCTGCAATACTTTTCCAAAAGGAAAAATAAAGAAACAAAAAATAATTAGAAGAGTTATAATTTTCATTTTCATTTTATTGCTCCTGGGAAGTAATTTGTGTAAGGGAGGTGTAGCTGAATGAAGGCTTGGGAGCAGCACTGTATCAAATTTATAATTAAGCAGATGAAGGAAGAGAAATCATTACTTGAATTTTAGTTTATAAACTCCAGTAACAGCAAATAAAAACTAAGTTTGAAGTCTTCCATCTGCTTAGTCATTTAGAAAAGTCCACAGACTTGTGCAGAAGACCCTTCTATCCTGTTAAACCAGAAACCACAAGGTGTGGCTGTCTGTCTCCAGGGTCTTCCTCCTATTTGGAAAGGTAGAGAGGTGTCAAAGACTGCAGAGGTGCTTCAAGGTCACTATAAGAGTCTAACTTAGTGTGGCAAATCCATCAAAACTATCAGTATTTGGGAAAAGAGAGGGAAAGCATCCCATCGGGGTGCGGGTGGAGAATCAAAAACTGCTGAAGGATAGAAGATGAAAATGTATATCCTGATGAAGTGGCCAGACTGACTCTGGGTGCAAGCTAATCACTCAGCATCAAGAAAAAACTTTTGGGAAACTCACTGACTTCTCTTCAGTGATTAAAAGACACATAAATCTGTTCTTTTTAACTCAAATTATATTCCATGTATTATGGGGTGAACAGTGATCCCCTAAATTTTACACATTGAAGTCCTAACTTACAGTACTTTAGATTGCAACTGTTATGTGGAACTAATGGCTTTAAAGAGTCGATGGATGCCTTGGAGCTAACTTACAGGTGGTCATGAGCTACCTGAAGTGGGTGCTGGGCCCTGAACTGTATGTGCTCTTAACTGCCAGCCATCTCTCCAACTCCAAGTTCTTCCCCACTGAGGGGATAGACAAGTTTACACTGATGCAGTTCAGTTTTATCACAAGGGTTTAGCAGACTGATTCTCTTTTTGTCATTTGTCTCAGCCTAGATCCACTACTGCAACAAGAGATGGAACACGGTGATAATTTCTGTAACTCCTCCATTCATTAGCTCAACTTTTTATAAAGAAACACCTGCCTGTTTTTAATCTATCCATTATCCAGAAATATAGTGACTATTAAAAATAAACCAAGTACTTAATTCCTTTCCTTTTTAAATAATTCTCAAACTAGTGACCTTTTACCTTCCACTGCAGTTATTGACCATGTGAAATTGCTGGCCCTGGACGCCTGGCCCCGGCTTTCTAAGCCTGACTAAGCTGACAATCGCTGACAGTCCCTTTTTCTGTTGGGACAAGATGACCTCACATAAGTCTGACCCTATTCACAAGTCAGCCATTTCTTGGAGTCCNNGCCCCTTCTGGGAAGCTCAGAACAGACTGTGAAGATACTCCTAAATGGGCATTGCTTTCAGCCATTGTTTCTAAAGATGAATGAATCTATGTGATCAGTATTTTTGAAAATAAATTCATCATGATATTTTGTATTCAAATCAAGAATTTTAATAAGTTTACTTCATCATAGTGATCTGACACTTCTTCCTTCCAACCAAAACATTCATTCAACCAAAACACACACACACACACACACACACACACACACACAGAGACAGACAAACACATAACAGACACACACATATACACTGACAGACAGACACAAACACACACAGTTTCAAAGAGAAGATTACCAGTATCTATGACTGAGGAGCACTAACATTTCACCCTTTATTTAAAACACGTTAGAGTGAATCTCACTAAAGACAGAGTCAAATTTCTGTATATTAATAGCATTTAAATATTCTCTGTGGGACTGGGAGTAACAGCACCCTGATATTCAGTGAGATCTCATTCTTTGTATGGACTGCTTTTTAACTGGTGTAAACATATGCAGGATTCCAAAGTTAAATCTACTGAAGACCCACTGTGGTGATTTGAGGAGAAATACCTCCCACAGGCTTAGGAATTCAAATACTTTGTTTCCAGTTTGTGGTACTGGATGAATGTTGAGAGTTCACAGTCTCACCACACTTTCAATTCACTCTCTCTGCTTCCTGTTTGCTGTTAAAGATATAATCACTTCGCCTCTTGGCTGCCATGTTGACTTCACCGTTATGGATTCAAACCTCAGGACTTGTAAGCCAAAATAAAGCTTTTCTATTGCTGACTTGGACATGGTGTTCGGTCACAGCAACAGACAACTAACTAACACCCCACCCCTCAATAAAGCTGTAGTAGTTTATTAAACACATTGCTCTGCTGTGCCAATTTTCATTGAGTAATTTATCGNAGTATTGCAGTATATAGCTATCTCCTATCCTCTTTGACAGCTGCATTGTATCTCCTTAGATGAATATAGCACAATTCATTCAACCAGCCCTAGTAGAGTAACTTGGTTTGTCTTGGTCATTACATTTTACTAAGAGCCACAATGAATAGCCTTGTATTTTTGCAATAATCTTGCAACACATTTAACACTTTCCCATCCATTCATATCTTCTCATTAGAAATTAAAAAGTGAGTTGAGTTATTTCACAAGGAAAGGATATAATTCAATAATATTCAGCTATTTGTCCACTAAATGAGAAGCTTTTTCAACTTTTACAACTAAAAATATATGACTTATTTAACTAATTAAACACTATTTATAATCTAATACATTCAACTTGAGTCAATATATAGAAGATCAGTTTTGTCTATCTCTATTATTTTTCANAGCACATTATAGAAGAAAACTTATTCCTAGGCCTTTTTTTGCAGTCCATAATATTGTAAGTCACATAATCCACATTGGACAACTGCGCTTATGATAGGAATATTAACCACATTTGTGTGAAGCAGGAGCTACAGGTGTGAGAATTTTCCAATTCTTAATGACACAACATTTGGAGGAACAAAATGGAACAAAAACAAACAAACAACAACAACAAAAAACCACGAATGGAAAGTCACATTTCACAAAAGCTTAACAGGTTCTTAGATTTTTTAAAAGTATATTACAACCTCATAAAAAGTTACCAGAGCCTTCAAAGCAGAGCATGCTCTCAAGACATTCTTATGTTGATTTCATTTTTTTAAAAAGTGCATATAGCCTTGTAAAATGAAATAAATATTTCATTTAAAACTTCTGAGAGGCAAATTAGCAACATTTTTCGTATTTTTTGACATCTTGAATATTGATCATTTTCTGAATATCCTTATGACTAAATGCTTGCATCCAATAGTTTCTGTTTTAAAGGAAATAGTGAGCAGGCAGCCCAGCAACCAATAAGCTGGGAAGTGCTTTGGCTAGGGACAGCAATTGCAGAAGGAGCCTCCTGTCAGGATTGCTCTGAGAAGATGGAGCAAGCACTCTTCTCTGGAGTGAAGAAGAAGGGGAGACTCTGTGCTCTACTGATGCTGCCCCTGAGCCCCCACTTCATCAGCTCTCTCTCACCCACTCTATAGAACACCCAAAGCGGTACTGATAGGTCCTAATAGAAACTTTTCACTGGGACTCCTTTCTAACCTATGTGCAAAACTGCATGTCAGCGGGAGGCCTACAGCTTCAGGAAGTCCTAAGGTTCTGACTTAGGAATGAAGAGCAGCAGGGTGTCTCCAGGGAGGAAGCCTCTTGACTGGGACAGATCCTGAAGAAACCACTGAGCTAGCAAACTTCACATGTGCATTAGCATGTTGAAGCTACACAGCCCTAGGAAAGCACCTTCTGCCATGCTTCAGTGTGCAGCAATGGCTGCTCCCTTCTTTCTTCCTAAAGGAATGTGATTTAAGGATTCCTTAGTCATCTACATCTTACAGTCTTCAAAACTCACCAGCAGCCCAGAGCACTGCACACAATCAGTTTTATTCTGCCGAAGAGATGGGCTCAGGCACAGGAAAAGGTAATATCGAATTTATTACTTGCTTGAAAGGAGTTAACAACCAAAACATGTTAAAACATATGCTGTCTCTCATTTATTTCTCCAGTCACATCTGATGAGAAACATCTGGAAATCTTTTGAAACTATGAATTTTTCAAAGGAGACTGAGTCGGGGCATGATAGGTTCCATTTTCCTCTATCTCAAGAAGGAACCCCATCTCTGAATATAGCTTTTGGATAGAAACAAATCTGCCAATTAGGCCAGTTTTTTTCCCCTTCTTCAATCAGGATCTGAAAGCTGTATTTTCCAAAGGTCACCAAACAGAGCATGTGGAGATGTACGGACTATGATGACAAAGGACAAGGGATGGAAAAAATAAGGAGGAAGGAAGAAAAAGAAGGAAGAAGAAATTAGAGATAAGGAAGAAGGCAGGCCTGATACACAGGCATGTGATCACAGCAACTACAGAAGCTGAGGCAGGAGCATTGCAAGTTCAAGGCCTACCTGGGGGAGAGAGTAAGTTCAATAGTACACAGTGAAACCTTGCCACAAATGAAAACGTACAAAGAGGGATGTCAGGCTTAATGGTGGGGTACTGACTTAGACTAGAATGTGCAAAGCTGTGGGCCCTGGGTT
>LZPO01057158.1:0-11264 GCA_001675575.1 Neotoma lepida
AATCAGTGGGGAAACCTGCTTACCTGCTCGCTCCCCATGGCTTGCTCAGCCTACTTTCTCATGTAGCCTAGGACCACCTGCTCAGGGGTGGCCCAGCTCATTAAGATAGGTAGCAAAAATAATTAAGATGGATAGAAAAAGAAACTATATTTGTTTGGGTTTGCTGGAAGACAAGAGAAAATGTACAGCTAGGAATGTTCCCTATATCTTCCATCTGTGGCTGCATTATATTTGACAGCTACTTATGAGTGTATTTCGTGGTTTTAAAACATATTTCAAGTATACAATGACCTCGTGTCTTTCTTTCAATTTTACAATAATGATATTTTTGTATGTATGTTAGAGCGATGTGCTTGTGTGTGCTTGTGTGTGGATGCAGGCACGTGTGTGGAGGTCATAGGACATCCTAGGTGCCTGTGCACTCTTCCCACCTTGTTCCAGCCTGCTTCTTTTCAACTCTGCATCCTTCAGGCTGCTTGGCCTGGTTTCCACAGATTCTCCTGTCTATGCCTCCTATCTCCCACTAGGGGTCGCCAGAGTTACAGACAGTTGTGCTACTCTGGCTTTTAAATGGGTTCTGGGGATAGAATTGAGGNGGTCAAGCATCCCTGGCAATGTCTTTACCCAGTGAGCCATCTCTCCACCAGGAGAAAGAAAAATTATACATATATATTAATGACAGTGTACTATGTTAACACAGCTCTAGAAATCTAAGGGAGACAATGAAAATAAAATGTAACAAAAGATTCATTTCATGTTTTATACTAGACATTCTCTGTATTTCTTTTTAAATTACATACTATGCATACAAAATTGTAGTTTTGTGTAGAATTATCTACAAGTGAGTAGAGTACATCATTTTGGAAAGTTAGTTGTTCAACTAACCATACCATTGCTTAAATAATTTGTGGCAATCTTCTCTTGGAATTTTTCAAACAAATATTTTTGGACTGAATATGNCCCATNTTTNGTATTGCTTTATTTTGTAAAATGAAGACTATACACTTATTTCACAGATTAAACACTTCATTCCACAGAATGAATTAAATTACCTGTTTTCCCAAATTAAATTCACTGGCAAGAGATGTTAATTCCATCCCGTTGAGCTGTGAAGGCATCTCACATGTTCTCCAAACAGACGCCAGGCAAGCCAGCAAAACTCCACCGTCTACCCTAAATATATCTGAGTGCTTTCTTTCCATTCTTATGTGTCCGAGTATTGAACCGCGCAGGATTAGCAAACAAAAAGAGAGTCTTCTACAGTCTTCGCACCCTCAGAGCCACGACTTGTACTAACTTGTAGATCCAACTTTAATCTACAAATCTCTCTTGACTAAATTACAGCAAAATAATGGCGATAAGGGGTAAGTGGTTGGCAGTGATAAAATAATTTTGAAGAGGCTTAAAAGCATTTTTTTGTTTTGTTTTTGTTTGTTTTGTAAGGGGAGGGGGAGGTTAATGACAGGCGTTCAATAGTTATGTAGTCTGAAAAATGCAGCAATAGAGACGCCCAACGCTCTGGTCTGCGTCCAGTTCATCCATCACGCTACAGTTGTGGAAGAGGCAGGAGCGAATGTTCTAACTAAACAAAGGAATTCACGATGGTTTTAGAATCAGGCTCCATCCTACCTCCGTTTAGGTTACAGGCGGTTTGCATTCAAGACTTGAGTGTACTGTCTTCTCTATCGCTTTTGATTGCTTTCTGACCTCACACAAGGAAAGGAAGTAGGAGATCCTTGCGGATCCTTTTCTTTGCCCCCATCCCTTGGCAAGAAGCAGGAATTAGCTCTGTAACCAAATCCTCCCAGTCTGCATTTAATTTAAAGCACGAAACCAGCCACTGTAGCTGCAAGACTAGCTGTAACCAGCAGGGGACAGTGTTGGCCCGCGCTTGAACCATCTCCTGGCGCAGAAAGTTTGAGGTTTGGAGGGATTCCTGTGGCAAAATTGTATGACATATGCCCTATATTTGCATTGTTTGGCTTCAATTCATATTTTGCAAGTTGGTTCCCTTAAAGGGGAAAATTATTGACCCGATTCCTAGTCATGTTTCATGTTTTTTTTTAAAGAAACCTCGCGCACCACCACACAAATAAGCCGAGGCAGGGGAATCATCTGAGTGCAGTTGATGTGTGACACTTTAAAAATTTAAATTTAAACTTCATTTCATTTATTTCTATTTTCTTACGGCTATTATCCCCCCTTCCTCCGCCCCCTAGACCCAAACCGAAACCAAACGTTATTAGATTTCCTTTGGCTAGAAAATGTCGGGCGGGGGGAGCCCACCGGGGGTCAAAATTCCAAACTGGGTTTGTAAGAGGAAACTGTCCCCGCAGAAGCTGCCATTGTTTCAGCTGAAGCCTCGGGACTGGTCTGTGGACCGGATTCCAGCTGTGAGACTAACCAAGCTGCGGGTACCCGCGTGCCCTTCTCTTCCTTTGAGAAGTTGGAGGGCTGCTGGCACCGACGCCTCGGTGTCCCTTAGACCCAAAGGACAAGGGCTTGGGGAGCAGGTTCAGGGGTCGGGAAGAGCTGGGGTTCTACGGGGTCCCATGGACAGCAGCTCGCTCTGGCACTGCCCCTGGCGAGGGCACGAAATGGTTAAAGCTCAGCAGCGGCGCGCATTCCCAGACAGGCTTTGCCTAATCCTTCCTCCCGCGTTAACAAACCCTCGCCCCCAGCCTTTCTTTCATTTCCCTCGACCCCCTCCACCGAGTTATTGCCAGCCTAACAGCCTAATGGTACCCCCAGCTCCGGCCACTAAACTTATTTATTTCCAAACCTGACCCCACCCCCATCTATTCCGCCGCTGCCTCTTGCTGTGATTGCGCAGACTCCCGCCAAGGTTTGACCAAAAGGGAAAATAAATAAATAGAAAGGAGTTGGGGGGTGGTCGCCCCTTCTTTGCGCCTCCGCCACGGGGCTCGCCCACCGCCCGCCCACAGCCTCGGAGGCCGCGGTGACGAGCGTCGCCCCAGCCAGTGGCGGCAGGAGGCGAGGGCGGCGGGGACGCCGGGCGGGGCTGTGGCCAATGGGCTGTAGCGGGGCAGGGCCCGCGGGTGACAGGACCAGAACAGGGGAGTGGCGGCCACTGGAGTCCGGGAGCATCGAGGGGCGAGCAAAGTTTCTCAGTCCTGCTCGCGATCGCGGACAGCCCTCCCCCCTCCGTGTGTGCGCGCGTGTGTGTGAGTGCGTGTGTGCGCGCAGCGGGGAAGGGGCGGGGAGAGTGCGAGGGACCCGGAGAGGCAGCGGGGACTCGCCGGGCTCCAGATCCGCCGTGGTGCCACCTCTGAGCCCTGGCTGTGGAGAAGCGCGCCCACCCGGCGCCCGGTGCAGCAACACCGCACCTCCGCGTCCTTATCGTCCGCGGGGACCGAGACGGAGGGACCCACCCCTTCCCAAACACAAAGCCTAGCGGATTACAAAGTGAAACTGACCCGGGACAATAAAAGCACAGATCCCAGGACAAGGGCGAGGCGCTCTCGGGGGCGCTGGTGCCCGCTGACGCCCGGGGAAGAGTCCCTGGCATGGTGAGGGGAGGGGATTTGGGGAACCAGCGCTGCTGCTGCCGCTGCTGCTGCTCGATCCCCGCGACGCGGAGGAGGAAGGGGAACCCGCGTACTGTGGATGTACAAACGATGCGGGCGCGAAGGTGAAGGATGCGGAGCAGCGCCTGCGGCAGCCTGGGCTGGACCTCCGGCTCCGAGCAGCGGCTGGGGCAAAGGCAGCTCGGGTTACCCCCGAGGGGACGGAGCTGAGCGCTGCTGCAGACGCGGTGAGGACGCGGTGCCCTCGCTGCCTAGGCGAGGGAGCCCGATCCAGAGACGACCTCCTCAGTTCCCCTGGAGCGAAACCCGAGAAGAGTCTGCACCTCCAGCTTTGGGTTCTCCCGGCGTCCCCGCTCTGTCTCCGGGGTGCAGGGGNTCTGCGGCCCTTGGCTCTGTCCTGTTCGGCGTCACGCTCCGGGTAAGTTCTAAAGTTTTTGGAGAGACGTGCGTGCAGTGAGTGACTNCTCAGGTCCCTGAAATCCAGGCCGCCTCTCGCAACTCCTATCCGCGGTCAGGACGTTCAGACTCGGGATTCCAATCCAAGTGTCTGGAGGCCTGGAAACTTTCTCGGGAGAGACCAGGGATGCCCTGCCGCTTGTCTCCTCATCCTCCCCTGCGCTGCGCCTCTCCCTGGCCACCAGGAGCTTTCTCCTGGGCGTCTGCCCCTCGCTCACTCTTCTGAACTGCAGAGATCTCCGGCCAAACTGGCTTTTTACTGGCGCCACCCAGAAGTCCTCCAGACCATCCCGTTTCCTTCACCTTGTTTCTCTTCCTCTCGCGGTTCCTGGAAACCAGGACCATGAACTTGGCCGCAGACCTGGCTCCTGGCCGCAGGCGGCTCCCGCTACTCTCTCCATCCCCGTGCCAGCTGCTGCGAGTCTGGGGCTTGTTGTCTCTGCTCCCGGGCCCGGTCCGAGTCCAAGCGGCCGAACAGCGTCAGGTGTTCCAGGTGATGGAAGAGCAGCCTCCAGGGACTCTGGTGGGCACCATCCCAACGCGCCCNGGCTTCACCTACCGGCTCAGCGAAAGCCACGCCCTATTCGCTATTAACAGCAGCACCGGAGCGCTATACACCACAGCCACCATCGACCGCGAGAGCCTGCCCAGCGACGTGGTCAACCTGGTGGTCCTTTCCAGCGCTCCCACCTATCCTACTGAGGTGCGTGTGTTAGTGCGTGACCTCAACGACAATGCCCCAGTCTTCCCAGATCCCTCGATTGTGGTCACCTTCAAGGAGGACAGTGGCAGCGGGCGTCAGGTCATTCTGGACACCGCCACGGACTCTGACATCGGCTCCAACGGCGTGGACCACCGCTCCTACCGCATCATCCGCGGCAACGAGGCGGGTCGCTTTCGCCTGGACATTACCTTGAACCCCAGCGGCGAGGGAGCGTTCCTGCACCTGGTGTCCAAGGGCGGGCTGGANCGCGAGGTCACGCCTCAGTATCAGCTCCTGGTGGAGGTGGAGGACAAGGGTGAGCCAAAGCGGCGGGGTTACCTTCAGGTCAATGTGACTGTACAGGACATTAACGACAATCCCCCGGTGTTTGGCAGTTCCCATTACCAGGCGGGGGTGCCTGAGGACGCGGCTGTGGGCTCTAGTGTCCTGCAGGTGGCGGCGGCGGACGCAGACGAGGGCACCAATGCGGACATCCGTTACCGGCTGCAGGACGAGGGAACCCCTTTCCAGATGGACCCGGAGACGGGGCTCATCACCGTGAGAGAGCCGCTAGACTTTGAGGCCCGGAGACAGTATTCGCTGACAGTGCAGGCCACCGACCGGGGCGTGCCCTCGCTCACCGGGCGCGCCGAAGCGCTCATCCAGCTGCTGGATGTCAACGACAACGACCCTGTAGTGAAGTTTCGCTACTTCCCNGCCACCTCGCGCTATGCTTCGGTGGATGAGAACGCGCAGGTGGGTACCGTGGTGGCTCTGCTCACCGTGACCGACGCAGACTCACCGGCAGCCAACGGAAACATTTCAGTGCAGATTCTAGGGGGCAATGAACAGCGCCACTTTGAGGTACAGAGGAGCAAGGTGCCCAACCTGAGTCTCATCAAGGTGGCCAGCGCCCTGGACCGCGAGCGAATTCCTTCCTACAACCTCACAGTCTCGGTCTCGGATAACTCCGGGGCGCCCCCTACCTCCGAGGTTCAGGCGCGCTCCTCCGTGGCCAGCTTGGTGATATTTGTCAACGACATCAACGATCACCCTCCGGTCTTTGCGCAGCAAGTGTACAGAGTGAACCTGAGCGAGGAGGCGCCTCCGGGGAGCTATGTGAGTGGGGTGTCTGCCACCGACGGTGACTCTGGTCTCAATGCTAACCTGCGCTACAGCATCGTCTCTGGAAATGGGTTGGGCTGGTTCCACATTAGTGAGCACAGTGGACTGGTGACCACTAGTGCTGCCGGGGGCCTTGACCGTGAACTCGCCTCCCAGATTGTACTGAATATCAGTGCCCGAGACCAGGGGGTCCACCCCAAAGTGTCCTATGCCCAGCTTGTGGTAACTGTCTTGGATGTCAATGATGAAAAGCCTGTGTTTAGCCAGCCTGAAGGTTATGAGGTGTCTGTGGTTGAGAACGCTCCAGCTGGGACGGAGCTGTTGGTTCTAGGGGCAACTGATGGGGATCTGAGCGACAATGGGACAGTGCGCTTCTCCCTGCAAGAGGCTGAGAGTGACCAAAGGCTCTTCCGCCTGGATCCTGTATCTGGGAGGCTGAGTACTATCTCCTCCCTAGACAGAGAGGAACAAGCCTTCTACTGTCTATTAGTTCTAGCAACAGACTTGGGCTCCCCTCCCCAGTCATCCACAGCTCAGGTAAATGTCAGTCTTCTGGATATCAATGATAACAGCCCTGTGTTCTACCCAGTCCAATACTTTGCTCATATTCAGGAGAATGAGCCTGGAGGTAGCTATGTCACCACAGTGTCTGCTACTGACCCAGACATGGGTCCCAATGGAACTGTTCAGTACAGTATATCAGCTGGGGACAGGTTGAGGTTTCAGATTAATGCTAAGAGTGGGGTTATTTCTACAAGAATGGCCCTAGACAGAGAAGAGAAAACAGCCTACCAGCTGCAAATAGTGGCCACTGATGGGGGCAATTTACAGTCTCCTAACCAGGCCATAGTAACAGTCACAGTGTTAGATACACAAGACAACCCACCTGTATTCGGCCAGGCTGCTTACAGCTTTGTGGTCTTTGAGAATGTGGCCCTAGGGTACCATGTGGGCAGTGTTTCTGCAACCACCATGGACCTCAATGCCAACATCAGCTATCTCATCACTACTGGGGACCAGAGAGGTATGTTTGCTATGAATCCTGTCACAGGGCAGCTGACCACAGCAAGTGTGATTGACAGGGAAGAACAGTCCTTTTATCAGCTGAGAGTCGTGGCCAGTGGGGGCGCAGTAACGGGAGACACCGTGGTTAACATCACAGTGAAAGACTTGAATGATAATGCTCCCCACTTCTTCCAGGCAGTAGAAAGCATAAATGCAGTGGAGAACTGGCAGGCAGGGCACAGCATCTTCCAGGCCAAAGCTGTGGACCCTGATGAGGGAGTCAATGGCAGGGTGCTCTATAGCCTGAAGCAGAACCCCAAGAACCTATTTGCTATCAATGAGCAGAATGGTAACATCAGTCTGCTGGCTCCACTGGATGTCCACGCTGGCTCATACCAGGTAGAAATCTTGGCCTCTGATATGGGTGTCCCCCAGCTCTCCTCCAGCATCATTTTGACAGTTTACGTCCATGATGTAAATGACAACCCACCGGTGTTTGACCAGATTTCCTATGAGGTCACTCTTTCTGAGTCAGAGCCTGTGAATTCTCGATTCTTTAAAGTACAAGCTTCCGATCAAGATTCTGGGGCCAATGGGGAAATAGCATACACTATCACAGATGGGAACACTGGGGATGCCTTTGGCATATTCCCAGATGGCCAGTTGTACATAAAAAGTGAATTGGACCGTGAACTTCAGGAGAGATATGTATTACTGGTTGTTGCCTCTGACCGGGCAGTGGAGCCCCTAAGTGCTACTGTGAATGTCACTGTGATCTTAGAAGACGTGAATGACAACAGGCCTTTGTTTAATAGTACCAATTACACATTTTACTTTGAAGAGGAGCAGAGAGCCGGGTCATTTGTAGGCAAAGTCAGTGCTGTGGACAAAGACTTTGGGCCTAACGGGGAAGTAAGGTATGCCTTTGAGGTGGCACAGCCTGATTTTGAGTTGCATGCTGTCACTGGGGAAATCACCAACACCCACAAGTTTGACAGAGAGTCTCTCATGAGGAGGCGGGGGACAGCAGTGTTCAGCTTCACAGTGATAGCCACAGATCAGGGCCTCCCTCAGCCTCTCAAGGACCAGGCCACCGTGCATGTCTACATGAAGGACATCAATGACAATGCCCCCAAGTTTCTAAAAGACTTTTACCAAGCTACGGTATCAGAGACGGCGACCAATCTGACCCAGGTCTTACGGGTGTCTGCCTCCGATGTGGATGAGGGGAATAATGGCCTCATTCATTACTCTGTCCTCAAAGGAAACGAAGAAAGACAGTTTGCCATAGACAAGTTCTCTGGTCAGGTGACTCTCATAGGCAAGTTAGACTATGAGGCGACCCCGGCCTATTCCCTCCTCATCCAGGCAGTAGATTCAGGGGCCATCTCCCTGAACTCAACCTGTACTCTGAGTATTGACATTTTGGATGAAAATGACAACACGCCTTCTTTCCCAAAGTCAACACTATTTGTGGATGTTTTGGAAAACATGAGGATTGGCGAACTTGTGTCCTCTGTGACCGCCACTGATTCTGACTCAGGTGTCAATGCAGATTTACACTACACAATCACAGGGTCAAACAATCATGGGACTTTTAGTATTAGCCCAAACACTGGGAGCATCTTTCTTGCCAAGAAGTTGGACTTTGAGACACAGTCTTTATATAAATTAAACATAACAGCGAAAGACCAAGGGCGGCCTCCTCGGTCATCCACAATGTCAGTGGTGATCCAAGTGAGGGACTTCAATGACAACCCCCCAAGCTTTCCTCCAGGAGACATTTTTAAGTCTATAGTAGAGAACATCCCTCTTGGTACATCTGTCATTTCTGTGATGGCGCATGACCCAGATGCAGATATCAATGGGCAGCTGTCTTACGCCATCATCCAACAGATGCCCCGAGGCAACCACTTCAGCATAGACGAAGTCAAAGGAACCATCTACACCAGTGCTGAGATTGACCGGGAATTTGCCAATCTCTTTGAGTTAACAGTGAAAGCCAATGACCAAGCTGTGCCGATAGAGACCCGGAAGTATGCTTTGAAAAATGTGACTATTTTGGTGACAGACCTCAATGACAATGTCCCAATGTTTATATCACAAAATGCCCTGGCTGCAGATCCTTCAGCCATGATCGGTTCTGTCTTGACTACCATCATGGCTGCAGACCCAGATGAAGGTGCTAATGGCGAGGTGGAGTATGAAATAGTCAATGGGGACACAGAAACCTTCACTGTGGACCGTTACAGTGGAGACCTTCGTGTGGCTTCTGCATTAGTGCCTTCACAGCTAATCTACAACCTCATAGTTTCAGCCACAGACCTGGGCCCAGAGAGGAGGAAGTCAACCACGGAACTGACCGTCATCCTTCAGGGCCTTGATGGGCCTGTTTTCACACAGAACAAATACATAACCATCTTGAAGGAAGGGGAGCCCATTGGTACCAATGTCATATCCATAGAAGCAGCTAGCCCCAGAGGGTCAGAAGCTCCAGTGGAATATTACATTGTTTCTGTTCACTGTGAAGAAAAGACTGTTGGACGTCTCTTTACCATTGGTCGGCAGACTGGTGTCATTCAAACTGCAGCCATTTTGGACCGGGAGCAGGGAGCATGTCTCTACCTGGTGGATGTTTATGCCATAGAGAAGTCATCAGCCTTTCCCAGGACACAGAGAGCAGAGGTGAGAGCTTGTCTTCCTTTCTTATTTGCTCTGGGTGGGCTTTTTATAAATGTCTTTGTCATTGTGATTGCTCTCTATGATTTAACTGGGTTTTCACGGCTACTTTTATAAACAGGGACAACTTAGAAAACATTGTCACATACTGACAGTCTCAGAAAATGCAGCTATAATCCAGGTTACAATAAATAACAAACTTTAAAAAATTTTTTTTTAATATCCCTTAACTGCAATCATGAGTGTAAGGCTACTGACAAAGCATTTGCCATTTGCAGAAGTAATTAAAGCCCGTTTGTGTGAGCAGAGGCACTGTACTAATGCAGACCTCTCTCAGTAAAGGAATCAGCAGGGGGATGAGCAGTCTCAGAGGTGAGAAATCCCTGCTCCAAGGTGGAATTTTGCTACATCTCCGAGTGGGTTAGATTTCTGAGCTGGGTTGTGCTGGAGCCTGCGTGGCAGTTTACATCAGGACGGCATTGACCTCCCCATCCTCAGCAAGCTTGGCAGAGTCTTTATAGACAGTGAGTAATCTCAATGTGGTGTGCCAAGTTTGTGGAGATTTCTGATTGCTTCTGCCTGAGGAGCTTACAAACTACCTCCTAGCATGGAGCAAACGCTTCTCTTTCTTCCTAAACTAACTCAGGTAGCTGTGAACAGTTAGATCCGAAGTTCCACTCTGACTATTGGGATAAAAGTGTGCTGTTAGATGTGATGGTGCAGGCACTTGTCCTGTCTCCAGGTGAGAAAGGCTATTCTGTACACAAATTAGTCCCAAGCCCATCCCCCAGAAGGCACAGGCTCAATTGTTGTCTCAACACATCCTACTATAATTGATTGACATCTTCTCGGTTAAGCGCCTTCCTTCCTGGGCTGTGTGAAAATCGCCAAGAATTGATACAGCTATCTTCTAGAATGAATGATTGATGTTTTCTGNGTCCTCCCTCCTGCTTTCCACTCCCTTCAGAGATGTCCTGGCATCTGCCCCTCAGCCAAAAACTCAAAATATCAAATGTGGTTTCTGATGTCTGGCAGAGATCCAAACACANCACCGTGATGAANTGGAGGCTGCTGTGTTTATTTGCTTGCTTTCTCCTCGGGGGAAACCGAGGATGCTTTCATTTTGAGAGCTTGTTTTTATTGTTATCTNTTGAAATTCTCTGTGATCATTTATTTTTTTGTGATCGCTAGCTGTTGCATCCTATGGATGGGATCAGAGGGCATTATCGCTCATTAGAAACATAATTCCCAATGGTGATGTCATTGTAAGTGGATTTCAATGTTTTCTTGCACATCTTTGCCCAAGAGGCTGCAGAGTTAAATTNTCTCCTTATGTCTACTTACTTCCTTAGAGATCTTAACATCAGAGGTCTTTGGTTTGGATCAGGTCATGANTTATGCATAAATTGTTATTTGATTTGAGTTTATTCCATCTTTCACTTTCTTCTCTGTAGTTATTTCTGAGATGAACAGCTTTGATTAGTTTGAAAACCAAAATATTTACTGAAGGCTGGCAATTAAGTCTCTCTGGATAATGGCTGAATTTGTTAAGCAGATGACGTGATTAGGTGTTTATTTCACTCAACTGCTTTTATTAGAGGAATGCTCCTGGGTGCCATTAGAAGATCCATTATGCCTGTGATTTATCCATTCACTAGGGGAAGATTGGCTTAAATGTGCCAGATAGTGATGTCTCTGGCATCACGAAGACTAAAAATAATGATTATTACAAATAATTTTTGTTATGA
>LZPO01057159.1:0-11250 GCA_001675575.1 Neotoma lepida
ATCTTGGGCTATACATTTCCAAAAACTGCTTCAAGCCCATTTCAAGTGTTCATAAAGGGAGTTGGAAAAAAAAGCTCAAAAACAAAATAACTCTTCTTATTTATTCTTTTAATCAATGTTCACTTTGTCAACTTCTCAATGTAGAAGACAAATATATCCTCTTTTAATATATTTTAAGTTTCTTATATTCATAATGCCTAAAAATTAATCATATTAAATACAGTGAGATTAACTTAAGAAATAATAAAACACAAATGACCCAAAGCAAAAATGTATAGGATTTTTCTTATTTGTGAAGAGTCACCAAGGACAGGACAAATTGGAAAGCCTGTCTTTGATAGTTTCAAAGCATAAAAATGTGCACACATGTAAAATGAATGAGTAACTGGCAAGCAACTAGTGATCAGTTATAAAATGAATGTTCTTATTTTTAGTAATTTTAGTCTGAAGGAGTATAATTTGTGGCTAGATTTTTGTGTATGTAAGATGCAGTATAAAAAGAGATAAATGAGGATTACTAGCTATATGCAATCACTATATGACTGATGCTGTTTAATAATGCTGGTTCCTACTCTATGCAGGTACGATATCAAAGATGACTACACCCTGAGAATTAAAAAGGCCATGAGTACAGATGAAGGTACCTATATGTGTATCGCTGAGAATCGGGTGGGGAAAGTAGAAGCCTCTGCTACCCTCACTGTCCGAGGTAAGAGACTTGAAGCATCAAAGAAAATTGAACCAGAAGCCTAATATTTTGTTCAATTGGTAAGTTCATGACTGCTCAAAATAGTAGGAACTGCTGGGCATGGTAGCCCACACCTGTCATCCTAACACACAAGAAGCAGCCACGGAGAGATCATAAATGGGAAGCCAGCCTGGTCTATAAAGCAAGACTGTTTCAGAGTAAAGGAATATATTATACGGTTTTAGTATTATAATAAATACTCAGGTGTTTTTGCTTTCCAAATCATTAATTAAAATAAAATGATTGCTTAAATGGATTCTTTCTCACTCTCTTTCTCTTGCTCTCTTTCTTTTCTTCCTTTCTTCCTTCCTTTTATTTTTTACAGAATCCATAAAAGAATTTTATTTACAAATGCACTGACCAGCTCTGAACTAGTGTTCAGTTTAATCTCAGTTAGTATGATAATCAACTAATTCAGACAGTAGCCAGTTCAGTCTGCTAAATGGTCCACCACTTCAGATGAGCAGTGAACATGTGTAACCTTCCTCACAGGTGATAGACACACATCCAGATAGAAATCCCAACGATTGCCTCAGACCTGGGGCAGCCTTGATTCTCCCTTCTTGCTTGGGGATGGCTGCCAAAATTGCTTTTGAGGACTGACTTACACTTCTTTTCACATGTTAGCTTGGACTTGGGAATATGAAGAAGGATCCATTCTCTAAGCGCAAATAACATATGCATGTGCCTATTTTCAAGCTACATCGTCTCAACTTGTCTTCACTTTGGGTTTATGGTGGCTAAGGAGGTTTTAAGCAATGACTTCTCAGTTTGATGCTACTATATTCACTTGCCTGCAGGTGCTATGGACACCAATGGTTCCATGGGAGACTATATTAGAGTCTCATCCCCCTACATAGCGGGATTATGGAGTTCTGTACCTTTGTACATGAGAATAACTTTCAGTTTGCTAAGAACAACAATTATTTCCTTTTTTTCAAGATTCACATTTGTTTGTAGCTCCTCGAGATCTCCATCATTTAACTATATCAAGCTGTCTATGATCTCTGTCTCCAAGGTTTTTACAACCAAAGATATTAAAAGATATCACATTTGTCTCAGGGCTGTGTTGTGAGGATCCAATAACTGGCAGCCCCTAAGCATTGGCCTGTTGCTGCCTATTCATTTAACAGACCTAGCAAGTAGAACAAGATGAAGGCAACTGTCTATGGTCATGCCACTGATTTGTAGAGAAGTTAGAGCACTCACTCACTTTTCTCCCATCATGGGGCAATGCTCTGGCCTTGTCATGTAGGTAAAATTATTTTTGCAGCATTACATGCATTATGGACTAATGGTGAATGAGCTCAAACTGGAGAAGCCTCATCTGACATTAATATTGTCATCTCAAGAGGGATTTAGAGATCTATGCCTATAATTCTAGCACATGAGACACTAAGACAGAGGAACTGTAATGAATTGGAGGCCAGCCTGAGTTTCAGTGAATCTCAGGCCAGTGCAGGCTACACTGTGAAACTGTGTTTTAAAACAAGCAAAACCTAATCAACGAAGCAAACAAACACTACTGTTTTAGAGTATCACCGATTCTCATATATAATAATTACAAATGATAAGGACAGAGTAGATGAAGGTGGTAAAATACGGTATTACTACTTATATATTTACTTACTTTATATATATTTACTTATTTATACTTACTATTCCATGTATATAAGTACTCTGCAAGCTCATCTGCACACACCAGGAGGCATCAGATCCCATAATAGAGGGTTGTGAGCCACCATGTGGTTGTTGGGAATTGAACTCAGTACCTCTAGAAGTGCAGCCAGTGCACTTAACTGCTGAGCCATCTCTCCAGTCCAATTTTCTTATATAATTAATAGTAAAAGGTGGAGTAACTAGTACATATAGCTGAAGAGTTCATCCTAAAAATTGGGAAGATATAAACTATTCTTTCTGTTTCTGTCTCTTTCAATGACTTACTGCTTTTAAATGCTGTCAGTTTTGAAATGTTTGTTTTCTGCTGCCTTACCCCTTTGTAATGGCAGAACTTTGTTTAAAATTATGGAATTTTGTTTGTTTGTTTCAGCATTCGACACACCAATTTAAGGGAAGGAAATAACTAGTCATGTTTCAAAGGTGTTAACAAAAACCCAACCTCCTGAGAAACTGATTTACAGAGCAATTCATGAAGTTCACTGGCCTTAAATAATAGAGGTAGACAGGGAAGCTCTTTTCTAACATGCCCTCTGAGTGTTATGTACTCTCTCAGTTATGGAATCATGTTCATTTCTAGCCTCAGTAGAACTGTTTATAGTAACAGAAAGCACTCCTAAACCTAAGATTCTCTAGAGTGAATTAGCAGTGTTCCTCCTGGAATATGGCTATCCCAAGAGCTTACATTAAGTATTCCCAGGTACAGAATACAGACACGAAGACAGAGGACACTTTTGCTTCCTGAGTAGACATTACTATGGTGCTGTTGAAACTTACCAGTCTTTAACCTCCTACCCACCACTCATGCGATGAGATGCTTCCTCTTATCTCTGCATAGAAGGATGTTGGCTGCAGCTCAATTGCACCTCACCTTGCACAGCTTGGCTCCCACAAGATTTTATAAATTAGGAAAAGAGTTGGAAGGAGTTTGAAGTTGAAGGAAAGAAGTCAAGGACCCTTAGTTGAATCCTTGATCTGATGAAAAAGAAATGCCACAACACTCATTTGTCTCCACATAACTAGCAGGAAGCAAGCCTTCGTACACCTGAGAGTGAAGGTGCTTTCTCTTCTTTTCAATGGCCCTGTTCTTATTCTCCCAGCCTGTTTGTTTTCTCTCACATTCATGTTAGTGTAAACATAGATCAAAACAATTTCGACAAAGTTAGTAGCACTTGCTTATCAGCATTGTCATTCTTCATTAATTAAGTCATAAATGGCTTTATTTATCAGCCAAATATATTTATTGATTGTATATGATAAAAATATAGCAAGTCATGCAAACAAAACTGTGAACTCTACCTACATACTCTGAGGATAATTTTAGATACATTTATTCTTTTTTCCATCCAATTCCCCCCTGAAACACCTCAGCTCTCCCCCAGATTCACTCCTTCCCCATCTCTTTCCAGAAAAGAGCAGGCCTCCCAGGGATATCAACCAAACAAGGCACAACAAGATACATTAAGACCAGGCACAAATCCTCACATCAAGACTGGTTGAGGCAATGCAGGAGGAAAAGGATCCCAAGAGCAAGCAAAGGAGTTAGAGGAACCCCCACTCCCACCGTCAGGAATCCCCCCAAAACACCAAGCCAACAATGTAGCATATATGCAGAGGATTTATTCTTAAATAGTAAATTACTGTGAAAATAACTCAGCTAGGCCAAATCATCTCTAAGGTATGTTGGGATTGAAATGAATGAGGCAAAAGTTATATAACCAGCCCGCAAATATTCCATTCAAAAACTTTTTGCTGACCAAACAAATCTTAAGAACATGCGAGGAACTATTTGTTTGTAGAGAAAACAGATTTCCTTTTACACTTGAGTGCTTGGGCCAAGGAGACATGGAGTTTTCTGTTTGCTTTGAGAACATTCTCAGCTAATTGTTTTCATTATTTGTTGAAAGTTTCAGGTTTAGCATTTTATCGGAAGCAAACCTACAAAAACTGGTACAAAACATTTTTTTTAATATGATATATGTGTTTTTTAAAAGATCAGCAAACCTTAAGTTGTTTCTTCTCTGATTTGTAGCATGCAGATGAATTAGAGTGTTTGTGTCCCCATGGTATAAATTTTTCATTCATCTAAGATTGCAACTTCAAAATAAGGGTTAAATAATATCAATAAATCTCCATAGAATGATGTAATGTACAGTAAATTATTATTGAAAAACATGTTTTACCATTAAGACATTCAGTTGGGATAGCTCATATTGCAAGGTTAATGGGGGTAAAATTATGACTTTTATTTTCTGTGTCTATTTCATTATGCACATAAATGAAATGTTCAGCCTTTCTCTTGGTTGTTTTATTAGAATGAGGTCAACTGACCCAAGAGGTCATGTCCATTTTAGTCCATTTAATTCTGGAACACAGTTCAGTTTAATTTGCTGGTTTTGAAAACATCCACCTGCTGATTTCCATGATGAAACGTTGTTATGGAACAAGGACATGCAGTTTTATTTTATCATTATATGAATGTTAGCATGTTGGGGTTACTTTAAGGAGTTTCATAATCAACACTTGAAACCAAAGTCTCCTTGGTGTATTTTTTGTTTGTTTGTTTTTTCGTTTCAAAAGCATGGCAACGAAAAAAGGTTATCAAATAAAGCTTGCTATCAAGTAGATTCATTATCTGCCTTGGCAAACAAACTTAGAAAGAAAAAAATTAGTAAAAGAACTTTCATCCATAATAATCAAATCAAAAAAAACTTAGTAAGTAATCTGTAAAATGGTTCTTGAAAGAGATATCAAAACAGCAGCTTCATTTATGCAAACAGTTTTCCTCATTTCCCAGTTTTTTTATTCACTTGGTATAAAAAGTACCTCATTGAAAGTGCTGCCTTCCAAAGCAATATATTAAAAAAATTTTGCAACTAGTCTAAAGTGAATGCAAAACATATTATTTATTTCAATATGATCCCTCATGATAGTTCCTTTGTTTTCCTTCATGTTACAACTTAGAAGACATAATATTTCAAAGGAAAGTATACTTGAAAACCAATCTTATATTGAAGCTAAATTAGCACAAATTTCAAAACTGACTTTTTTTCTATTAGAAATTGACACAACTGAGAGAAATTATTAGTGAGAGTAAAGGAAGAATTTATGATATCAATCTTATGTCTTTACTTGGTTATTAGTCTTGGGCCTTTCTATCGACCCCTTTACAAAAAGGGTAAAATGGGTCATCAAACAACTTCTCAATGCTTTTCTACAATAAATATACCATAAAAATACTTATGGCAGTAACCCAGAATTTTCCTACTGTTAGTGCAATCATCATAGTTTTATTATCCTAATTATAAACACTACTATTATAAGAGACAGTTATTTTTCAGATATATCTAACTATACTATTATTTTTAGGGATTACACAAATCCAGAATTATAATAGACAGGTTGCACAAGTATAAAACATGTTCCAGAAGTTGTATTTATCTTATGAAACCCAACATCAAGATCAACATCTGCAAGATCTATTCATACCTTTTTTAGAAATGCATTATTATTCACTAGGGTTATATATGCTAGGGTATGGATGAATGACCTATTGGATGGAAAAATTTGTATTTTAATTGTACAGTTTTATATAGTTAGCTCTTCTAAACAGATTTCTTCTTCTGGATAAAGGAAACCCATGTTTTCTAAAGCTTATTTATTGCTTTTAAGTGGTTCTTCATCCATACTGATTTGAATTTATTTTTAAGGAAAATATTAAGCTTATGTATGTATCTTAAAATTTCAGCCATTATGAGATTGTCAGCCTCCTACTATGGATCTTAGTAGCCAAAAGTTATGGTATCATAAAAAATGATATATTTGCTGAAGCATCAGTTTGAAGCTATGCTCAGTAGGAGAAGGAACAACACACCAGTCACTGCTTCCTCACCTATGCCAGAGGAAAGAATAAGTTCGATAGTGGTTAGGGAGCTACAGAGTTAAGATCTGCAGGCATGTCTCAACCTATTTGTTACATGGAACAAATAGATGATTTCCATGGATGGAAAGCAAAGTAGACCTAAATTATTGCCTACTGAAAAGTTGTATTAGGAGCTTGTCTATATTCCTTGAAATGGATCCGACAAGGCATGCTTAAAATCCAATTGCTATTTAGTTCAGGTAGTGAGGCCTTATTTTGCAGACATGATATTTGCCACATATTGGCTTGAATATTTGATCAGTCTGTTCTTAACTTTGGAGTACCATAAGCCTCTTTAATGTGATGTCTTTGAAATAATAACTGAAGTAAGTACTGTTGATAAGACTAAACCTAAACTATCTCTTCAAATTCTCGGAGTTAGTCCTAAGGTTAAAAATAAGTTTTTCCATAGATTTATGTTTATATCTTTCAGTTGTATCAGACTTAGGCACCCTGTTCATAATTGAATTATGAGAATAGAAATCACTCTATTGTCCATACTTAAATGTAACATTACACATCATGCATTCTGATAATTTTCTTTTCTTTTTTTTAATTTCTTTTTTATGTTCTCACCACACCATTGTAATGTCTACAGTTCGCCCTGTTGGTAAGTAGCCATCCTTCTATCCATTTGGCATGGCTTTGCACAGTGCTTCATAATTCATGCATAGTAGCATTTGGCAGAATTAAGTATATTTATTTACCCATGTTAAAATGCTTCTCGAGGGACTATCTGCTGTAACAGTTGCTCATGGCTTTTCAATTGCTTTGGTAAACCATTTTAGTATTTACTTTCTCAACACAGCAAGGAGTTGGTGTCAATTTTCAGAAAAAATAAGATATTGTTAATGTTGTAAACCCCTAACTTTTCCTAAGGAGGATGATATAATACTTAATTTTGTATTGTATGTGCAAAATAATAGGCTATGTTTGATATTACTCAAGAGAGACGTCTATGCATTAAATTGAGATGTTCATTTCTTATTCACCTGCTTCATTTTAAGCCAGCCAGACTTCTCAATTTTTAGGGATATTTCTCTCTGTGCCTGCTCATCTGCATTTCTACATAGGCAAAATTTAATAGGAATCTGCTATATATTGCTTTAAGTGGATTCTTAGCATTAGTGTGAGAGAGTTGGGAGATTCATGTTCTTTGGCATGAAAACTTAGTGTTTGTGGCTTACTATCTCATCATTGCTTTGGCTTTGCAAAAATGAATAGCATGCGCTTGTAGAAATTTAACCGCTATTTATTTGTGACTATTTTAACCATGAAATATTTTTAAACTCATTTAATTAGTAATCTCAAGTTTAGAATAACTTACCCATGAGTATGTTTAGATAGAGGAAATTTTGTGAGATGAATATATGCCTGCATAAATACCTGGATAAGTGAATGTTTTTTTAAAAAAATATATACATTTTTTTATTTTTAAAAAATATATCTCAAATTATTTTAATAACTTAGTCAGCTTGCACGATTTTAGAAATTGTCCATCTAGCTTCAAAACTCTTCTTAATATACTGATCTGTCATTGTTGCCATTTGATGTGAATTGACCTAAACTCATACTATTTTTTCTTCCTTGTTTGGGACACACACATACTCTTATCATATAGGTTGTTCTTATGTCAATAGCAAATGTAGTCAATAAAACTTTCATTTCAAAATTAGAAGTTCTCATATGTATTTTATTAGCACTCTTTTTTCATATCTGATATTAATCATATCTCAATATTCTTACCCTCTGTGTCAAATAAGTGCAGGAGATCTGCATGAATGATTTGAGCATAAGTGGATCATTGGGCCATGCATACAATGTTTCTGTAAACCTCTATTGTCTAACTTCTGGTTTCTTATATTCTCATCACTTAGCATAGTAACATTTTGAAATATACTTAAGACTTAATTAATTTAAATATAAATTGCAATTGTTTTCTTGAAGCATAATAATCTAACCAATCATACTTTTCAGTATTGATTTTTGAAAGTTGAGGACAGTAATACTATAATTTCAATGCTCATTGCTTGAATTTTCAATAATTCATTTTAATAAGCTATAATTAAGGGCTATTTAAAAATAAGAAGAGAATGAGGAAGAATAAAATGGCATAGACTAAGAAAAGAGAGCTGCTTTTCTATAACATAACTGTTCTACAGCTGGAGCTATATTCCCTGGTCATTTCAGAACTATGCTTTGTTCTAACATCATTCTAGAGCTGATAGTTCATTATCTGATCACTCTGGATCCAACACTGTGCTCTGACACCATTCTACAACTGATGGTTTCTTGACTGTTCTAGAACTAATGCTCTGGTTGTAGGTAGAGTTTCTCTGTCCCACCAGTCAGCTCTGTCCCACCCAAAATAAACATACAGAGACTTAATATTAATTATAAATACTTGATTGATAGCTTAGGCTTGTTACTAACTAGATCTTACAACTTAAATTAATCCATATTTCTTATCTACACTCTGCCACATGGTGGTAGCTTTTTTTTTGCATGGTATGTTCATATTGTTTCTCTCCAAGTCTCCTGGTGACTCCTCTTCTCTATCCCACACTCTCTTTTTGTCTGAAAATCCCTTCTAACCTCTACCTGCCTAGCCATTTGCCAGTTAACCCTTTATTAAACCAGTGAGAACAACAAAGATTGTTCCACAGCATCGGGTAGGGGACCATTTCATTAGATTACCTCTCATCATCTCTGAACTAGGTAGAGAGACCTGTTTATGTAACAAAAATTAAATTCATCATTGAAACTTATATACTAAAATGTATTAGTAAAGATATGTATGCAAAAATTACATGTAATAAAATTAATGATTATAAATGCTAAGACAGTAATTGGAATGAAAAATTCTAACCTTTTTGGGAGTCTTAATAGCTAGGCAGTAACAACTTTACAAATTTAGAAATTTTAATTTATTTTAAGAGAGTAAATCTATGGTTTTTATTGTTGATGTTAAAATATATAGTTAGATGAGAGCACTTGTCAATGGAAAAAATTTCAGAAAGAACCCTTCAGATATTGTAATTATAATAAACACATTTCAAGTAAACAGAAAATAAACAGATTCAACACATAGATTTTGGTAGCTAAAAATAATATGTTCATACACTATGACTTTTTAATTCATTTAGTAAGTTCTTAGATTACATGACAATGTTAATAATAATACATTTATAAAATGTATTAGGGCACTGGTTAAAACAACATGGTGTGTTCGGTGTTCTGAGATGCACCTGTCACCTGCAGTGAGTTTCAAAAGTCATTTCCAAATTTATCCTTGTTTGAAACAATTTCTTAAATTCCCATTGGACTGGAAATAAAGAATAGCTTTTTGACACATTATACTTTATCTTAGAAAGTCTGTCATTTCATAAATCTGTCTTGAATGACTTATGACAGTGCTCAGAAGTATGAAGAACTATACTTCAAATGTGACAACTGCTGTGAACTTGGGAAATTGAAAGTTAGATACATTTTCATTGGATTAGTAAAGAAAAGACTTAAAAAGAAGAGATTAGACTGCTGTGCCCCTGCATTAGCTCTTAAAATGATGTTTAATACATTAGATATAGACATTGAAACTTTATAATAAGGCTAAAAAGAACACATCAATTGAAATAATGAATTGCACACATCATTGAAAACTCATTATTATTCAGTTTTTTAGTGGAGTCAAACACAAGTATTTTTCAACTTTGAAGATCTTAGAGATAGCATAAAGAGCATTCTAAAAGCTAATCATAAAGAGGTGAGAAAATTACTCTTTAATTCTAATGTAAATAAGGGAATATATTTTCAAACTAATACATAGTCTAGGAAAAAATTCCTGGATTCTTTCAGTGAAAGGATTTTAAAAGAAAAGTATAAATGAAATCAAGATTCTGGAGCACTTAAAGATTCAGAAGACAATCACGTTGTTATTCCAGACGAAGCTTCTTTGTGTTCTGGATAGAAAGCTAAATTTGAAAACTTCATAGTGAGAATTTGTCCAAACAGACAACTTAGAAGATTCAACTGAATTGAAAGGAGACAAATTTACTACACCAGGCAGGTCACAATTGAAATTACACACACTCTCGACTGTACTTTGAGATTCAATATAAATTGATTCAATTTCTGCTGTAGAGAATATTTTTGAAAGCCATCAATTGCACCCTCATTTGAGGAAAGTATTTTCCATATTACTATTACTCATTTGTAATGNCACCAATGTCTCAGAAAGAGCTCACTTATCTGTCTGTTATATTTTGGGTTAGCACTAAATCTAGATCAATGCCATTTTGATAGTGAANTCACCAGGCTTTCCTGCTTTACTTTTGACATTGTTCCAAAGGCATCGTTCATAGGAAAATACAAAAATGTATCTGGGGGCAAACCTAGCTGTGACTAGTGAAGTATTAATTTGTTTACTTGGAAATGTCTTCCAACAGGAGACCTGACAATCAGAAAATGGTCTCAGCAGGGAACCTCCCTTTTTTCCTATAACCATCTGGTTTATTTTCCTATTGGAAGTCTTTCTCAAGCACAAAAATAAAAATGAACATCTATTTTGGAGATGGGCAACACATTTTTTTTCCTAGCAGTAATTCAAAACATGATGAGCAATTTGGAAAAGAACTGTCAAATCTACCAGCTGCCTTGCCTGTGAAGTTGAGCTCTCTTCCGCTTTGTGTCTTATGTACCATATGCTAGCTGCTGATTGCCTCAACCATAGAGAGGAAAAGCTGAGGGGATCAGGTGAAACTTCTGGAAATCATCAACAGCAAACACCATATATAACTTCACAGACATTTCTAGGCTTTTAATCAATTTAGTTACAAAAATGTTTGTTACATTTTGATAGAATGTGCCAATGCAAGTATTTATAAGTACTTCAGAATGACATGCT
>LZPO01057160.1:0-11243 GCA_001675575.1 Neotoma lepida
AAAAGATTACAGATACTCAGTAAATCAGGTTCAAATGGAAAAATCCTGTGAACAGGTTAGAGTATATTTAACAATGTGTGTAGACTTAAGAAAAAAAAGTAAAGAGGATATAGATAGTCATAAAAATAGTTTAAAAGTAATAAAATTTTTAAAGAAAGAGTAAGTAATAAAAAAGAAGAATAAGACTGATAGAGATGGGAAATACACAGGAACTCTGTATGTTATTGCATTCTCTTTAAATGTTTTGATTGCTGATGAGCAAACAATAGCTGCTAAGAGACATTGGATTATAAAACTAAATTAAACTAAATTATATATATATTAAATATATCTTAACTTCAAAATGGAATTAAAAAATATGTTACATTGGGGAAGAGGTTATCCTTTTGTTTCCACAAAAAAGGAAAAGTTGTGGTTTCATTCAAAGTTGATAGAGATCAGATTTGATCTGGAAAGCCACTGACAATCCTGGCTACAGACATAAAGAAATAAACCTAGAAAAACTACAAGGGAAGTGAAGTACATTTTACCTGCTCAAACATATAACAAAAACTCATCTTTGACTGGCTTGTGTACAATGCATGGTCCATACTTGCATAAATGCAGCTGTATATGTAACATTTGAAAGTTTATGTGTTTTCAGAGCAAGGGGACCAGACACCACTGAAAACCAGTGGCCCAGGTAATCTGGCCTCTCAGAATGCCTCTGTTGCAGTTTCCTCAGATTTCTGCATCCAGAAGAGCTTCAAAGCTGCTAGCTGAGATGGTTCATCATCACAGACTATTCTAGCAAGGATTTGACCGTTGTCCTAATTTTCTCAGGGTCTCCAAAAGATTTCAGCACACCTAGATAGCAGAAGGCAGTATAGAGAACACAACACTCACATTACCAAGAGGTCATTTGGTGGGTTATAGATGTTTAGGTGGGGGTTGGTCACAAGTTGTTACTGGTCATGATTAGGGAGAAAACTAAGGAAAGGAGATTAGATTCAGGGATCTCTCTCTGGAAAAAAAGTGATATAATAAAAGGGTAGATTATTATATCTATTTTGAAACTGAAAAACAACTACTGGTCTCAAATATTATACATTGACATGGAATTTTGTATATTGATACAAATTTAAGGTTGTTTTTAGAGCATATTGTATATATGTTCCTATTCTTGTTTAAAGTATTGTACCTATGCAGCTTATTTACAATATAATGTAAATATATTTACAATATAATGTAAATTTCTAGTACTTAAAAGTTATTATTAAAAACTATTTAGGATGATAAAGAAATGCAGGTTAGTAGTCAGTTTCCTATAACAATAAAACTTTTAGTCACATTAGGTATATTTTCAAAGTCAAACAGATATATTTTAGACAGACATGTAGTCTTCAAACACTCAGCAATCTATAGAATATGACATTTAAGATGTTTTAATAACAAGGCTTTTCATGACAGTGAGACACATCTGCTCATGACAGTACCAATCAATTTCACAAAAGGACAATAAACATTGAAGAACTTCCATTTGGAGTTTTGCTTTCTTTGTGATAAAAGCTAGACATATTGGCAAAAAAATTGTCCTTGCCTCGACTGCTGACAGCTTACTGTCCAAACTGGACAAGCATGACACACAAAAAAAGTGACTGCTGATCGTTCCCCAGACAGGGTAGGACAGTCCTTCAAAAATTCACAGAAAAGTCTGTCAGATATTCTTTGCCTGGAGGCTGAAGATGGATGCCCCAATCTTACAGAGTAACCTTGGGATTACTGTCCAGCCAGACAGATGTCTTTGTTATTTCTTAGTTTCGGAAGTTACTTTCTCTATACCTCCTGTTTGCTCAAATAGTATTTTATCCTTTTTGGGTCTCCGATGAGGACTGAAGACTAGAAAGTCATAGTTTTACAATTTTTCTTGTTGACAAATTTTAAAAAGCAACTTACATAAGAGTTGTAAAGTTTATAATGTTAAAAATGTAAAAACTTGAAGAATTGTTTACTAAAAATATTTTGAGTTCTAAAAAGATACTTTTAGGATGTTAATACAAGTTACAATAAAAAATCATTCATATATAAATCTTTAAATTCATTATGATAGGATAGATAATGGAATATTTTCTCCAAATATGCTAAATGCAGATGTACTGGACATTGTGAATGTAATGCTTACCAGATAATTGTTCTTAATATATATAGTTTTCTATGTTAGAGTTAAAACCTTGCTTTTTTATTTAGACAAGAGGAGGAAATGTTTTTGTATATTTCTTTATACTATGTGAAGATATTTCTCTATGATTGGTTTAATAAAGAGCTAAATGGCCAGTAGGTAGGCAGGATTTTCAGGGCAGAGAGAATGCTTGGAAGAAGAAGGTGGAGTTGCCAATCAGAGGCAAAGGGAACAGTCATGGAGGAAGAGAGGTAAAAGCTATGAATCATGTGGCAACATGTAGATCAATAGAAATGGGTCAATATAAGTTATAAGAACTAGTGGCACAAGCCTAATCTATAGGCCAAGCTTTTGGATTTAATAATAAGTCCCCATGTCATTTTTGTGAGCTGTCAGCCCAAAGAAAAAATCCATCTACACAGCTCCTCCAACAACTTCCACCCCATCCTAGTCCTTCCCAAATACTTCCACCAACAGGAAAAACAGTACTGAAATATATGAGCCTATGAGGACCTTCTCAGTCAAATGAAGACTACTAGTCAGAATGGCTAAGTTTTTAAAAAATTCAACACAAAGGATGACATGAATATAGGATAGAAGAAGACTTATTTACTGTTGGTAAGGTTCCAAACTGGTACAGCCACTAAGAAAATCCATGTGGAAGTTCCTCAAAAAACTAAAACCATTTCTTCCCATTATCTAGCTATAATACTCTTGGGCAAATATACAAAGGACTTAATATCTTAAGTGACAGATTATCTGCACATTCATTATCTTTGCTGCTTTATTCAAAATAGTGAGGAAATGGAAAAATCCTTTACATCCATGAAATGATGAATGCATAATAAAAAGTGGTATATTCACAGAGCAGATTATTATTCAGCTTTTAAGAAAAGCAAAATTATTAAATTTATAGGTTAATGGATGGAGCTTGAAATAGTCATTCAGAGCTAGATAACACNGACCCAAAAATTAAATGCTGAATGTTTTCTTTCATTTGTGATTATTAGCATTGAATCTTTAAATCTGTGTATTGCATAAAATACCCAGGAAAAAGGGGTATTTGTAGGGGTGCTTCCATTCAATGGGAGATATAGAACAGTAAAATCTGATGTTCAAGAAAATATTCAGTGGTTAAGACATTTATTACTCCCTTAGTGGTCAAGGACTTTGTTAATTATGCTGACATCATAGCTCAGAATTATCTGTTACTCCAATGTCTTCTCCTGACCTCCCCAGGTACCTAGCATGCACATGGTATACAAAAATGCATACAGGCAAAATACTCATACACATAAAATACAATTAATATTTCTGAACAAATGATACAGTAAGTAGTGATATAANAGTTAAAGGGAACAAATGAAATAGGAAGGGTAAATTGAGGTAGGGGAAAGGAGGACAAGGCAGAGGCAAAATATGTAAAGATATAAATAACACTAAAAAGCTACATGCTATTGTTAAAATTTACTATGCATATACATGTGTGCATGCAGATACCCAGGCACACACACACAGAGTGAGAGAGAGAGAGAGAGAGAGAGAGAGAGAGAGAGAGAGAGAGAGAGAGAGTAAAAATGGACCTAAACTAAACAGAATGAGAGTGTTCCTATAGACACCATAGGCTAACAAAAATTCTAGTGACAGGAATCTATTACTCTTTTTGGTGTTGTTGCCAAGAAAATCCCACAGTCCACTAGATATTACAGACTGATATTAATTCTGTTGGTTACCCTCTAGAACTTGATAAGACCCTATTCTTGAATTTATAATATACTTGAGTCACAAAGCATGGAAATATCAAGGAGATATTAACTTGGAATATATAGGCTAGCTTTCATGCTGCTGGAAGGTTCAATGCTAACTATGGGAGGAGAAAATAAATAATCATTTTACCCAGCTTTGAAAAATGTAATAATGACTACCTGGCAAGACTAGTATACTGGTGCAACAATGACATAAATATTGGAGTATCCAACAAATTTGTGATTGGACATCAATCCCACTCCCCAAGATAAGAAACTTATCTATCATAATTCCTGGGCCAAGAACCTGTAAAAAGTCATAGGCCCTAAAGGAGAACCTACTAAAATCAATCTGCTAAATAGACATAGTATCAAACCCACTCCTAATTACACATCATTATATCAATAAATATAATGCTCAATCCTTATTAGAGAAGCTTTTTTCTTCAATAAATAGTGATTACTACAAAATCCATAACTCTTCAAGCATATAAAATAAGTGATTGAGGAATACTCTGCCCTAAATTGGGTATCTAAATTGCATTTCCTCCTTCCAGGAAACAGGGATTATTGAGGAAGAAGAAGTATAAGAATATAATAGTATAAGAGACAAATGTGGTGAATTAATATGAAGAAACAATATCCTCCTGATACATCATGGCTGCTGCATGTGGTGATATATTTTGTACCCTAATAAAATTTGCCTGAAGATCACAGAACAGAATAAGCCACTAGATTAAACATAGATTGCAGGCAGTGGTGGCACACAAATTTAATCCTAGCACTCAGGAAGCAGAGATCCATCTGGATCTCTGAGTTCAAAGACACCCTAGACTACATGAGATTAATTCAGTTTAGGAGAGAAACAGACCAGGCAGTGGTGGCACACACCTTTACTCCTAGCATTGGGAAGCACACATGCCTTTAATCCCAGGAAGTCGTGGCTGGGTAGAGAAAAATGTATAAGGCATGAAGAGAGGAATGAAAGGCTTTTTTGGCAGAAGCATCCCTTTCAGCTACAGGCTTTTTCAGCTGGAGCCTTTCTGGTGAAGACTCAGAGGATTTCAGTCAGAGGATTCATAGAATTGGTGAGGAGAGACTTGGCAGTGACTTGTTCCTTTGACTATGAATTTTCAGCATTTATCCCAATATCTAGGTCTGGGATTTTTTTATTATAAGACCATTTTAAGATTTGAGCAACAACTGCATTATAAATGTACAGTGCTTGCAACAGAATTCAGAAGCACCACAAAATTCAAGCAAGACCAAAGACCCAGCATACTGAGGATACATAGACATCTAATCTTACTCTTGGTCAAGGAGTTACTGGAAATTGATAGCTTCTAGAAGAAGAGAAGTCATTTTTTTCCTTTTTTCTTTTTGAAGAAATCTGTCACTGATAGTGAACCATGTTCCATTGGTAGGCCACACATTCAAGAATATATTGGGAGCACAAATTAGACTCAATGAATGAAAAAGATAAGCAAAGAAGACAGAGGACACCAACTTGGCTGGGTAGGGAACAGTGGAGCTTAGAGAACTCATGTGAATGGATGAATATGATCCAAGATTATTACATAACAATCTCAAAGACTTAATGTGAGAGATAGAGATTAACCATCAAGATACAATAGATTTAAACATTTATACATGAATAGACTTCAGCTTTCAGAGTTTGTAAAAAATAACAGTCTGTGGCTGACTAAAACTAGATTGAATTAATGCAAATGAGTCTGTAGAAACCACTGGTGGATAGGAGGAAAGATGGCATGTGGCATACTTGGTTTATCTTGAATCAAATCATAATAACTAAACACAATGATCACAAACAAAAAGAAAGCATTAAAATAGAACTGCTTATTGGTGGCAAGAATTGTTTCTGTGGGAAATATGGAGGAGATAAAAGAGTAAAAAGATGAAATGATGAAATATTGTATATAAATTCATAAAATTGTCAAGCAATAAAAATAAAATATTTAAAATAGTTTTCAATTAGGCTTCACTCCTTTTCAAAAAGGTTATTAATTTCCTACTTATAACTAATAAGAATCTTTATTCCTTTTTCTTATAACGCCCAAGTTTCAACATTGTATATGCATCCAATGTGTTAGTGTTGATGATTGACAGAGCAAATCTAACTTACTCATCTTCCCAGAAATTGTTATCCAACTGAGAAAAACACAGTGGCTCAAAAGTGATATGCTATTTCTGCTTGCCTTTCTATAACATTAAGGTGAATCTAGTCTCCAAAGAAAGCTTCTGATAGTATTAGGAAACACCATCTGATAACAAACTCCATGATCTTCTGGCTCTTACACTCTTTTCTCTTCCTCTTCCACACAGATCCTGAGCCTTAGCTCAAGGGGTTGTTTTGTAGATGTGTGCACTGGGACTTGACTTCACATCTCTACATTTTGATTGGTTATGCTTTTCTGTAATGATCTCTGTCTTCTGCAAAGAGAAGTTTCTTTGATGAGGAGTGATGGCTACACTTATTTGTGAATATAAGGACAAATATTTAGAATGCAATTAGAGAATGTGTTGGATTAGTAAAGTGGTGGTTGTAGATTCTCCTGCATAAGATCCATGACTTTAGTAGCCTGGTTCATTGGTTTTGATTTCAATACCAAGACTGGATTTTTTTTCTTGTTGAGTGGGTCTTAAGTACAATTATAAAGCTGTTGGTTACCACTAAGATATGTGTGCCACTGCTGAGCTATTAGGGTTATCATACCATGTTGGTCATTGTTGTGGTTCAGAGGTGTCATAGCTGGGAAGGACTGTTGATCAATTCCCTCCTTTGGAAACTTGAATGATGCCTTCTGGAACCATGATAGTAGTTCTCAGGGAGTAGGTTTTGAGTAACTTCCAGCTCAAGGGCCTCTGAGCCTTGTGTCTAAAGTTCATGGTGTCTTCAACAATAGTACCTTAGCTTCCACCTCTGGAGGGAAACCAAGGGCAATAGCAATAGATTGTCGTGTTTTGGGAGTCTCTTCAACAGCCCTGAAAAACAGTTCCAAGGAGAGCTTGTTATGCCTGATATTGGGGATTTTCTTTAATGTTCTTCAGCTCCTGAAAGAAGCATTGTAATCCTAGATGAGAAAAATTTATGTTATAAACATTATTATATTATATATTATGCACCAATATAGATATATAATATAATATATATTATACTAATATATATTAGTACATATATTAATGTATTAATATATTTATACATATATTAGTACATGTGTATGCACAGACATGTATATTAAACAAAATTTCAAGGTAAATTTTTAATAGCATTGTTCTTTATGACTTTTTTAGACAGCCTTACCTTTACTTTTACCCTCTTTCTTCAATATTTATTTCTCTCTGTGTGCCTGATTAAAGCTCAATCCATATTTTCATTCCCCAGGGAATATAAGGATAAAAGTGATGTGAATATTTTTTGTTTTTTTATTAACTAATTAATTAATTAATCTTACCAGCCTGATCACATTCCCCCTCTCTCCCTCCTCTCCTCATAGTCCCTTCCCCAACCTCCCTTTCCCTCCCAATCCACTCCTCCTTTCTCTTCTGGAGTGGGCAGGCCTCCTATGTATATCAGCTAGTCATGGCATATCTAGTTGCAGTAAGACTAGGCACCTTCTCTTCTACTGAAGCTGGAGAAGGTAACCCCGGACGAGGAAATGGTCCCAAAAGCAGGTAACAGAGTCAGAGACAGCCCCTGCTCCTACTGTTAGGACTTCCACAAGAAGACCAAATTATATAACTGTAACATACATGAAGACAGTGAGTCCCGTGCAGGCTCCCTGATTGTTGGTTCAGTCTCTGTGAGACCCTATGAGCCCAGGTTAGTCGATTCTGTGTTTTTCTTGTGGTGTCCTTGGTCCCTTAGGGTCCCATAATCCTCCCTCTCCCTCTTNCACAGGATTCCCTGAGGTCTACCTAATGTTTGGCTGTGGGTCTCTGCATCTGTTTCCAACAGTTGCTGGGTGAAGCCTCTCTGATGGGAATTGGGCTAGGCAATAATCTTGAGCATAGCAAAATATCATTAGGAATCATTTCATTGATTTTTTGCCAATCTTTTGATTTATCCTATGTCTCTGGGCTGTCCATCCTCTGGATCTAAGCCTTTCAGACAGTATCAGGGATAGGCTCCCTCTCATGGTATGGGTCTCAAGCTGAATTAGTCATTGGTTGGCGACTCCCATAATTTCTGTGCCACCTTTATGTGGTAGGCAGGACAAATTGTAAGTCAAAGGTTTTGTGACTGGGTTGGGGTCCCAATCCTCCCTCTGTAAATCTTGCCTGGTTACAGGAGATGGTCAGTTCAGGCTCCCTATCTCCCATTGCTATGTGTCTTAGCTAGGGATCACCCTCACAGATTCCTGGGATTTTCAATTGTACTTCGTTTATAGCTCATGCTAGAGGTGCCCCTGATGCCAGCTGTATTTTCCAGTACTCTTTCCCTCCAGCTTCTCACCACCTGATCCCTCCTGTTTCTGTGCCACCCCTGATAGAGACCCCTCCCCCATCCACCTGTGATCTCTCTTTTATTTCTCCTACACAGTGAGATTCATGTGCCCTCCCTTGAGCCTTGTTTGTTACTTAACTTCTTTGGGTCTGTGGATTTTAGCATGATTATCCTTTACTTTATGGCTAATATCCACATATAAGTGAGGAAGGACCATGATATAATGTGCATTGGGTTCAAATTTATTACACTGTACTTGATTAGAGCATTATATGCTTTATTTAGTTGTAAGCTACCATAGAAATAAAAGCACTTGACTTACATCCATTAGTAAATACACATTACAATGTTAATAATAAAAGTTCATTTTTTATCAATCATAAAATTGATAATGATGCAAAACACACTGATGTTTATTTTATATTGATTATATACTCATGTTATATATCCATATAATAGATTACATTCTAATATGCTTATTTTATTCAATATATAATATTATTATCAAATTAACCATAAACTTCACTCAGAAGATCAATTATACATTTCTATTGTGAAGGGTTCCAACTGTGGCTCTCAGCTGTGAATGCTGTGAATGTTGTAATACATCATTATTTACTCCAAAATTACTGCCTTTCTAGAAAAAGAAAAAGAATATGGAGGATCTATTTTTTTCTTTTCTTTTTATGCCTTTTACTCATTCTTTTTAATTATGTTTTTAATTAAAACAAAATTATATCACTTTTCCCCATCCCTTTTCCCCATCAAGCTTCTCCCAGCTACCCTCCCTCAAATATCTTCCAAGTTTACCCACCCTCAAGTTGATACCCCCTCTAACTTTGATTGCAATATGTATAGATTTTACTTTATCATATATATAATATATATATATATTATATATATATAAACATACACACTCACACACACATACACACAGTCTGCTGAGTCTGTTTTTCTTGTTGGTATGTATATGAATTCAAGGCTGATCACTCTGCACTAAGAAATCAGAAAGGTCCCCAAAAGACAAACAATGCCTGCTTTCTCTCATCATTGGTGGTTCCTTATTCCAAATCTCAAGACACAGGTACACAACACAGGTAAAGAAAAAAGTATAAAGGGACTACAGGTGATGGAGGTTGGGTTAGAAGAGGAATAGAAGGATACAGGTGATATGAAGGAGGAAATGGAGTAATGAAGAAGATTCATCAACTGGAAGTGAGAGGGATGATATCAATACAGAAGAAGAAAGAGAGACAAGGAACAAGTCATACTAAGGATGCTTACTAAAACCTCAAGGAATATTGTTCTTTTTATTTTCTTACAACCTTTAAAGGAATTCTCCACCATTTATTGATAAAAATATATATCTATTTCAAAAATTTGTTAGTGATACATCTGTGCCAGAAAGTGTTACATCCAAAATATAATAATCCATATTTAAGCAAAGCAAGTATAGTTTTATAAAAGATTAAAGTAATGCTCTCTGATTTCTGCTCAGTATCTTAGGTTTTGAATTTCTTTAGACTTTCTTTAATGTCATGTATCTAATTAGTTGCAACAAGGGCTGCCTAATTTAGGTCATTGCTTAGTGATGCATCAGTGAGCAAAAATTGCTGTTCAGTTATGTCAGCTTTCCAAATATACCACAAATGTGAAATGATTGTGGTAACACATAGTCCTTTCCCAGTTTCCATAACCATGAGGAGAGAGGAAGGAGGAGAAGAGGGAGACAGAGAGAGACAGAGAAATGATTCTATAGTATATTTTCTTCATTTGACCAAATTACTTACCACTATACAATATCAACAAATTTATTCACATGTCCATGTTTAATAATTTCTTTCATTAGCTCTTTATTTAGTTTTGTTTTCAGTAATGAAGATTGATCCTAAGGTATCAGGCATGATGGGCAGGTGTCTTCCCACTGAGCTACACATCTACAACTTCATTATTTTTAAATTTTAAATAGGAATTTGGTGAGCTATCCAGGCTGGTCTTGTAGTCTGTTGCTGAGGCAAGACCTGAGCTTCTGATATTCCTGCCTCAGGCTCCCAAATATCATGCACTGAAAGCATGGCTTTCATACATTCAATGGTCACTGTCATAAACTTTGGCTCATATTCAATTTCATTTTTATCCCATAGTAGTTATTGATGATAATGTACATATTAGCTACTTTTCTCATTACTCTTGGGGAAAAATGCCAGAAAAAAAGCAATTTAAGGAAAGAAAAGTTTTATAATACTTGCTTTTGATTTTCAGCTTGATAAGATTTAAATATCATCAAGGAAACAAAAACCTGGGCATGCCAACTTGTCTACATTAGATTAACTGTGGTGGGAAAACTCACACCAAGTGTGAACATACCATGCCTTGGATGGAAACTAGACTGTATAAAAATGCTGAATGGAACTAAGTAGCAATAATCACCATTCTCTGCTTCCTGCAATGAGAACAGCTGCCCTATGCTCTTGCTACCAGTATTTTTCCACCATGGTGCACTACATTCTTTAAAACCTTAAGACCCATAAAGAAGGGTTTACTTTAACCCTTATTTCCTTGAGTTGCTTTCGTCAAGTGCTTCATCACAGCAACAAAAAAAGTATCTAATGAAGAAAATTGGTAATTAGAAGTTGGTCTGTTGCTGTGATAAACCTGAACATACAGTTTTTAATCCTATGGCACTGATTTGTGGGGAAGAATGTGGGAGATTTTTTAAATTTGGGTTTAGAAAAAAATTTAATTGTGTAATCAAGGTCAAATATGTCAATCCTGTAGAAGCTAAGAAAAGAAGAATACTAAAGAAAAACTGGGAGCATGGTTTCTGATTGAATGAAGCAAAGGAGAAAGAGAGAGAGAAAGAGAGAGAGGAAGA
>LZPO01057161.1:0-11233 GCA_001675575.1 Neotoma lepida
TTCACTAACAGGCAGGCAGATTAATGCCACGTTTTATCACCACAAAAACTTTTAATGTATTGCTATACTAGTTAGATTTCTAGTCAGTGTATAATGGTTTGAATGAGAATGTCCCCCATAGACTTGAGTATCTGAAAACTTGCTTACCAGTTGATGGTACTGTTTGGGGAAGTTGAGGTGGTGTAGCATTTCTGTAGGATTCTACNAGGCACTGGATGAGAGGTTTTTAGCAAAGACCTCTCATCCTTACTAGGGACGAGCTTTGAGAGTGAAAGCCTCAAACCACTTCCAGTTTGCCTTCCTGGCTTTGCACTTGTGNTTGAGGATGTGAACTCTCTGCTTCCTGTTCCATGACTGCCACTTGATGGCACACTTCCCTGCCATAATGAACTCCTACCCTTCTGGAACCNTAAGCCCAAATAAACTCTATAANTCTGTTCATGGTGCTTTATCACAGCAAGAGAAGGAAACTAGTGTGCTGTGACAGAATGCCTGACATGAACAACCCAAAAAGTGGAAAGATGTATTTTGCTTNTGATTTCAGAGGTTTCAGTCCAGCATGGTGATGAAAGTGTGGCAGAGCATCTCATATCACAGAAGACAGGAAACAGAGCAGAGCAGTAACAAGAAGGATCCAGGACAAGACAAAGGTCCCAAGACATGTCCCTTATATGCCAATTTCTTCCAATGTGGCACCAATCTATGCAATTCTACACATCTATATATTCTATTTAAATTTTGAAACCATCAAGGGATTAATTCGTTCATTGAGTCAGAGCTTTTATTATCTAGTCATCTCTGGTTACCCAGAGGTGTGTTTCACTAAGCTAGGTACTTCTTAATTCAATCAAGCTGATAATCAAGATCAACCACCACAACCCACCCCTTATCAAGCCAGTACTTCTGAAGGTCTAGCATTCCATCACTGGCTCCAAGGAAGTTCATGTCCAGTTCACAATGCAAAATATATCCTTTCTATCTTCTTGCATCATCATAATCTTAAAAGTTCCAGCAGAGTTTAAAAGCCCAAGTTCAAAGCCTTCTCTAAGACACAAGAAAATATTTAATAGTGAACTACTCTAGAAAGAGTTTTTTAAAAAGAAAAAAAAAACATGCTATAGATGGCTTCTCAGTCAGAGTGGTTGTCACATAAGATAAAGGACCAGAGTTCATATCCATAAGAAGTCCTATAAATGCCAGCTAGGTATGGTGGCTCATCTGTAATTTCAGCTCCAAAAGTCAGAGATGGGGTGTCAGAACACAGTCCATGAATGGAGTCATGTGAGGAGAATTCTGAGTGCTTGTGGGAACACTCTAAGAAAACTAAACAAGTGTCTTAATGACTGGTTTCTTCAAAATAGAGAATTGTTCTTAGAATGTATTTTCGTGTTCATCCCAGGTGTAGCAGATAGGAATGAGTTTACTTATTACTCATTATTGTTTGCTGTTCTTATTCAATTAAATGTTTAAACTATCATTTATATGCCTCTGTGGAAAAACATACTTTTGCCACATGTGCCTTGTCCTTGCAATAGTGTACAGCGTAAACTCGTGAGAACTTTACTCATGTGGCCTCTCTTAACCCTCAGAGTATAAACTGTCTGGGGCTCTGAATAAAGTTTGTTAGTGCATGAGACTTTGGTCTGCTTCATTATCAGCTCCATTCTCCCAGGTCCCACCACTTGTGGAGTGGTGACAATAGGGGATTCAAAATCACAAGCTGGCTAGCAATATGAGCCAATTTCAGCGAGCTCTGGGCTTGCTTAGTAGACCTGGCTTCAAAAGGACACAGGGAAGAGCATTTGAGGAAAAGTCTTAACATCAACCTGAGACATCAATATGCACATGTGTGTGTCACAGTGCCTGGATTTAGCTTCATTTGGATGGCAGTGATCTTTACAGATAACATAGAGCCCTTGGTCTTAATTTCATACTGGCTTTTCTTTCTTACTGAATTACAAGGTTTTTTAAGTTTTACGTTTTCCTGCTCTGCTTTTTTACTTCCAATTCTCACTGTAAACCTGGCTGAAAGCAGCCAGAAGTAGTCATGCCACATCCTAAACCCTCAGTTGTTTTGAGATGTCTCCCATCATATTAGACAGTCCGCCACTTCTAGCTTCCTATAAAATGTTGGAACATGAACTAATGAGTTCTTTTCTCTCATCCAGTGCCTAGTAGAATCCTCATTCCCATTGAAGTCTAGTGAGCAGATGTTGTACTGTATTTTGGAGTGTATTCTAGTCTTCTTACAGAATCACCCATTAAAGTCTGATTATAGCATTCCATGTGTTTCCTAGCTGGCTTCTCCAAACCTTCCCAACTTCCTTCTAAAAAACCAGTTTCAAATGCTTCTGAACCATATCATCAAATAGGCATAACATGAACCCACTTTTGTGGAACTAGTTTTCTGTAGTGGGTGCTTCTGTATGACTGTGATCGAATACTTTTCATAAAAACCTAAACAGAGATAGAGATACTTTAGTTTACGGTTCAGAGTTTTCAGTCCACCATGGCAGGCAGGGTTTAACTAAGCAGAGCAAGTGATGTTATCTTATGTTAGTAGAGCAATAACAGGAAGGGGCCATAATAAGATACAGCTCCTGAGACATACTTTCAATTATTGATTTCTGCCAAACAACCCCACTTTCCACAGTTCTCCTGCCTCTTAATATTGTGTTCAAATTTTGAATTCATCAGTGGATTAATCATTACCAGTATAGAGCCTTCTGGAAATAATCCCATAAACACACCTAAAGATGTATTTTAGATTAATAAAGCAGTCAAGTTGATAACCATGATAAACTAGCCAGGAATGGTGGAACATATCTTTGCTAATAGCACTTGGATGGCTGAGGTAGGATGATAGCAAATCTGAAGCCTGTTTGGGCTGTGAAGAAGGCTAGACTGCACTAAGTAATTGCTCATCATAGTTACCTTACATGGCAAAGGGATTTTGCAGATGAATTTAGGATCTCAAAATTAGACTGTATCGTCCCTAACTAATCACATTAATCCTTAAATACAGAAGAGAAAGAAGAATAGGTCCTGAATTTCAGACCTGAGACAAGCTTGACCCACCATTACTTTCCTTGAAAATGGTAAAGGAGGGCCACAAGCCAAGGAATATACAGTGGCTTTCAGAAGCTAGAGGAGAGGGCAACAGGCCAGCCAGACCCAGGGATGCCTCACACCATTAAATGATGGTGTTTGGAAAAATTTTGAGGCAACTCTGCAGCTTAAAGAAAATCCCATGGTCATGCAACTCCAGATGCTTCTGGGAATGGTTGAACATTGTTTAATAAAGTAGATTATGAAGGTACCAGGGATGTTGGCCCTGACAGGGCAGCATCTGAGTGGCTACTTCGGTGCAGGATCAAAGTATGCTACTGTGGCCCTCAGAAGTGGTTACAGGACTATAACAACCTCCCAGTAGGCTCTGTGGACAGATACAAGATTCAAGCAACTGATGCCGCCAATTCTTGCATCATGGACATTGGATTGGATCACAGGGAGGGCCTAGAGCATGTTGTAAAAAATAACACTATGCAAGTGTCATTATATTGATAATAACTGTTTGCAGAGGCCTAGTCAACTTAAAAAATTATGGAAAAGCCTATTGTAAATGGAAATAATTGTCTGTGGGAATGTCACAGACAATCGTATCATTACTTTGTGACATCTTAGGAACCTCTGGTGTTTGTTCTTAAGTGATCTTTCTGGAATAAAACATAAAGAAAAATCTTGCCCAAGTCTTTAAGACAGCACTGCCTTCTGTAGAACTAAAATTAAACCTGAAGTAAAATAAGTGTCTGATTTCAGTATAAAGGGTCATTTGAAATTGCTGATACTAAATAGCTACAAATACTACATAATCACCAATAGAACTGAGATGTTTTAGAAATGGAGAGTGGGTGTTAGGTAGNGAATAAATATTCAAAAGTGACTCACTAAAGTTACTTAGTTGGAAGTGAGAAATTATGTATATTGATTGAATCATTTTAAAAAACATGACATAGTATTTTAATTCTAATGCATTCTTTATTGGCATATAAAGTGTAGATATTGCTATATTGATATAGAGTTCTTTAAACTGCAATGCAAATATTCCTTTTTATATTATAATAATTTACATCTTTAAAGGCACTGAAGCATGTTGCTGTAAATGCCCAATTATGAAAAGCTGAAAACTCGGTTACAGATTCAGTGATGGAGTCAGTTGTGCACAGTTGTGAGTGGTAAGCACTCTGTATTGCTTCCCAGGATTTGCATGCATTGCTCAAACTCCTACATTGTTGTGTTTCTAATAGTGCATACTTTTTAAAAATACCCTTTCTCAGAATGAAGAGTGCTGGTTAATTCATCCTACTTTGAAGCTTGGGCTACTGCTGATTAAAACTGAACACAAATTCTTGTCTATACCTAGCTAGTTTTGCTGGTAAAACAAAACAGGAAACAGGCTATCCTTACTCCTCATCTGCTTCAAACAGAAAATGTTAGTGTATTGATTAAAAGCTAATTTTGCTGTCCCTCAAATGTTTTGAATGCCGCCTCATATGAACTCAAGGGACATAAAAATATAAATATGAAAATGAATTTTATATCTAGAAAACACTAAGAAAGGATGTCCTAAAGGGATTTTAAAAAAAGAAACTAGAGAAGACATGGTAATTTGCCCAAAAAAGTTTCCCAAAAGGAATATAGCCCTACTGATACCTTCATTTTGGTTGAGTGAGACCGATGCTGCACTTCTGACCAAAATAACTGTCACACTAACAACAAAAACCCCTCATGTTATTTAAAATACTACATCACTATCTGTTAAGGTTCATAATAGCAAAATACTACTATGACTCTCATTTAATATTTTACAGATTGGGTAACTAAGGTCTGCAGAGTATGAAGACAAGGCTAGAAAGAATCTAATTCTCACACATCCCCATATAGTGAGCATCCCATGGTACCAGTCTGCCTTGCTGCCTTGATATTTGCCTTTATGAAATTTTCTCATAATGGCAGAACAAATAGTTGGCAGAGAAAGAGAGGCATGGTGTCCAACTGGGATGAACTTCGCAATGTTTGCTTTGAAATCCAGAGCTAGATAAGAGACCAAGTAGGTGAAAGAAAGATGTATTCACTTTAAAATGCAAAGCTGCTCCAATGTATAAAGTTAACTTTCCTTTTTATTATTATTTAATTGCCTAGCTTTGGTCTTTTATTCACTAACTAGTCAGGAATTCGCAGAAATTAAGACAGCTTAGGTATGAGTTCATGTCCTGCTAGCTCCAGAATGTTGGCAGAAATCTGTTCTCCCACAGATTATGCACATTTTCCGTTAGCTTAGGTGTCAACCATCTGCAGAATAACTGGGGATGTGATATGCCTGCCGAGATCATGATTACAGTCACAGACCGACAGCGACAGCAACACCACAGTCAGCAGCGTGAAGGACGTCAGAGTTCAAGCTTGGACAATCTGTTCACATTCACCATTGCTTGCCCTTCTGATGTGCAGCGGAAGACCATCACCAGAGCCACATGCAGATTTCTCCCCGAGATTCACACACTGCCTCCAAGGCAACACCTGTGTCAAACTGGGGCAAGAGGAGTGGAGCTTGTGGGGACAGGAGCAATCTCTGCCTCTGGTCCTAAAAGAAGCCACAATTCCATTTCTACATTTTTTTTTCTAAAAATGACCTGAATGTGCTCAAATTAATCACATATTATATATAAATAGTTCCATTAAGTAAATTTATTAATATTTTGACAACATCAATATTAATATGATATAACATTGCAACTTTCTGAAACTGAATGGAGGATTGCCAGATGGAAGCATTTGGGCTATGGAATGAGAATTGTCTCAAAAATTAAATCTTGGCTGATAAGACTGAAAAAATACTGTTATCTTTAGTTATCAACATAAAACAATAGGTCTGTTATGTGATTTTTCATAATATTCTCTATAAACTTATACATAATGTGCACTCTCTGGATCTTGGGTGAAATGTTCTAAACAAAGCTATCAGATTCTCATTGTCTAAGGCACAGTTTGAATCCAGTGTTTATAAAGCATCTACAAAGTGTCCTTGCAGGCCATCCTTGATGCTCACTTTAGCTGGATTTCATTAATTAAAAAATTCTTAGATAATAAATAGGTAAGCATATAATACTGTCTGCTATTTCTCCTCAAAACGTCCTAAATTTGCCGTATTTCCAATTATTGAAGCACACAAGAAACTTTTATAAGAAAAAGCATATCGTGGGGCTGTACAGATAGCTCAGCTGTAGAGAATGCATATTGCTCTTCCAGAGGAACTCAATATAGCCCTCAGTACCCACATCAGGTGGCTCACAACCACCTGTAACTCTAGCTAGAGGGTATGACTCCCTCTTCTGGCCTCTGGGGTCATATACACTTATATACACAATCCCACACAGACACATAATTAAAATAATAAATCTTTGAAATAAGAAAAAGTACATCAATGTCCAGGTGTGATCCCAGCCAAACAGCTGAAACCTAATATAGCTGCTTCTCCACTCCAAAAACCTGACTTGCTGACTTGGAGGATACCCAGAAGTACCCTTTCCTTTGGGCAACCAAGGGAAAGCACACACTCAGAAAAACCGCCAAGGGATGAGAGACAGTTGACTCTAACACAAGAAAACGATTGTATATTTCAATGAATAAATAAGAAAGTGTTATTTGTAAAAAAACAAATTCCATCCCCCAATACCTAGACCACCCCTATGCCCAGTGGCTGTCTCCTGCCTGAGCTCCAAGCCCCTAAAATAACTCAAGTGTGTGTCTGACTACGTTCTTTTATCAGTAGCAGAAGCACAATGCAAAGTGAACAAAGCAAAATGTGCATACATACTTACATGCATAGATGTATAGTTTGCACAGGGCAAACTAAAATACCCATGATTAAGGCTAACTTTTGTTGTGGCTATGCTCCAGAAAGGCCATGAGAAAGCTGTCTCTCTGTCTCCTGGTTCTACTTCCTCTTAGATGGATCCATTCTTACTCAAGTGGTAGCAAGATGGCTACCAACAGCTTCATACTTATGTTGTGTTTCCTGGGTAGTCCCAGCAGAAAAACATGACTCTTCCAGAAGTTCGAACTGAAGCCATAGAGTTAAGTCTGAATTGCCTGGCCCTACCAAACACACACACACATACACACACACACACACATACACACACACACACACACACACACACACACACACACACCACAACCCTAAACCAATCACCAAAGCTGAAGTAAAACACCCACACACCAGACTGTGGGTTCACATTCATACAGCCATCTCAACCTGTATTCTGAGAGGAGTTTATTTGTCCAGGAAAATCAAAGTGTTACTAAGGGAAAAATATTGGTACAAACAACCAAAATCCCCACCAAATACGGGTCAAAATTTTTGGTAGTAGCTATGGAAGGGGGTGCGCATGGGTGTGCTCTTTCCCTTCTGTTTCCAAACTTTCTGAAGTTATTATAACATCTTTTATTTTTAGTGGAAGTGAAGACAACGTGGGATGTGACAAGAACTGCAGACAAAGAAAAGCAAAGTCAAGTAAAGAATTGAAGCGATGATCATCTAAAGGTCAGGGGATTCTTTCAAAACTTGGAGATGCCCCAGCTGTGGTAGGTGTTACCCTTTCCAATGTCCCTGCAGGCATCTAACCTCATTTGATCAGTTCTCCCAAAGAGAACTAAATAAGACAAATGATATTAGGGCCTGTCTTTCCAAATGAATTCTGCTTTACTGAAATGTATTGCACTGAAGCCAAGAACATGATTTCAAAATAATTCAAGGGGAAAGTCAAGACTTTCTTTGATCCAGCTGCAATTTGTCTCTCTAGCTTTGCCTCCTAACAAACCCACCCATGATGCATCCACTCATCAATACTAACCCATTCATGTTCCAGCTACCCACCAGGCATTCTCATTACTGCTGTCTTTTCCCATCCTCTTCACAGACAGGAAATAACCTCAGCCTACTCTTTGTCTATAAAACTCCTCCTTCAAAGGCCCAATTCAAACTCCACATTTTCTAGAAAGCATTCCCTGGTCCCTTATTAAATTCTTTGAGCACTCAAAGCATATTATGAATAGTCCTCTCTGGCCCTTATTTCATTCTGCCCTATATTACAGTGAGTTATGTGCTGTAAGTGGATTCGGCTGTATCATTTTCTACATATTTATAAACTCTTCCCCAGCATGCATATCACAATAGAATTGTTAATCTTATTGTATCTTGTTTTATTTATTGTTATCATTGAGTGAAAGCAGGCCCCAAAGAAAAGGAGATAGAGTTGATCCTTCACAAAAAATATAAAAACAGGTGTGATGGCACACACATGTAAATCAAGATTTCAATACTAGCCTGAGCCATTACAGCAAGACTCTGTCCAAAAAAAAACTAAAAATAGGAAATAATCTTTATATTACACACATAACATTTTTCAGAGAAGTCTACCATTTATGCCCTTCTTGTAGTGACGAAAGAGAAGAAATAGTTATGACCCAAACTAAACAAGAAAGAGTGTCTAAGAATGAAATAGTTCTGCTCACTATAATCTAACTTCAGCAATCATCTGAAATAGGGAGTACATTTAAAAATAAAGTTCTCACCCAAAGGCAGCCAAGATGCACCCCAGTCAGGCTGAGCCAGCATCTTTCTGGAGATGCTTCCAAGGCAGTTAAATACAGACTTCCACAGTCCTCATACCAAAGCCTGGAGCTAATTAGGCCGTCTAGAAGAAACAGAGTCTTAACAAAAAATATTCCAAAGCCCAGGGCACAGACATCAGGTTTCTTTGCAGTACCAGCTCCTTTGTCACCATCAAGTATCACTACACTGACAAAGAGGAGGCGATCACATGACACAATCCTCACGAGCAATGGGAACTTTCCATGACTCTGAGCAACAGAACTTGAGAGGCAAAAAGCAAGAGAAAAACCCACATTTCATGTCTTGTAGGTGTGACTTGTAAACATCTAACTTGGTTGTGCTTGAACCACCTGGAAAGTATTTTTCTTGGAAGAAATGTCCCAGTTTTAAGCTTTGTATCAAGCTTGATTAATTGAGTGATAAAATGTACAGTTTTACAAAGTATGTCATCAGAAAGAGAACTCATTAAAAATGCTGAGATATGTCAAAGGATGAGAGCCCAGACTCTTCTAGACTATAAAAGCAATGTTTAACTACCTAATGTCACACACCACTACAGCAACAATTTCTAGCAAGTCTGACCCCAACTCTCATCTATTAATATATTAGACACAAGTATGGCCGATGCATCTGACACGAGCAAGAAAGCAGTGGATATGAAAGTATTTTCCTACTGTAGAATTCTTGCTCCTGTCTTTATAGAATTTAAATGCTGTGTGTGTGTATGTGTGTGTTCATGTATATGCAGGTGCACCTGTGTGTGCAAACATTCCTAGATGTGTACGTGAATGCATGTGGAGGTCAGAGGTCAACCTCCCTTGGTTGACCCCAGGTATCATTCACCTTGTTTGTTGAGACAGGGTCTCTCATTGGCCTAGAGCTTGCCAACTAAGTTAAGTTGTGTGTTCAGCAAACCCCAAGGATCTGCCTCTCCTAGGTTTCCAAGCCTATTCAACCATGCCCAGCTGTTTTATATGAGCTACAGGGATCAAACTAGAATCCCCATGCTCACATGACCAGCATGTTACAAAGACTGAGCTATCTCCCCATCCATCAGTGCAGATTTTCTTAAAGATGATTCAACCAAACCTTTTATTTCAGAGATCATAAACCTATGAGCCACATTTGTTTTCTTCTGTTTTTAAAATTCATCTAGTTATTTACAAGTGACCTCAAATCTGGTTTGTCAAATTTTTGGCAGTAATAATCATTATTTGCATATCTATAAATAATACCTTATAATTTTAAAATGTTTTTCACACATTCTATTATTTATTTTCTCACAGTGATTCTGTGTGCAGTGCACTTGCTACAAGCTTATCTAGCAATCTACCAAATTACAATATTACACAAAGACATTTTAAACCTTCCTAATTTACTCAAATTAGTAAAATAAAATATTTTTCTTCTAAATAATGAAGTGCTGACTTGCATTTCAGAAATCTGAATGCTTAACTAACCGACACATTATTAGCCACACAATTTACAATATAGTTCTACAAAATATCAGAAACATAACATTCCAAACTGTTGTGGGATACCTGTACACTGTGTGAAGATGTATTGCTGTGATTACTGTAATAAAAAGCTGAATGGCCAATAGCTAGGCAGCAGGTATAGGTGGGACTTTTAGAGACAGAGAGAACTCTGGGAAGAAGAAGGCAGAGTCGCCAACCAGACGTAGAAGAAGCAGCATGAGGAATACAGAGAGCTGAGGTAACAAGCCACGCAACAGAATGTAGATTAAAATAAATGGGTTAATTTAAGTTATAAGAGCTAGTAAGACAGGCCTAAGCTAAGGCCAAGCTTTCATAATTAATAATGTCTCCGTATCACTATTTGGGAGCTGGCTGGCAGTACAGAGAAAGATTCACTAAACCAAACTGTCAAAACGTGAATATAGAAATACAAATTTAATTTAAATCTAAATGTAATCTTAAATCTAACTTATAATTAGTGTTTAGTTCATACATAGCATGCCAATATCAGACAATCTTAACAAAAGAGCTATATTTCAAATTATTTGGGTGTTCAAAGATGACGGTACAACTAACAGAGCAGAGATTTCACAAAGGCCAGAGTCAAGGAAAGAAAGAATGGATGGGTAAAGGAATTTTCCTAACAATCAAGAACTCACATATCCCTAAACCAAAAAATCTACCATAAGACAAAACAAGTATGAATTTCTTCTATAGAATAATTCCTAGAAGCTATGAAGAAGGTAAGAACAGCCTTCCATCCGATCTTGCCATTCAACTAACTAACTTCAAATTCCACTGAAAATGCATCCCTTTCTTTGAGGATTTGAGCTGGTTAAATGCTCCTCCTTTGAGGAATATTCAAGAAAATATAGAATGTATAATACCACCAGATCTTAGGTATATTGACATTCTGTGCCAGTGAAGTTTTTAAAGATGAAGAAGCAATGCTATGTACTAAGTCCCATACCCATCTTCACAAGTTATCAGCACCTTGAGTATTCTTAAGCACAGTTTGTCTATAAGGAATCCAAGGCTCAAACCGTTTGAGCATTTACTTACGCATGTGTCTTAGTTT
>LZPO01057162.1:0-11225 GCA_001675575.1 Neotoma lepida
ACTAATAACTCTTATGCAGGTCTACAGTGAAAAAGAGCAAATGGGGAAGAAATTAAAAATGCATAGGCTGAATAGAAACAGAACACTAGGAAGCTTAATATTTCAGCTAAGACATGTGCATAAAGAGAGACTGTGATTGTTAAGGAGAGTGGGGCCATGAAAGAGAGGCCTCCTGCTCTGTACTGAAATAATAGGAAGGGTGCCATCAGGAAGACTCTACCCAGCTAAGACTCCACCTTAAGAAAGGAGAAAGCCTAAGGGGTTGCTTACTTATAGAAAGCAATTGCTTCAACACAGAAAAGCTGCTGATAATTCAGTCAAATAGTACAAAGGGTTCATCTCAAGCTGGCAGTTAACCTGGCAGTTAATCTAGGAGGCACTGCCTTTGAAGGCATGAAAGATTCTGGGGTGAGGGGGTCATGCATTCTTCCTCCATAGTTTTAGAGAGAAACTAAAGCCAGGCAACATGTGGCAGTGCTGGAGTGCCTTTGAGAAGGCCCTGACAGGCCATTATATGAAGTTGTGAAAGTGAAGCCTGGCTGCAAGCAAAAACTACAAGATGTTGGAGATGTCAGAGCCAGGAGATATCTGCCACAGAAAGCTGAATACAAGGGGTAGAATCAGNTCAAAAAAGAGATGTATGTTACATCCGACAGCAAAGCTGTAGGAGTGAGACATCTAATCCCTTTCAAAATAAAGCCCTAGATACTGGATACAGAGCTACAGGAGTCGGTATTTTCCCTGCCGGGTTTTAGTCTTGCTTTGATCTAATATTTCCTTACTATGTCCTCATTCCTCACTTTTGGAATTTTCTAAGTTTATGTCTGAAATATATAACTTAATTTTTGGTTTTACAGGGGTCACAGTTAAGAGGCTGCCTTGAGACTCAAAACAGACTTTGAACTTCTAAATAGTGTTGAGACTTTAAGGACTATGGGGACTTCTGAAGTTGGACTAAATACATTTTACAACATGAAAGGCCATGAACTTTTGGGATTGGAATGCGGTGATGAGTATATGAAACGTCACCCATAGGCTCATTCATTTCACTACTTCGTCCCAGCTGTGGCTTACTTTACCAGCTATCCCATGCAGCTTCCTCAAAAAGGACATTTTAAGGTCTTTTTATTGTAGTAATAAGGATACCTAAAACCTCTTTGACTTTTGATATCATGAAAAATTTGGGGCACATAGTTTAGTTTGCAGTAGTTTTAGACTTAGAGCAAACACTGTGTCCAGAGTTGATAATGGAGAATAAAAGCAGCAAAACACTGAGAACTCTTGGCAGCAGCAGCACAGGTTCATGCATCTGGTTGTACACATGAATACTAGTAGACAATATAAAGAAGAAAATATACCATATTTCAGTACTTGGACATTTCAGGCCCTATGTGCTCACCTCAATTATCTGTGTTTATAAATACAACATAAAGCTTTCCACAGACTTTCATTCCATGACTTTTGCTCTGATATAATTTAGAGAAGTATGGAGCCAAAGGATAGGGAGAGCATCCCTTGGTGGTTAGAAACCCCAAGAAGACATATACTGACAGGGTTTGTCTCACATGATTCCTCTCCTCTGTTTGCCAGGAAAGAGTATATGGGAAGTCTGGGGGAAGAAATGGCTGTCTTTAGAGGAAGGTATGCTCAGTAACGGATGCTCCAGAGCCAGGGGATCCCTCTGGGAGGTAATAACTAACACTTCAAGGAGTGTTCATCATTTACAAAGACCGTGTAAAAAAATCTTATTGAGACTCTAGACGAAACAAAAATCCAACCCATTTAAGGTAGTTACCACTATTCCTATTTTATGAATGAGTAGATGCAAAGTTCCATGTTAGTGACTATAATTAGAGATTAAGTTAGTAAAATGAATAAAGTCCTATGTCAGGGACATAGTCTTTTTTCTTTTTCAGATTCACTGCTGTAATACCAACCCTTAGACAACTTGCCTGGCACATAGTACATGATAAATGAGTAACTAATGAGGGAAGAAAGGAAGGAAGCAATTTGATCATGGTCTCACACCAAAGCAGTGGCAGATTTTTAGAAGTTTCTTGTGATTAATGCCATTGTGTATGATAAAATAGTACAGGGAAGGGGAATTGGCAATGAGAAAAGTACAGGGCTGAGAAGACACAAAGCACCAGAATCTGCTCAGAGAGAGTAGGCAAGTGGCAGAGAGTGAGCACTAGCTCTGACAAACTAGGACCCTTGGGACAACTTGGGAGTTTTCGTCAAAACTTTAGAGTCCAGGAAGAAGCCAGAAAACGGGATACATTACAATCAGCAAAAAACAAAAACAAACAAACAAAAAAACCGAAAACAACAACAAAACCCCACCTTGTGGAGAAATTTGGAGCCCAACCATAACTTACATTTGCAGATATATAGACCTCTAAGTGCATGGCTTCTGCCCTGATTATTAATTAATGAGGTGCAAAACTTCATGCTGGAAGGAAACAGTGCTGATTATGTCAGTCTGGTGGGACAGAGGANCTCTGTAGTTCAAGAAGGCAGATGATTCTTTTAATANATATTTCAGTAAATTGAAAGAACAAAATGGGGACAGGAGGCTTTTAGAAATGGAAGCAAAAACTCAATAAAAATTGTGGACTATCATCCTGAAGTGTCTTGAAGAGGCAAATCTCAATTTTATTATAGATCTCACCAAATACATATTTTTTTTGCAGCAACTGTATGTTCATTTAATCAGCAGACTGAAGTGGATTCTGATGCAAATATACTGGTACGATTTAGAGAAAAATGTAATAAGNCAGTCAAAGAGGAACAATGAGAGAGCAAATGGTGGCCTGTTCCTCCACGGGCACTCATTTTCCACTCAGGGTCTCCCCACTCGTTAGGTGTCCCTGTGCTGTACTAGCAGTAGATCGATACTAGCCAAATCCCACAAGGTTACCACATAGGGCAAGCCCTAAGCAGAGGCAATGGAAAACCATTCCCTGTCACAGTTTCACAGTTGTTGTTGTTTTTTCCTCCACAGATAAATGAGAAAGGAGAGTAGAGCACAAATTTTACCAGATGTGCTAACCATAATGCCTGGAGGAGTAGCTGTCCACCTTCCAGAGGGAAACAATAGCTAGAGCTGGCTCCTCCCTCCCCCACCTGACTTAAAGTAGTAGACATTATTACATTAGATAGTTGGTTGCCACCTACCGTTTGACTTTTCACTATCTGCAGGTTTCATCTGAATGGGATGATGCATCTAAAAACATAAAAGTGAGAAAGTAAAGGCAGATTGAACAACTGTAAAATCATCTCAGAAATGTGATACTATTCAAGTACTGCTATAATTACAAGGACACATAGTTAATAACAAGGCTTCTAAAGGATGGTATTACCTTAGTTTGTTACCTAAGTTTTATGTCCGGGAATCTAACCCTTAGGCCAGGGAACACTGTAACAGTACTTAAAAACATAGCTTTGGAGTCAGGCTGGAGCAGCAAACCCTCTACATTACAGGTGAAGCTAGCTCTGCAATCACAACTCTGTAATCTGGGCAGTGTAACTTCTCTAGTGGAATCGGGGAGAACACCTGCAGAGAAGGGCTCTGAGAGCCAAACGAGAGCACACATGTCAAGTGCTTAATGCATGAGCAGAGCCCAGATGTGTTGAAGAATTTAGAACTGTGGCTGTACTACTTAAATGATAATCATCTTTGTCTACCAGCTACTCTGTTTGCTTTATGGGTTTATCTCAAGTCACAACAGGAAATATTTGAAGGTCTATTAGTGGCTTGATATAGGTACCAATATATAATGCAGAGCCACTGGGACATAGGGAACAATAGGAACAAGGGCAGCAGACAGACATGAACCTATTAATGCAGTTAGTACATATGCAGGAACAGAGAAAACTTGAAACAAATGAGGCTGAGATCCTGAACCATGGCAGACCTGGATGCTCCCTGGTTCATTATACAAAGCTGATGACACTGCTGTGTATGAGATGATCCAGCGTTTCTCCAAGCACAGAATGCTACCACTACTTCCAATTAAAATAAATTCCTCAAACTACTTCCAAAGGTCCTCTTATTTGATATTTCACCATACCCCAAGGAACAGGGAAGCCACAGGGTGGATGGAATCACTGCCTGTGCAAAAGCTTTTATTATAATGGGTCCACTCTTGGCAGACTTTTAATTTCCCCAGTGGATTTCCATTATTTGCAAGCCACAGCTCTGGGTTTTATCTAATTTAAATGAAAGGGGAATGGTACTTAGTTATGGCACTTACATGATAGGACATTATTATCAGGATATTATTATTATAGTTCGTGTGCACTGCCAGTGTCTTTAGAGTACCAGAAGAAGACAGTGAGAAAGAACTGCCAAGGGATAAGACCTTAAGTAATTTAGAGATGTCTGTATGCCCTCAGAGAGGCAGGATGTTTTTATTCATAGAGCATAGGCCTCAAGATGCAGCATCTACTAGCATTCCCACTCCATAATTCTTCTATTGAATTTGCGGAGCAGAGACTACTTGAGGGTGATGTGGAATATTACTTTAACTATGTAAAGATATGTTAAATTTGTTTATGTTGAATTTGTTTAACTAGGCAAAGATATGTTACATCAGTTTATGCTGCATTTGTTTAATTATGTGAAGATATGTTGTATCTGTTTCACCTTGCCTGCCTAAGGCACCTGATTGGTCTAATAAAAAGTTGAACAACCAATAGCTAGGCAGTAGAGGGATAGATGGGGCTGGTGGGCAGAGAGAATAAGGAGAAGGAGGAATCTAGGAGAGACAGAATGAGAGGGAGAGAGAGGGAGAGGGAGAGGGAGAGGGAGAGGGAGAGGGAGAGAAGAGAAGAGAAGAGAAGAGAAGAGAAGAGAAGAGAAGAGAAGAGGAGAGAAGAGAAGAGAAGAGGACAAAGAAAGAGAGACGCTTGGGGCCAGCCAGTCAGCCAGCCAGCTAGTCAGACACAGAGTAGGACATACAGAATGAAAGAAAGGTAAAAAACCCTGAGGCAAAATATAGATCATAAGAAACAGGTTAAAGTAAGTTATAAGAGCCAGTGGGACAAGCATAAGGCTGAGCATTCATAACTAATAATAAGTCCTTGTGTCATGATTTGGGAGCTGGTTGGTGGCCCAAATGAAAGCCTGCTACATGAGAGTATAATGTTTAGGAGTTCTAAATAGTCCTTAAAAACACCACAGAAGCAAACTGTGGAGAGTTCTGATTCGATCAAAGAACAGGGAGAGAACAAGGTTTAGGGAAGATCAACAGTATCTTTGAATAGGTTATCCTGTGGTTCCATTTGTCCACCCATTTAGCCAGCATGGTCTTCTTGTGCCAGGATCTAGGCTAAGGCCAGCTAGCTGTCAAAGGCCATGAGAGGGGGTTTTCCCCTCAGGTGCTGTATGGCTGGCAAACACAGTGCAAACAGCTAGCAGAGCTACATGCCAAGTGCTGGAGGAGAGGCAACACACGGCTTCTAGGAACCAAGGGACAAGAGAAGTTTTACTTTGCCTGGAAAGAAGGAGAAAGTTTCCTAGCAAATATGGTATCCTAGCAAATAGTTCCAGTCCTTAGACTTGCTAGCCAAAGAGAAGATGGCTTGTCAAACCTACAGACCTTGCTTGGGTGGCCAAGAACCTGAGACAAGATAGGCCAGGGACATAGGGGAAAATGAAATACTACTGTTCTGCTAAAGGAACATAGCAATAAAATGACTCCTAATGACATTCTGCCATACTCATAGATCAGAGCCATCATCAGAGAAGCTTCTTCTGGCATGAATAAGGAACAAAGATAGAGAATCACAGTCTTACAATCTGCAGAGTGAGAGACCTNGGAACACTCAGTGCTAGATGGGATGTCTCCATCAAATCCCTCCTCTCAGAGCTCAGGGAACTATGTAGAAGAGGAAGCAGGCAGAGTGTAGGAACCAGAGGGGATGAAGGACACCAAGGAAACAAGGGCTCTTAAACACAGCAGGACCAACAAACAGGAACTCAGAAAGACTATGGCAGCACTCACGGGGCCTGCCTGAGTCTGCACCACATGGGGTCCCAATGATGAAGAAGAAGTGGACACAAGCCTCCATCTCTAACCTAGAAGCAAACTCCAACTGATGATCACTTGCAAGTGAAAAGTTTATTTTCTCCAATGAAGTTTCAATAGGGATACAAACCAAACAACTCCTCCTCCTCCTTTTATTGAAACCAGGAGAATTTTTTCTCACATACTATATCATGATTATGGTTTTCCATCCCTCTGCTCCTCCCAGTTCCTCCTCCCAGCCCCTCCCATCTGGCTCCATTCTCTTTCTATCTCTCATTAGAAACAAATAGGCCTCTAAGGGAATATAATATAATATAATATGATAAACAAAAAGTAACACATTGGAACTGGACAAAACAAACAGAAGGAAAAGAGCCCAAGAGAAGGTACAAGAATTAGAGACCCATTCATTTGTACACTCAGGAATCCCACAAAAACACTAAATGGGAATATACAAAGTACAAATAGGGTAAAAAGAAGAAAAATATATACATAAGATAAAATTTTAAAAATTAAATAAAGTAAAAAAGAAAAACTCTGACATGACATTGTGAGACAAGGAGCCTCCAAAGATGCCTTTGAGTTCGTTTTCTGTTGGTCATCCACTGCTGACCACGCAGCCTACCCTTAAGAGTAGTTTGTTTCCCCCAGTGAGACTCCCTTGCAGGAAACTAAATTTTCATTTGCAAGTGGTTCTCAATTGGAGACTGCTTCTGGGTTAGGGATGGGGCTTGTGCCCATTTCTACTTTCAGCTCTGGCAGTCTAACTGGTGCAGCCCTGTGCAGGCCCTGTGCATGCTGCTTCAATCTTTGTGAGTTCAGATGTGCACCCACCATATTTATTAAAGGGCCTTGTTTTCTTGGTGTGTCCATTCCCTCTGGCTCTTACACTTTCTGTCTCGTCTCATTTGATGGAGACATCCCATTTAGGACTGAGTGTTCCAAGATCTTTCATTCTCTGTATAATATCTGGCTGTGGGTCTCTGTATTTGTTCCCTACTACTTCAGGAGGAAGCTTCTGTGATGATGGTGGGTAGAGCAAGGCACTGATCTATGAGTACAGTAGATAGAATGTCGCCAGCAGCCATCTGGAGCCATTTTGTCGCTAGTGTTGTTTTGTTTGTTTGACACCAGCAGTGGTTGGGATACAAACCACTCTTAAAGACAGTCCCATGCTCAGCAGTAGATGGCCAACACAAAAGTCTTCTTCAGAAGTTCTTTGTCTAATAATATTTGTCAGGGATTTTCTTTAAACCTTACAGATCCTTTGCATATAGGTTATGGCTTCTGGTTTTTGTGTTTTTATGGGATTCCCATGTCTGTGAACATGTATGTCTCTGATTCTATATTTATTGTGCTTTTTCTTCAGCTTCTTTGTTTTGTCCTATTCTAATTTGTTTGTTTTTATTTCAACTCATTATTATTATTCTTTAGATGTCTGTTTGTTTTCTATGGAGAGATAGAAAGGATATGGATCTGGATGGGAAGGGAGGTGGGGAGGAACTTGGAGGAACTGTATGAAAAAAAAACTATATTCAGTATCAACAAAAGAAAAAAAATAGTGAAAATAGTTCCTTTCCAAAAGGAGTTTATCATGCCAGCAAAAAGGCAGCATAAAGCTGTGAGGGTGGTTAAATACAGGGCTTAGAGCAGTGCTTCTCAACCTGTGGGTCTTGACCCCTTTTGGGGGGGTCAAAGGATCCTTTCACAAGGGTTGCGTAAGACCATCAGAAAACACAAATATTTATATTATGATTCATAACAGTAACAAAGTTACTGTTATGAATTAGCAATGAAAATAATTTTATGTCCGAGGGTCACCACAACATGAGGAGCTATATTAAAGGGACTCAGCATTAGGAAGCTTGAGAACCACTGTGTTAGAGGGTCTTGTAAGCTAATAAATTGATGGTTTGTCAAGTGTATGGTCAGGATAGAAGATTTAAGTGGTAAAGGCAACCAGGCAGAGTTTTGAGTTTAGAAAAAAAGTCAGTTTTGGTGATAGATTATATAAAAGACACAGAGGCCAGGATGGCAACTAGTAAACAGCCCCAGTAACACTATGAAGGTATAAAATTCAGTGCTAAAGCCTCTTTTGAGGATGAGGGAGACCTCCAGACACAGACAGCCAGATAGATCCAAGAGTAATTGCTCAATTAGGGAAAATGAGGAAATCATTTCAGAGGAAACAATGGCAGTCTGAAAATACTAAATTTGATGTGACTATAGTACAGCAAGGAGTTGGAAACTCAAGGCTCAAACTTGAGAAAGGATCCAGTATGGGAGAGGTAGTAGTGGGAGCCACAGGACTTAATGGATTGGAAGGAACCAAGAGCAAGGACAGAACCATTGAGGGTATACATTAGGAAGATAACATTTTAAGAGGGCAGAGTGAGTTGTTGGCAGAAGGGCAGGAAGCCATGATAGGGGAGTTTTAAGAATAAGGAAGTAAGGACTGGAGAGATGACTCAGTGGCTAAGAGCACTGATTGTTCTTGCAGAAGACCTGGATTCAGTTCGCAGCACTCACATGGTGGTTCACAAGTGGCTGTAACTCTAGTTCTAGAACTCTTCTAACCTCTGGGGGCACTGCATGCACATGGTGCACATGCATACATGCAGGCCAAACACTCAGAGCCATACACAAAAAGTAAAGAAATATTTTAAAAAAGAATAAGGAAATGATCAGAGCAGATGGTGTTGAAGGCTATAAGTGCCAAAATATTTTTCTAGATTAAGCAACAAAAAATTTAGGGATTTTTGTTAAAAGCAGTATCTGTGGAGTAGTAGGGCCAACTCCAGATTACAGGAAGTAGAGGAGTGGGTAGTGGGGAAGACAACCGTGCACACGATAAATGAAGACTCTGCTTCCATTTGCAAAGGTGAATACAAATCTTGATAGAGGGAACAGAGGCAGATGGCATTCTTTTCTTTCAAGATAATAAAAAACTACATGGGTTAATACACTGCAAAAGTCAGATGAGATTCACAGTTTAAATATACAAAAGATAGAGGTAAGGGTATGTTTTCTGGGACATAAAGACAAAGTGAATATGGCTCTTGCCCTCAGGAAGCCTACTGTCCATCATGGTAGTTGATACACACATTTTATAAATGGAGTGACAAATAGGTGCTGTAAGCATCAGGCCTAAGTGCTATGGCCATCTAGGCTCATTTGGGATGTGTATAGGACACCTGAGGAGGAATCTGAGCGTCACAGGAGCAGCATCCATCTACTCCAAAGCCGCTCTCAGTTGCACTTATGAAGGGAACAAGTGCCTTCACTAAGGACACACTGCTGGTTAATGGCAGAGTTGGGATCAGAAATCGAATCTCCCTGCTTTTAATACAGTGACGACTCTCCCAGACCACACTGCTTCTCCACAAAATGTCTAATGTGGGACTTGGACATATGGGCCTTTAATTAAGAGCTCCAGGCTTCACTCACCAGAGTCAGGTAAACACTCATTTAAAGGCGCCTGTAACACACCTTTGGGTGAAAGTATCCCCTTTTCCTCTAAACTCCCCAAACACTTGATCTCTGTAGGTTCATGACTAGTATTACAGTAATACCTCATTCTTCATCTTTCTGTAGCTCCTCAGTATCTGACCTAAGACCATCTAGAAGTAATAGGAGCAGTAATAAAGCAGCTACTGCCACTATAGACTTGAACTTTGTTTTGTTCTTTATTGGTCCCAGAGAGGGTAAAACCTAGTTTACAGAAATCTTGGTTGTCAGACTATGGTGAATTCTGAGTGGGTGGTCACCTACTGCAGGTACATTCTGAAGATAATTTAGTAATGTATGTAAAGCACTGTAACCTTTAAGAAAGGTGTTCAATCAGTACTGTATTAAGAATGGCTCATTACCATGAACATTGTTCATTTGAGTTACAAATTTCTGATCACATACAAAATGTAAATGTCAAAAAGGACAAAAGCAGCATGGAGGAGGCATTCTCATCATGTTGCTTTACTTTCTCAAAACTTCCTGATTCAAAGAACTTTGAGAGGTTTCTTGAGTGGAATAGGGAGGTTACTACAAATGAACGGGCATTCAAGTTTGTTTCAGATTATAATAAAGGGATTCTTTCTTCAACAAAGAGGGTTTTAAAGGTTTGACCTAGAATTACCCTGGGACTATTCATCCATCCATTTGTTTTTGCCTTTTCATATTGTTAGATGAAGGGAATGAAAAGGACAGCTGTCATCATGATGGAATATGTAGATGGTATTGAGACAGATCCATCAACAATTTTCCAGGGTACAGTATGTGCTGAGCTAAGACAATATGGAAACTCAGAAATGCCCAATACAGACCAAGGAAGGACAAACTGAATGTGGTGTCTTAGATACTCAAGGTGTTCTTTCTTGAATAAATCCTTGCTGAGCCTATGGCACAAAGACTGTGAGTTTAAAGTCTGTCTGGACTACAGATGGGTACAAAGACAGCCTAAGAAACTGAGTAACACCATGTCTTCAAAGTCAAAGATGACTAGTGATATAGGTTAGTGGGACATGCATGAGGCCTTGGATTAATTCCTAGTACTATAAAAAGAGCTGTAGGAAGGACATCTCAAGGAAGAGAACACATATCCAAAGGCACAAAGCAAGTGACAACAGGATGTATTGTTATTATAGAATGATGCTATGACATTCTATCCAAAGTATGTTATTAAAGAATGATGCTATGACTTTCTAACTAATGCAACAGGAGCTCTTAAAGAAGATCATTCACCATGAACAAAGTAGCTGAAGCATAGCAAGACTAAGAAAGGAGGTTTATAATCATGAGAGACTTTCATAGAAGTAAGTGATGCAAGATTACCCAACTGTGAACTAAAACTGTCCTAGTCACCATGATTGGCAGCTGAAAGCCACATCCTCAGCATCTTTTTCAAGAACTGAAGATGAAACCAATGGTGTCAGCATGGCTGCTTCCTAACACTTTCCAACATGACTAGGGCACCTTATCTGCTGCCTAGGCTGGATGTGGTCCAAGTATAGATTTCCACGTTGTGCATGGCACCTGGAGGTTCTACCTGGTGACAACAGAGCAGAAAAGGCTCAGAGAACTTGGTAGTTCCCATTCCAGTATCCACTGTCTCAGCAGTTCTTAGAGAATTCCAGAGTCAGAACTGAGCCTAGTTTTGTGTGGTAAGTGAGCATATGATTGTCAAGACTTTTTTTTTTT
>LZPO01057165.1:0-11190 GCA_001675575.1 Neotoma lepida
TTTGGATTTTCGAGACAGGGTTTCTCTGTGTAGCTTTGGCACCTTTCCTGGAACTCACTTGGTAGCCCAGGCTGGCCTCAAACTCACGAGATCCGCCTGCCTCTGCTTCCCGAGTGCTGGGATTAAAGGCATGCACCACCACCGCCCGGCTCCAATTTTATTTTATTCTGGTAAGAACACTTCACAATGGTAATATGCCTGCACTGTTGTATCCTACCAGGTTCCCATCATGCTGGTCATTCTCTCCTGTGATGCTAAAACCATCACTGGGTTCAGGTGTCATCATCCCAAAAATCCTACCTCGTGTAGACCTGGCAGTGCTTCTCTTGTGTGGTTTTGCAGCCATTGTCAAGGAGGAAAAGTGCTGCAGTAGTAACTGCGCTTCTGGCTGCATTTGTGTCTTCCACCATCACATCTTAGAATGACACAAATTAGATGCAATAAGAAAGACCAGCCCTTTAAATTTGAAGATCTTCATTTCCCTGTAGTTAATTATTTAAGTGACAATCTATGACTCAAAATTGAAAAATCCATACCCTTTTCATCTACCTCAGACCCTAGTACTCTCAGAGTACATCCTTATGACTTGGAGGACAACCACTTTTCAGACATTATTGATGTTACTGTCTCCTCCTACACAGAGCTCTCTGCCACTGCCTGAAACTGTGGCTTTTCCTACCATTCCACCTTCGTTCTAGTTCTCTTCTAGAATATGATGTTCTCCACATTCCAATTCAAACTTCTTACTTCCAGTTTAAGTTGCTGTACTCTGATTAGCGTGATAGCCATTTCCAGGTATGTGCCTAATTTGCCCTCCCCAACAATTTGCTTTCTATATATTTCTGAAAGTGTTCCTTTATAGCCCAATACTTGGGTCTTTATATTTGCTATTTTGCAAGTCTGAGTTTCTCTAAGAGTATAAACTCATATAGTGTTGAATCCCAGGGACCTAGCACAGCTATAGACAGGTACATTGTGGCTTAATAGCTATCATACTGTTTAATCTTCAATAGAGAATGAAAAAGAATCCATTTCTGGCCTCCTGGGGTGGGGATGACACTGTTTAATAGGTGGCTAGTTATTTTTTTGTATCTTTTCTTTATGCCCCAAAATACAATAGGAAAGAGGTAATTTGTGGAAAGCTTAAAGCTTAACCTGGGGGAAGGAGGGCGGGGATCATTGAAAACACATGTCCTGTTTGTCNGTGTTAATTCACAGTGAGTATGTTGTTATAGGGATTGGTGTCATTTGATGATGTGACTGTGGACTTCAGCCAGGAGGAGTGGCAGCACCTGGACCCTGCCCAGAGACGCCTGTACCAGGATGTGATGCTGGAGATTTACAGCCACCTCTTGGCAGTTGGTGAGCACAACTGGCCTGGGGATGGATCTAGGATGGGCCTCCTTTCCTTATTCCTCTTTTCAAAACATGGTGGAATATCAAATCTTTTATGAATTTTTTCCTTCTTTGATCTTGATGCTCCATTCCTTCTTGGATATTTCCATGTGTTGTTTATGCTGCCAATAGTGAGTTTGATTCATGGAGCCTGCATGATAAAAGGCAAGGCTGACTCCCCAAATTGTCCTTTGAATTCCACACACATGCCATGGCATGTGCAGCACGTGCAAGTGCACACGCATACACATACACACACACACAGAGTAAATGTGAGTGTGGGTATGTATTAAGTTTTTACCTTATTTTATGTGTATGGGTGTTTCGCCTTCCTGTATGTTCATGCACTGTGTATTGTGCAGTGCCTGTGGAAGCCAGAAGAGGGTGTTAGATTCCTTGGAACTGTGGTTGTAATTTAGTTGCCATGTGGGTGCTGGGAACCAAACCTGGTTTGGTTCATCAGCAAGAGCAACAAGTGTTCTTAACCACACCATCTCTCCAGCCCCACCTCCTCTGAGCATACACATATGTGTGTCATTTTAAAAAAAATAAATAAATAAAGAGTAACTACTTGAGAGTGTAGGTTTATTGCTCAGGGTGGAATGCTTGCTTAGCATGGGTGAGGCTCTGCTTTAATCCTCACGACCACAATAAAGAAAAAGAAACCTAACCAAAAACTTAGATGAGGAAAAGGGCAAAGGACATGAATATGCATTTCTCCAGAGCTAATGAAGTCTTCTTGGCAGTCTGTTCTTTAGGTCTTAGCTATCCACCAACAATGCAGTATAGCAGCCTTGTCAAAGTCCTTCCTGTTTACTGCATCTGTATGGCTAGGTCTCTTATTTGTTGAACTGATTGCCTTTGCCCAAACCAAATCTTCGCCCACTCAACGAAGTGATTTTGGCCGCTAACCATAGTTCCCAATTTCTCACATAGAAAAAAGGAGAGTAGATGTGGCTTTTTGGGGAATTATTATGAGTTCATGTGTCTGGTACATACACAGTTGCCTGGCACGCATGGTGCTGTGTATATGCAGTTTGGTATGTAATAAGGGTATGGTAGTGTTCCTTACCACTACCATCCACGTGATGAGCATGCTTACTAGCTGACTCAGATTTCTGAGTGTTCAGATTCAGTTCCATGGGATTCCTCCTCTGTCCTGTTTATTNTGCCTGCTCCTTTATCTCTTTCTCTTCTCTGCAGGTGAATTACAGCTTGACACACCACATCAACAAATTTTTGTAAAAGCTTCATTTCTAAATGATGCATCCAGTGAAGTCACAGGACATGGTTCATATTCTTCCGTTTTAGAGAAACTGTGGCAGGATGGCAACACTACAGCAAAGAGAGATCAGCAAAGCCAGATCCTACCCATAAATCCTGGTGCTTTCCAAAATCAGAAAACACTGAACATAGACAGTGGTTGTGACTATGAAGAAACTGGAGAATCTATTCTTTTGGGACCCCACCTCATTTCTACACAATATGTACCTCCAAGATGCTTCTCATTTGCAAAAGGTTTGAAGCCTAACCTTGAAGCATATAGTGACAATCAAAGCAATGCCACAAAGCAGATTAGTGCCATTGGATCTCATCAGTTTTTTACACAAGGCTCTTCTAATAGTGTGTGTACAATTCCTCATCAAAGAGAGAAATCATACAATGAAAGTCAGTTTGGAAACATTCTTTCTCCCAATCTACCACTTATGGAGCATGAAATTAATTTTCAAGACAAAGCAGTTGACTATACGGGATGTGGGAAGGTCTTCACTGGTGAGTCAGCTTTCTGTCAACAACAAATAACTAACAATATGGAGACATCTTTTATCTGTCACACATGTGGGAAAACCTTTCTCCACAAGTCTAAATTGTCCTCCCATCCAGAAACTCATAGAGAAGAGACACCTTATGAATGTCCTGACTGTGCAAAATCACTTAGGGGTATGTCCAGCCTGCAAGTGCACCGTGAAATCCACACAAAGGAGAAACGTTATGAATGTCATGTGTGTGGGAAATCATTCAGTTATACATCCCACCTAAAGGTGCACCTTCGAACACACACTGGTGAGAAACCTTATGCATGTTCTGACTGTGGAAAAGCCTTCAGCCAAAAGTCAGTCCTCACCATACATCAGAGAATTCACACTGGAGAAAAGCCTTACACATGCAGTGACTGTGGGAAAATGTTTGTTTGTGCATCAGATCTGACAAAGCATTGTCGGTTTCACACAGGGGAAAAGCCTTATGAATGCCCTGACTGTGGGAAATCTTTCAGTATTAAATCTAACCTGCTTGCACACCATCGAATTCACACCAGTGAGGGACCTTACAAATGCTTTGACTGTGGGGAATCATTCAGGAAAATATCCCAATTGAAGGTACATCATCAAATTCACACTGATGGTCGATCTTTTGTATGTTCTGACTGTGGGATGGCCTTCAGCCAAAAGTCAGTCCTCACCACACATCAAAGAATTCACACTGGGGAGAAATGTTACCCATGTAGTGACTGTGGAAAGTTGTTTCTGTATGCTTCAGATCTGAAGAAGCATTGTCGAGTTCACACAGGGGAGAAGCCTTACAAATGCCATGACTGTGGGAAATCATACAGTGTGAAATCACACCTACATGTGCATCATCGAATTCACACAGGTGAGAGACCTTTCAAATGTGATGACTGTGGAAAGTCATTCAGAAGAAATTCTCACCTGCAGATGCATCAGCAAACTCACACTGGTGAGAAGCCTTACAAGTGCTCTGACTGTGGGAAGTCATTCCGGAGAGCATCCCACCTGAAGGTACATCATCGAATTCACACTGGGGAGAAACCTTATGTGTGTTCTGAGTGTGGGAAGGCCTTCAATGATAGGTCAGTTCTCAGCACACATCAGAGAATTCACACTGGAGAAAAGCCTTACATATGCAGCGACTGTGGGAAAGCCATGTCTTCTAAAGCCAATCTCAAAGAGCATCAGCGAATTCACACAGGCGAGAAGCCGTATGTGTGTGCTGAATGTGGGAGGGCCTTCAGTGATAAGTCTTCTTTCTATAGACATTGTAAAATTCACAGTAAAGAGAGACCTTTTGTCCATAACAAAGGTGATAAGGGCTTCGTGCAGAATTCACAAGTGACATCCTATGAGCAAAGTCACAGTGCAGAGAAACTATAGTGATGCTCTGTCAATGGGAAATCTGTCATTGTTTATGTATCAGCTGAAGGTGTATCATCAAGGTCACACATATTACCATTACTGAAGCTGTGAGATACTATTGGTGCACCATCCACACCATACTGGGAAGAGACATTATTTGTGTTGTGAATGCAGAAAGTCCTTCAAAATCATGTCATTTCAGTAGACTCAAGTGCTCATACCAGGCAATCTTCTTAAAGACACCTGATCATATAAAAGAATTAATTGTAGAGTCAATTCCTCATCCCTCATCAAAATATTCTTGGTTTTCATAAAAAAAATATTTTATCACAGACCTAAGTAGGACTAGGGAGAGATCACACTCAGTTGTTAAATTCTTTGTCTTCTGGATACCACAGGCACACACATATAGACATACATGTCATAAATATCTACACACAGTACATACACAAACCTAACTATACAAGCCATACTTCATAGTTGAAAAAGAGTACAGCTATTCATTGCTTGTTTAAACATATAAATAATTATATGTGAGAGAAATATGAATGAACTTGTAGGAAGAAGCACAAATGATATTTCCTTGCATGTTAATTAATGATTTGAGGTAAACCTATAGTTAATGGTGCAAAGTTTCTAGACTATTTATAGGAAAGTTTGTTGGAAATTACATCAATGGTTTCTGTTTATTATGGGATACTTTTTTTTTCTTAACTCCACAGGGTGTCACTATGTAGTTCAGTTCAGGCTGTCCTGAAACTCACTATATAGACCAGGCTGGCCTTTAACTCACAGAGAGCTTCCTCTGCCTCCCAAGTACTGGAGTTAAAGGTGTGTTCCACTGCACCTGGATGGATACTAATGTTTTTAAATGTCGCAAAACATTTCTCATCTCTGTCTAGGAAAGGATATAGGCCCTGGGCTTGTCTATAGCATAGTAGCCAGCAGACAAATGACCAGTTTTAACTTCCCAGGTCTTTCAATGGATTTTTCACTGCTATATCCAGTCTCAGGTACCTGGAGAGCATCACCTTCAGGGTACCATTTGAGAGAGACACAGAAACTCAGAATGTTCATGAACCCATGGTAGTGCCTCCCCAGTGCTGGTGTGAGTGATGCTCCTCCATGGTTTATGTTCTTCCAGAAGCTCAGAATGTGGCCTTGTGGGAATCACTTCTTTGTAGAAGTAACTTAGAATGCAGACATACTTAGTGTTGGTCCAAAATCTAATGAGTGGCATTCTTCTGAGAAAGCCATATGAAGACTCAAAAATTCTGAAAGACAGGACCATGGAGGCAGGGGTTTCAGTGACACACCTCCAAGTCATGGAATGTTAGCAACAGAAGCTAGAAAAGCTTTCTTCTTGGGAGTTTCCAAAATTAGCCATCACTTGTCCAGTACCTTGATTTCCAAATTCCGGTCTNAGACATGGTGAGAAAATCAGTTCCTAATGTTTTGTGAACTATTCTAAAGCAATCTAGGAAAGTCAATGTAGTAGAGAGGGCGCTGGGGTGCCAGTGTGTACTCATGGCCTGCCTTCCTGGTTCTCCTGTTACATCTCAGTACCTTCTTTAGTCATTCTTTTCTCATCCGCTATTCCTGAACTTCCTGTGCCTCTTTGTCCTCACTCTGCTTCCCATGTTTTTAATTCCTCTCACTAAGCCTATCCCATGTTGTTATTCTTCCTATGGAACCATGGCCCTTAACCTAGCAGGTGCCTACTCCTTATGTTTCTCAAACCACCTGTGTCCCTCATTTTTCTCTCACTGAGGCCCTCTAGACATGAACATTCCCTACTATGTTGGACCATGTATTTCTTGTTTGTTTATTTCAGCTTTGTTTGTTTCTTTGAGACTGAGCCTCATGTAGTCCAGGCTAGATTATGATTTGCTATATAGCACAGGATGGCCATGAAATCTTGAATCTTCTACTTCCACCTCCCAAGTGCTGGGATTACAGGGATGTGTACCTTGGTACACATGGTTTATGTTCTTCCAGAAGCTCTGGAAGCCACTACCTTGGCCAGATGGTATTTTTACAAAACACTATCATAATAATGTCTCCCATCCAACATGTACACAATATAAATCTGACTACCCTGTTGAAAGGTGAGTCTGTGTCCCTGCTATCCCCAAGTTCAATGGGATTTTATCCTAGTTTCAATGGGTAAAATAATAACAGAAGCAACATGGTGTTCGAGGCCACACTAAAAGCAGTAGAGTGTCTACATTGCTTATCTGAATGCTTGTTCTTGAAGCCTTACTCTGCCATTTAGTAATTTAAGTCATGTTGAGGCTAATATACTATGAGAAAAGCCAATTGAGCCAATGTAGAGAGGCCCAGAAATTAACATTAAAGACATGAAGATTGATCCAGGACATCATTCCTGTGGTTGGGATTCCAATCAAACCTCATTAGTTATATGGAAAACTAATACCACAGCCACTCAGATGATCTTTCCCAAGTCCCTGACTTAACATAAACCTTGAAAGGTAACTAACTCTAGAACATTAAGAGTTATCTTGATTTGTTATGCTGCAGCAACAAGTAACCAGAATATCCTCCCTCATCTTCACCAACCATGCCTATTCCCCTGTGACATATTACTCATGGATTTTGCCAAGTCCCTAAATTCTAGTGGGTGGTTAGAGTTGGAAAAGACCCACCTGCAAGCTTAGTGCTTTAGGGTGAGGTTATGGGGCAGTTGGGTAAATCCTCCTCACTGATGTCCATGGGTTAGGTCTAGCCAAGACTGAGGTAGGCATTCCAGTGAGGAATTCCTGCCCAGCAATGGCAGTTCTCTCATCTTTGGCCTGCCTTTTGTTAGGAGGTGCATAAAGGAAATAAAGTCTAATTGATGATACTTATGTTAGAAGGATGCATAGACAAGTACCATTTACACCCAGAAATGACACCAGGACACCTGTGCTGCTACATCCTGGAAAATGACGCAGAAGTTCATTCTTCCTGTTTCATATCACTCAGTTTAGTCCATCGCCCTGTGTGACCTGCACCCAGCCCTGTCTTACTGGCTTTGAAGACATCACAGAGGTGAGGCCAGAGTGAAAGGTAGCCCAAGGTNCTCAGTGCAACACTGTGACTTNCCTTTCAGCATATGTCCAGCAAGTTGTTTTCCACCCTGGCCCTCGCTAGACCCTCAGTAATTACCTTTCCTAGTAAGCAACTCAACATGAGTTCTGATGTGTAAAGCAATAATTATGACTATCAGCCATGCTGGATTGTAATACTAGAACGTCCATTATGCATAGGCTAGGCTGTGACACCAGTTCAGCATTGTTTTATGACTGAATCTGGTTCTTATATCTCCAGAATCTGGCATGAAAGCATCCCATAACACTTGTGCTGAATCTGTCCACCCACCCAGCCCCCAGTAACAACAAGCTCATGGTGGTTCTATCACTCAGCTATCTCCCCATGCTTGCTGTAATCCATCATGGAAGTATCTGTCCACAACCTCCTTGTCAGAATAACCACTTCCTGGGGGCAGGACTGAGGACTCACTTGTATCTGGGTCCTCTAAGAACCCAGAACCCAGCTTTGACTTCTCCAAACCAGCTCTTCATCTTAGAACAGCATTCGATGTGGAAGACAAGGCAGAGCTCAAGAAGCAGATCTTGATGGCCACCACAATTTCATCTGCTATGGGTCTGGTTTCCCTTTAGAAATATGGGTGAGGCTGGTCAACTGCTAGCTGTAACCTGGCTCCTTCCTCTTAACATCAGGATTTGGATATATATCTAGTTCTCCAGACCTTCCTTTATCTAACCAGCTCAAGTGTCACCCAACCTGAAGTCCAACTACTACACAATTACAGAAATAGCAATGTCTCTCCTTTTATACTTAACACTTGTGTCTCATAGTTCATCCCCAGTACAAAACAAAAGTGTTTTGTCCTGCATTCAATAGGTGGAAACATACCTCTTTGATATCCATTAAGAATTGTTCACGAATCATGAACAACATAGCCATGATTCTCAGAATGACACATGATCCAGCTACATTTTGCATTTAGGAATTGATCTAAAAGATATACACACATAATACAAATACAAGATAATTGACTGCACATTTCTTTTAGCAGAAATCAGCTGTAACGCCCGTTAGTACAAGATTGCCACACAAGTGGGGTCCATTGATGCACTGGGTTTCTCAGTTATGGGAAACAGGGATGATCTGTGCTTCTAACACCCAGTCTTGCCTTTGACACTCCAGTAGACAAACCCAGAATCAAGATAAGCTGTGTGGAAATAGGTCACTTTGGGAGAGAATTGAGCAGAACACTGGGATGCACTACTATGTGTGTCTTCTGAATACTGCTCATATGATTCTGTCTCCCAGAACTATCACTTAGACTATTGAGGAAATAAAGATCTGAAACTGGGGGCTGATTCAGAGATAGACCAGAGGTGCCTGAAACATGTAGTTCTTATGTATGAATGATACCCTGTGTCTCTGGTGGCAGTCATCCAGGGGAGTGACAAGCAGGTGGACACAAGTGACCTGGCAGCTCACATGTCTGCAAATGGTGACATTGGTTATGAGCTAAGGTTACTCTGTCTCCAGGGTTATTGGAGGGTGAAGAGTGACCATCCGGACTGAGGTGAAGAGGCCCTGCTCCTTAGCTCGGGAGGGCGCCCTGCTACCTGGGCCTGCTCCTCTTGAGGCATGGATTTGGGGTTCTATACAGCATCTTAGAGAATAGAGAATTTCCATCTTTAGGAAAACTGAGAAGAGGGTACACTACCCCTCAGCACACAAATGCAGAGGGACACGGACAAGGACCTTTTTCTGTCCCATCAGCTGCACCTCTAGGAAACAGCCACTTTCAGTTCCCAGCACTGGTTCCTCTTTCTCTCACAACCTCAAGCACTCAGTGTCATGATCTCACACAAGAGTCTCTGTGACAATTCTGTCTGCGGTTACACTGGTTCCAGAAGAGGTCACTAGGCAGATAATTTTGGTCTCATGGTTCTAATATGTGGTGAACATCATCATTGAGGCCTGGGTGGTTTGTTAGGGCCCAGAGATGTAAGGTAGCTGCCATCCAGGAGGTTAGTGTGTCCCTGGCTCACAGATACAGCACAGGGGAGCTAGGATACTGGCATGGATGTGCTCTTAGCTGCTCCAGGATTTGGATGTCAGGGTTCTGTGTCCAGCCAAGGAAGAGAGACAAAGGTGGAAGAAGCCCTTGTATGTAACAAATGTACCCTAAAATTCAGTGTGTGCCTCAAGCCAACTGTCTTCTGCCAGGCAAGCTACTATCCTGTCTCCACAATCCCCTCTAGCTCTGCCCTAGCAATCCTCAGAACCACACGTTTGACCTTGTTCTTTGTTCATGATACAGTGCTGGCTCTCTGACATTTGTCACAGAAGGGTACCTTCTTCACGCTTTCATGAAACGGGTTAGGTTTTGTTCTCAGTGCCCTGAAGAGGTAGAATTGGCCTTCCGCTGATTGATCTTTGTTGGTTGTAACCCCAGGAGTGCTCTAGTCTGGCTCTGTCCTGAATCCATTAGCCACAGATGAATCATGGAAGCAGTGACGGGGGAGACAGAGAAAACTGCATGGCATGAAGAGTCACAGGCCCTTTTGTATAGTCACTGAGATTGACACTGCCAGCTGTGGTCTTGAATCCTGACCGAGGAACCCAACGGCAAGATATAAGGCAGCTCATCTGCTCTCCCCCAGGCCTTGTCCCTTTGCCCACCTACCTGCCCTTAGCAGAGGCAGTCCCAGCATCACAAAAGTGAAGGGTTCGTGTGTTCCAGGCTCTTTTTTCACCCGACTCAAATTTTGGAAGCCAGAAATTATATCAGAAAGTCCAGTTACCATGGAGAAGGTATTTCTCATTCTCGTCCTGTCAAGAGTTATCAACGCCCTTGAAGAGCAAACACTACCATTTTCCAAAAAGAACTGTGTTAAGGCCACTCTCAGCTACTGTCCATCTAGACAGGTCTATATGAAAAGCATGGTCTTTTAGGACAAGAAAGAGATAGGGCACACACAGGGACAGGCTCACTCTGGTGAACTCCAAGCTAAGTTAGAGGAAAGTAGGATTCCTGCGAGGCATGACGACAGGGCTTCAAAAAAGAGATATGAGCTGAGAGGTGAGGACACTCCAGGCCTTCATGCTGGGTCAAAACTAGAGACCATAAAGTAAGGATCAGAAAAAAATATATAGCAATAATCTCTCCACACTGTATACTGGTAAGACAGTCAAACAGTAAAGAGAGAATGTAATTAAGGAGCAAAGGGTCAGAAGGTGTGTAAGTATGATTTGTCAGGAGGAACAGCGAACAGTTTTGCAAGATGGAATATGAGTCCATGCATGTGATCAACACATGCCACTAGGAAATGAAAATTCAATCCAAATTCATATGTCAGATTCTGCAACTCTTGCCTCAGTTCCACTGAGAACAAAGAGAAGGAAACATGCTGTTTTATGTTCTAGTTGTGGTTCATCCACTTAAGGAGCCAACTGAGCTATCCTAGTTATCTTTAATTGTCAATTTGACAGTCTAGAGTCACCTGAAAAGGGAGTCTCAATTGAGGAATTGGCCAGATCAGATTGGCGGGTGTGTGTGTGTGTCTGTGTGTGTGTGTGTGTGTGTGTGTGTGTGTGT
>LZPO01057166.1:0-11183 GCA_001675575.1 Neotoma lepida
ACACACACACACACACATACACACACACACCAGACACACACAGAGATGCATGCATGCACACACACACACGCACTCACACACACACACTTAATCCAATTTATTTACCCTTCCCATGCATTTTTCCTGTGCATTTTTTCACGGTAGGATCTCAGAATGCCGTGACTGTAGGCAAAGTGACAAATTCCTTAACACTGTCGTAACTAGTCCAGATGGTCAATGAGTATTTGTGGCTGGAAACACTGGACATGGTGTGAGGTACAGCCAGAATATTTATTTGGAATAGTTTCAGTAGAAACAAATCCCTGATTCTCCCATAGTTTTCCCTTGGGTTACAAAGCCCACACAGGTGTTTTGCATCTCAGGTTTTCCAGACTGTTATCTACTTCCCAACACACAGATGAACTATCTTCTAAAATGCAGATATTTCAATAGATAAAATACTAAGATCATAAGTGATTGACTTAGCCAGTATTGCAACACAACCAGGAAGAGAGCAGGATGGGGTTAGAATGGGACTCACTTAATCCCTGATTCTGGGTCAATTAATCAATAAATATATGTTGAATACCCACCAAGTCAAAAGAACTTTTTAGTAAGCTCCAGAGCTGATTTCACAAGAATATGAGCATTGAATTATAAATAGGAGGTTTAGGGTAGAATGGTAAGAGTAAAAACCAGACTTCTCTGAGTTAAGGAAGGGAACAGGGGCTGCAGAGGTAGAGTTAGTTTTACCTTAAGTCTTAGAATAAGAGTGACTGCAGATGCTAAGTTACTAACAACATAAACAAAACCCACTGAAATAGGATCCAAATAGAACTACTACTGCAACTTCAAGAAAAAGACACTATGCTTTTATCTGATTCACAAACATATCATTTACATCTTACTGAGACCTTCTGGCATTCATGATAATTCACTCAAATCACAGAAAATTTTAGAACATTTTTGGCACATAATTTGGGTCCCCTTGTGTTGTATGGAATAATCCAACTTTATAATTACTTTTCATACTCAACTATCAGCTTCTCTTGAACAGAAAAAGTGTAGCCTCACTTCTCATTTTTCTTTGACTACTGACTTTGGAGAATTGATCAGAATCTTTTCTTTGGAAAATATATTCGAATTCAGTTAAGACAAGGATTTGAAGGAGAGGCCTATCTGATGTCACTTTTTCTGTTAATGCCTCTTTTGTTATATCAGGTAAAATTGAAAATTTTCTAACTTGGGCCCCACAGCATTTTGCTTGAAGTAGTTCCTGGATTCTGCCTTGTATTTCCAGCAGGCATATGCCACAAAGATTGCTTCCAATTGTACTTTCAATTATTACTCAGATCACTTAGTTTCTCATTAGCGCAGAGTTCGCATTTCTTCAGGGATGTCTTTATACATTGTCAGGATATCCCACATGCAGCACAACCCCACAGCGTAAAACAGAATCTCCCTTTTTGTTTTAATGGCCATTCTTCACCTAATCAGTACAGCTGTTCTTGACACACAGAGTAAATGAAACCAGTTCCTCAGATTCCTTGAGTGTTAGTCTGTTTATATAAGTAGGAACACAAACACAGCATTGGCAATATTACACAGTAAATATATAACCCATACAGAGGTGATCTGTGTTCTATCATTCCCATTATTGTCAAGGCTAGCAGCACCAGCAGAGACCCTACCATCATTGTCACCACCACGAGTACCTTTTATCAGACCTCTGGCACTCTTCTACATGTTAATTCCATTTATTTCACACACTGTGATGATGCAAATATCAGTATAATCTCAATTTTAAAGCTAAGCAACTAAGGCTAGTTGAGGTCAATATTGCTTTCAAAATACACAAGTGATATATAGTGAAGATTCAGGTCTTATCACAATAGTATTTAATGATTCACATGATCAGTTATGATAAAGTATGAGTGTTAAACATGTTAAAGAAATAATAATTTGATTTCAAAATTATATGTAAAATATTGTATAGACTATGTGTGGTTACTTATAGACATGATAATATAATTAGTTAATAGTAAAACTAAGAACTTAGTTGTTACTAAGCACCATTGAAATGTAGAGTTAGTGAAGATTAATAATCCTTTTCTATTTACAACAGGTCTGCAGTTTGGGCAGGGAGTTGGGGAAGGATTCACCGTGTTCTCAGATAACTCTCCTGGGGACAGGAAGACTGCCTTTCAAGATGGTGCACCAGTATGAAACCCAGCTAGGAGCCCTGCTGGGGCTGAGTGAAGGTCTTTGCTCCTGTCTGCAAAGGGTTCTGCTGTTTTAGTCTTCATGATAGCACAGGAGGTAGCTAGATTCCTATAGTGACTATTTCAATACAAACAGGTGATAGTTCTATGATGTGGCTTTGGAAGTTGCTTTCATTTTATTGTTTGATCAAAGCAGTCACAGAAGTCTCTAGAAGAACAAATGGCATGTGAGCCATTGTGACACCTCTTTAAAAATATAGTCTATCATAGAGACTTGTGCAATCCAATCCTAGCCACCTTCAGTCCTGCAACTCAAACCTTCTCAGCCATTAAAAACTCAATGTTGTATCTGGACAGATCTCAAACTTCCTTTTTTGTCTAATGGATGCATTTAAGGCATGCTTGTTATATGAATAACTCTTTCCTTTGCCTAAAATGTCTACTTGTAAAACCCAGTTTTGAATATTATCTTCTGTGTAAAGTCAATCCTCATCCTTCCTACTGAAAACAGGTTTCCAGTATGATTTACAGGAGTCCTTCCTTTGTACTTCTCTAAAGACATAACATACCACTAACGGAAAATCTAAATCTACAAGTCAAATCTCTTCTACAGCATGGGGTCATCAGAGGTGGTACACTGAACTGGAGAGGCGCAATGTGTTCTTGTCTTTCTCCAATCTGCTCCTGGACCTTCCAAGTCATGCAGAGATCTTATTCCACATTTCTTAGCAGTGAAGGGATTATGAAAATAAGAATCTGAGCTACAAGTACCTTTATGTTTACAGATAAAGCAGGAGCTGCATCTAAGAGAGTGTGAAAAATGAAGTGGATGCAGCAGAGCCCAGAGGAGGGAAAGAGCAAACAAACTAGGTCAAAGGTACAATTGTGAAGAAGCTTGTAAATGTCTATAACCTGGAAATATCTATTAAAGTTTTATCAGTCGTTTGCTCTGGAGAAGGACTATAGGGCAGTGGTACAGTTTACGTGAAACCTTTAGAAACTGGTGTGCACACAAAATACATCAGTCTTTGGCAGATACCTCCATTCTAGTTCTCGATGTTAAAGTGACATCAATTACACCTTGATTAATAATTTAGTAAGCAGTCAGAAGGTTTGCTCATGAGCAATCTGAAAATCTTTGCTTATGGTTTATGTTTCCTAGTGTAGTCTATTTATCAGTTTAAAAAAAAAAAGCTGTGATCATCTGTTGATCCAAATGCCTTTTAGAAAACTAAGTTTATACATGAAAAAGATGTGTGATTCATAAGGTAAAAATTTAATATAATTTAAATTGAATTAATTTTTAGAGAGTAAATTATTTCTCTCTCTCTCTCTCTCTCTCTCTCTCTCTCTCTCTCCGTGTGTGTGTGTGTGTGTGTATGTGTATGTGTGTGTATGTGTATGTGTGTGTAAGCCTGAAGTTGATACGCAGTGTCTTCCTCAGTTGCTCACCACTTGCTTTACTGAGAATGTGTTGTTTGCTGAAATCAGAAATGTCTGACTTTGTGAGACTAGCTAGCAGCTTTCCTGTGGATTTATTGCTCAGTGCTTGGATTACAGGCATCCATCATACCTACCTAACTTTCCATCCAGGCTCAGAATACCAGTCCTTAAAGTACAACAAGGGCTTTATCCACTGAACCATCTCCCTAGTGCCACAATTATTTGTTAGACATTTGTATTATTTGTTATTTGATTGTTGTATTTTAAGATAGATAATCACTATCTTATCTGAAAAATACAATGACCATAAAAACTAAAAATGCATGTGATTAATTGTATGTAAAATGCTGAGTAGTTCTCTAAATCTGAATAACTTGACAAATTGAGTTTTTATACTTCAAAGGAAAGAAATTGATGTCTGAAAGGTTCTCTTTTCATTTTATCAGTCAAGTACATGAATATGAATTTGCATATGATTAGTAAATAAAAAAAATCAAATTCTTAAGACTTCAAATCAATAATGCTGCCCATCCATATTTCTAATGCTGGGGCCTCAATCTGGCTTTGTGTGTAGCCTCTGAAAGGGACATTCATTTAGGATGCATGAATTTAGTCCTTTCAGTCAGTCAATATTAAGTTAGTTAGTAAAGATAATGATCATTAAGGTTTTACATCAGTAAATAGCTGCTGCCTCATTTGAGCAGCACAGAGGCCTGAAGACCAGGTTGCCCAGATGGCTCCTATTCTGAGACCACTGAGTGACACTAGCATGGAGTGGCTGCTGCCTGTACCATGGTAGTTGCTTACAGTGATGCATATTCTTGCTCAAACTGTTTCTCTTCCTGGTCCACATGGACAATGATCTTCTTGTCAAAGTTCATCACCATTGCTCTGAAACTCTTGGCTTCAGACTTCCATCTACCTCCGCACTCCCTGACACAGAGAAAAGAGGGAAAAGACACAAAAAAACCAAGTTTTTACAACTTCAGCCTCTCACTTTCTTTCTAAATAAGGAAAGGAAGAACTCAGAAAAGATGGTCTGGTCTCTTTACATCTTGGAAGGAAAGTGATGGAGGAAAGCTTGTGCAAGCAAGAAAGGAAATTAAAGATGTACAAACAGGCATGAAATTGGTTCTGAAGCTCAGTGATACCCACCAGGTCTCTTGTATCATGCTGCCCAATTCTACCTGCCATTCCTCCTGCTCAGAGAAAGTTGCTGACAAATGGATTCATTGATTCATTTATATTTCAAAAAGTTAGTTGCATTTGAGTGCTTTTTAATCAGTCTAGATTGCAATGAACAAAATGGAAAGTAATTGCAAAATCAAGACTGATTGCGAACTCTCCTCCTCATCACTAACAACCTTCCAGAAATGTGCTCCTTCCTGCCATTCCTTGAGATTGCATTTCACTCTAAATTTACTCTTCCAAAACATGACTCTACTTACTGTTTTCAATAGACCATATTTGGGAAGTTCCATGCAACTGTATTTTCTGGTCTCTTGAGTTATTTTAGCATATACTCATCCCAAAATACTCCTTACTAAAAGTATGAGAGGACTAATTTGGTGTCTGCGAATGAGGTGTAGATAAGATGAGGTTCAAAAGCTGGAATTTTCAAAAGCAATTGAAGCTGAGCATAAAATTCTCTAGAGCAGAGAGATGGGGGATGCATGAAATTATGGTTCCACATGGAAATGTTTTACTTTTTATTAGGTTTGTATTTATTTCTTGAGAGTATATAATGTACTTTGTATATAATGTATATAATGTACTTTATCATATCCACTCCTATTCCTCCTTATGATGTTTTCCAGATCCTCCACTAGTCCACATTCCCCTCCCCCTCCATGTTTATTTTTTATAATCTGCTGGGCCCCACTAATTGCTCCCCATATGTGCATGGGTGTAGGACCATCCAGGCCAAGAATCCATGGCTAGGGAGGTATTAGGTCCTGGGGGAGAACCTAGTACTATGATTTTGCTCAATGTAAATAATACCAAACTGCCTTCTAGATATTCATCAATATAACCATAGGTTAGGGCAGCTCTAGGCTGTCATCAGAGAAGCTTCTTTTTACAGTATATGGCAGTTAACAGGGATCTACAGCTGATAAAAATGTAAAGAATATGTGAGGTGACTGTGCAGGGCTAAGGAGGACACGTACATCACACTCATTCCCTGTAAGGCTCAACGAGCATAGCTGAAGAGGAGACAGGAAGGTTAAAAATTTAAAAGCACAGGCTGTAGAAGTATAAAATATGTACACAACTCATACAAAGTTATGTTAAAACATGGAGAATTCTCAATATCAGTGCAAGTAACTAAATAAGATTAATTTCTAGTATAGTCTAGAAATAAACAAGGCAAAAATTATTATTTATTGCAGAGAAATCATTGCATATATAAATTGGTTTATATATAATATATACGATATAAAGATAAACACATTAAACATATAAATATACATATATATTAGACATATTGGTAACATTATATATTAGATATATTAGTAGGTATATTAAATATAACTATATATTTTACAATACCTTTTATCACATATAAACTTCAATTGCTAATTTAAAAGGTAAGCATTATGCAAATTTAGCTTAACAAATGAGGAATTTAGGATTTAGCTATATAAATCTTTAACACTACTGAGTTGTGGATCTGGTTCAGGCAATTGGTTTAGCCTCTACAAGGCCCAGGATTCTTTTGTTTTAAACTTTCTTTATATTTATTCTTTGTGTTTTTCACATCCTGCATCTCGATCCCATTCACTTCCCGTCCCTGTGTATCTGCCCTCTGCCCTTGCAGCCCCCCGCCCCGCCCTGATAAAACTTAAGAGAAAAAAAGAAAAAAAAGGGGGGGATCTCATCATGGAAGTTGTAGTGTGACATAGTGAGTCACCCAGTAAACACTTTTGTCTATATATCTTTACTTGCAAGTGTTCATTGCAGAGTCATAAGGCCCATGATTCTTAAATATAAAATAAAAGTAACAATATCCATCCTGTAGCCAGCTGCTACCAGCCTACCCTCCAATGATATGTCTGTCTCTGATTTGCCTTTAACTGGTGTTTCCATCTATATACCTAAGTAAAAGAGAAATAAGAGACTCTGGCAAATAAGCACTAGTAAGTATTTTGTAGAATATGAGGAAAGGAGGAGTGTCCCCCAGCCGCACAGAATGTGCCTTTGTTAGCAGTAACGGGTGGGGGTAACAGTGTGTTGGGAGGCACATATGGATGTCAGAGGACAAGCTTGGATGGTGGTCCTCACTTTCTACCTTGTTTGGGGCAGAGTCACTTATTACTCACCAATGCATAAGCCTGGCTATCTGGTCTGCAAGCTCCAAGGTATTCTGTCTCCACCTTGCCTTAGGAATACTGGAATTACAGATATGTATTGCCGTGTCTAGTTTTCTTAAGTTCTGGGAATCTGAACTCTGGTCCTCATGTTTTCATATCAACAACTTTACCCATAGAGGCATCTCTTCTGCCCTGTTTAGAAACTAGTTTTCCTCTTCAACAAACTTTTCAAGAAACTTCAACTATAAATAAATGTCTATCTTATAAATAAGTGATAAGAGAAATTTCCCACAGACTAATTTAGAGGAGATATTTTCAGGACAGGATGGATAGGATTTAAAAACCCACATATCGTCTAGGGTTGAGATAAAAGGCAGCAACTTGAAAAAAAAAACAGCCTGTTGTATGTCATTTAGCATCAAAACACTAGCCACCCAGATGGACAGCAGGAAGCTTCCAGTGGGTCTTGCAAACCTGGCCAAGAAATAGTAGTTGTCTGCTTATGTGAACTACACAAAAGATACTCAGAGATCAGTGATGTGCATTAAAATTGCATATTCCTAATACTTTAAAAAACATGATCTCTATCCCAGGTAGCCTTAAGCTTTCTATGTAGCTTTGGGTGACCTTGAATTTGTGATTTTTCTGCCTCTGTCTCCTCAATGTTGGGGTCATAGGTGTGCAATCACCATGCCAAGTTTATGCTGGGGTCAGAACCCAGGGATTCATGCATGCCAGATAATCCCTCTACCAACAGAGCTATGTCATAATCAGCCCTCCAATATTTAATTATGTGAAAAGACACAATTTTGTAGAGTTTTGTTCTTAGTGTTTTCTTTGCAGTCTCTTCTCTGATTGGAAAATACCAAACCATGTTTTATTTTCAGAACAGGTATTGTTAAATGTACACATTTTTAAAATAATTTTGAACTTCAGTTTCTTCAATTTGCAAGTTTCCAGAACTCTATTTCTTAAATAGTGCATTACTGAAGTTTTGAGAAGAGATTCTATAAATACCACAGACTTCTCAGATAATTTTTAGACAACTGATATAAAGTCAGATGTAAGCTATGGAGGCCTTTATTACTCTGAATGCTGATAAAAGCTGGCTTAGAGAACAGGTAGACTGAGGCTGACCTCTCTACCCGCTGCAGGCAGCCAGAGATTGAACAGGTCCTAGTTTTCTTCAGTGTCCTTTGAAGTTCATAGTATGTCCAAGGGCAGCAATGGCACCGTTTTCTGTAGACAGGAAAGAGTTTTGCTAAGCAAAGTGGGCCAGAACACTCTGCTCACATGTCATGTCTTATCTGCAAGGTTGTTCTTTTAAGGATAGGGGGAGGAGGTAAAATGGAGATGGGAGTGTTTGAGGACACCCCTCCCAGAAATCATGGAAAGGGAAGAGACATTTTTCTTTGACAAATTAAACTGACTCTTGTCTTTTTAGGACTGGAGGAAGGAGGCACCATGTTTGGGAAACATTTTAAATAAAGAATTGGAGTCATACAATTTCCCGTTTTCTGATGGCTGTCTGTGATCCATGGAGTTCAGGTAAAATATTATGGAGGCACCAGAAGTAGTTTGCAGTGCCAAATTCTGCCTTCTATGGGGAAGAGAGGAGTGAGAAAATCTCCAAAGAGGAGGAAGACATCAGTAAAGAATGGAAGGGTTAGCTATGGTAGGAGTTAGCTGACGGGATTCCTATTAGTGTCTAGCTACCTAGGTGTCTAGACATACATATTTAATCAGTGCTCAAGTGCCAATCCAGAACTTTCAAGTTGTGTGTTCTTCAAAAAGGTTTTTGATTCCATAATGTCCTCACTTGTCACTTTCCTTATGACTAAAATACACGGTTATAGGATTTATCTCAACACCCATGCACTTGCAGGTGAGTGCCTGGCCATGGGTAAGAGTAGGTGAGTGTTCAGTAAATACCTACTATGGCAGTATTTGAGTCCCACCACTTGCCATGTGTTTCCTCTTATCTTTCTTGAGAAACAATCTAGAAGGCTTTAGAAGGCAAAATAGCAAAAGCATTATGTAATCAACTCAGGAAACATTGATCCATTAGTTCTGTATACAACAACAGGCATGTAAGTCCTTTGTTTCTGGGTAGCAGCCTCACTTCTGGTAGAGGAAGACAACTGAAACAACCCACCCCAAAGAGAAGAGAGGTACAAAGTTTTATTTGACCTGAGTTTTATTTGTTTCTTTTAATTCATAAATGCACTTAGAGATGTCAGACTCAAAGTAGGAATTTAATATCATATAATGTAGACAACAGATACAGGCATTTTAGATGTTCAGGAGCTCCTAAAGGCATACTGGCAGCAATCAGAACTCTCAACTTTAAAAATCAAAATCTATAGGAACTGGTGAAGCAGCAGAAGGAAACACTTGTGGAGCATTTACTAGGTGCTAGTGCTTATTATTAACTCAAGTGTATCCTTGTCTGTTGGCCTTCCAGCTGCCCTGTGAGATGCATACTATTTTACAGAGAAGTCAAATGGCTTGGCATACCATGGGACTTGACCTCAGACAGTATCCTCAACATATGTATATGTATATGTGTGTGTGTATATATATATACATATATATGTGTATATATATATATATATGTTTAGATATTCATTATAGCTATACGAATGCTTCCCAGAAGAAGAGTCAGGATGTTATTAACCTAACAACTACTTTTCTTACTCAAAAAAGACTGAAAAGCTATAACCTGCTATTCTATAGCTACAAAGGATTCAGAAAAGTGTGAGAACCTTTTATTACTATTGCAAGGGTGTGTGTATGAGTGTGCTACAGCATGTGCATGGAGGTCAGAGGACAACTCTGTTGAGTCAGTTCTACTTTTTTGTGGGTTCTAGGGATCAAACCAGGGTTGCCATGCTGGAGCAACAAGTACCTTTACCTACCGATCTATCTGCTGGCCCTTGATGATCTTTATTTTCAACCAGAATTCTAAATATAGATGTTCCTAAATGTTCTCCTGACCTGTTACCTATTCTTCTAAAATTTTTATATGCCTAAAATCTAATATATCTTAGGCAGAGGGTAGTCTTGCTGGCAGATAGTATATGCCTTTACCCCACAATGATAGCCTACTTCATGTCTTCAAAAGTATTCCTATAATTAGGATAAGATAAAGACAACCCATGGCATACTCCCTCTAAGTAGAATGTGAAAATTCTTGACTTAAGAAAGTAGCTGTTTACAGGAGTTGCTAAGATTATACTATGACCTATTATTTTTGCTGTTAATCTCTTACTATGCCTAATTTATAAATTATACTTTATCATAGTTCTCTATATATGTAGAAAACAGTAACCAATATTATATTTGATACTTTTCTCACTTTCAGGCATCTACCTGGGGTCTTGGGTGACATCTCCCATAGATAACAAGGATAGGGAACTACATTTTCCTAAGTAAATGTTTTATTATATTTCCTTCTGCTGCTTTTCATGGAGTTTTCAGGCTTAACAAAAATAATAGCATCTAAAATAATACAATTGCATACTTATTTTGAGTTTAGCTCTCCCCACCCCAATCTATCATGCACAGAAGTCACAGGAAACAGCTTTGCCTTTCCTGCCAAACTTAAATGTCATAACCTAGGGCCTGTTCCTCACGTCTGCTTTGAGTCTATTGACTCTACAAAATTTACATTTTCCTTACCAGCTTTCACAATTGACAGGAAGAAAGAGCAACACAGTTCCAGCAAGAGCCATCTGGGCTCATTGTTTTTCTCAGTAAGTTCTACGTAGGAATTGGGAGTGGTGTAAATGTCTCTACCCAGAGATTTGAATGACACACAGCTAATGGTTTTTCAGAGCTTTAAGCACTTGATGTCACCAGACGTGGAGAAGAACATCACTTGGCTCTGTACCTACTGGTAAGCAGGTCAGTACTGCCTGGCAGTGCCAGCAGAAGAGGAGGAGTGGTAGGTAAGCAGAAGCAAGAATGTTTTCCAGTGGTGGTGCCTTAGAAAGCAGAAAGCTGATGGGGAAATGAGGCCAAGGAGGAAAGGTATTCCAAGTCAGGGGAGCTGGACTATTAGATGTAAACCACTTGTTTTGTACATGAGGTTTTATTGAGACACAGTTACGTTCGTGTATTTCATTGTTTTATTGGCATCTTTCCCTTTTCCACTTTCAATTCCCTTCTTTCTTCTTTCCTTCCTTCCCTTCCCTCCTTCCTTCTCTTTCCTGTTTTTATTATTTAC
>LZPO01057170.1:0-11146 GCA_001675575.1 Neotoma lepida
ATGCTATTTTATTTCCCTTTAGCAGAATAAATGTGCTTCATTCTGTTGTAGTTCTTCACGATAGAACATTAGTGAGAAGAAACAAGGCCCTATTGTTACGTGTGTGTATATATATTTTGTGCAGGTGGATGTATGAGTGTGTGCATTTGTGAAGATGTCAGGAGTTTACACTGGTTATAGGTTCTCAGTCATTCTTCATCTTATTGCTAGATTGGCTGGCAAGTAAGTCTCAGATATTTGTCTGCTTCTGCCTCAACAGTGTGTGAATTAAAAGCACTGGTGCCTAGGCTTATGTTTTTACATATGTGCTAGCTAAACTCTGGTCCTTGTGCTTGCACGGCAAGCATTTTACTAACTGGGTCATCTCTCCCAGCCCTCATGACCTAACATTGATGTACTTTATATGAATGCATTTCCACATTGATTCTATCTCATTTCTAGAATCCTGTGAGCTCACCAGAGAGGATAGCCTTGTCTTTATTTTACAGATGAGAAATTGAGGTCCAGACAGGCTAAGTGGTTTACCCATGATTCACAGCAACTTAATTTCTACATAAAGGTATTTTTCCATTATCTTTAAGCTTCAGAATGAGATAATTGCATAAATCTAAAATGTCTTTCCTTGAATGTAGTGGCACATGCAAGTGATTTCCTAACAGACCCATTCAAATACACTCAACAATGAAAGTCTTTCAAATATGGTACCTAAGCTTTTGACAATAGTTGTTCAGCTAATTAAAGAATGTACTTATTGCCAGTCCAACACATTCACTAGAAGGTCAAATCAACCTGAGCTATTGCTCTTTAGAGGAAAGCTGCCTCTTTAGAGGTCTAGGGAAACTGGGTCCAAAATATATAAAATTCCTAATACTTCAACAAAGTTGTTTTACAAAAACTAAATTCTCCTTACTGAAGAATTTTCTTGATGTGTTATATAGGAATTAAAAATGGGTGCTTTTTAGGCATACCATGGAACTCTGCAGTTAACTTAACCATGATCATCCTACTCAAATTGTTTAACAGAAACTAAGTCAAAACACTGAAAATCTATTTTGGAGCTTTTTTTAAAACCCAATTTTAGAAGAATTACCTTTACACAGGCAGGAAGAAATGAAGAAAGATTTTCCTCTGCTATAATAAACACAGAAGCACACAAAGGGGAGGGTCTGAAAGTTGTTGATTCGCTTTTGTTCATGTAAAGTCAGCAAACAAACATGAAAATGACTCTAGTGTAAATTGTTCACAGGTTCCCAAATGACTGTAATTCTCTGGAAAATAATCTCATTCTGTCTCTATTTCTAAAATAAATTATATTTATTACAAAACGATGCCATCAAAACTATCTGACAGAAACATGAGACTTGGTCCAGAAGCACACGGACGGCTCATTTCACTTTCATTATGCAGTTTTTATTTTGGTGATTATAAAATATTCCCTGACAAAATTAGTTTAGTTACAAACTTGGGCATGTAAATTTTACATAGCTACCATTTTTTCTGACACACTGTCAGAATGTCACAGTTTTATTTTTTAAATAATGACAGTACGTGGCATGCCACCACTACTACTCTTTTAAGAGATGCCTCCTTAGGAACTTAATGTTCGAGAGAGCTGCAGTGAAGAGGCACAGTTTGTCACCATTTCAAATATGAAACTTACATCTCACAATACCCTCAAGTTGAAGGATATTAGATCAAAATAGAAATAATGGTTAAATCTTATCTAGATGGCTAGATTCGCAATCAGATTTCTACCAATTTTATTCTTCAAAACATAATGAAAAAACTAAGTTTGCTATGACTGTGCACAACAGGTTCCAGTCACAGAGATTTGTTTATTGATATTTGTACCTCTGAACTTCTTTTGAGTTCGTATGTAAATGTGAAAGCATGAAAGTAGATAAAAAGGGAGGGCCTAAAGAGACAGCTCAGTGTTTAAGAGCACTTGCTACCCTGGCAGAGGACCCAGGCTTGGTTCCCAGTAGCCGCAGGAGTTCCAGGGCAACGGAAGCAGTCTTCTGACCTCCTGTGAGTACAGGGCATGTTCATGGTACACATAGAGACTCACAGGAAGACACTCATAGCCACACAATTTTAAAATCCTTAGGAAATATGAAAATGGATGATCTGAACTACACAACATCATGTGGAACAGCAAACACGGGGCCAGATCAGATGTGAACAGCAACAATAATACTATTAAACCTAATGCAACACATGCTATTTTCTTTTCCTCCTTTTTTAGATGTTTATTCTTATTATTATTGTGTTGGGGGGAGGAGTGGATGTGCATGCCCTCATTTGTGAGGGTGCCTGCTAGCCATGGTGCACATGTGCAGGCTCAAGCTCAACCTTCCACCTTGTTTGAGGCAGGTTCTCTCCTGCCTCATCACCATACTTGATACTAGGTCAGCAGGCACTGGAGCTTCCAAGAGAGTCTCCTCTTTCTATCTCCCATCTCACCAGCTGAGTGCTGAGATTACAGCATGTACTGTGTCAAGGTTTTGTGAATGTGTTTCAGGGATCTGGACTCAGGTTGTCAGCCTTGCACTGTAAGCACTTTTGCCCACAGAGCCATCTCCTCCACCAAGGTCTTTCTGCTTTCCAGTAGAGATGTCTCAGAAGCACCAGGTGTTGCAGTGCTTGCCTTGAGCCCTTCATTTCATAAGCAGTTGAGTGACAGTTTGATTTAATTCTCACTACAAAAGTTAAGTTCATAACTTTCTTAGGGAAATTATTTTAAAGTAAGTATTCTTGTAATTACATACTTTATATTATTAGCATCACATCATGAACAGAAAGGTAAGTAAAAAATAATAATAATGTGCTACCTGCAAATGTTTGTGAGCTGAAATGCTCTTTGAACTGTACCGCTGTCTCAATTTGCTGAGTCTGCATAAAATCCTCCCAGGCTTTTACCACGACCCCTTCCATACATCACTTTGCTGACAGGAAGAGTGCGACTTGGATCACTGACTGTACAGTAGGCTTTGTGGTCCTGCCTGTTGCTTCTTTTCTGTGCATAAAACGTCCTAAGCATCCTTCGAAAGACAGCCTATGGCCATTTATCCCCACCATGTGGGAATGGGTCTGCTTGCACCAGTGACCTTTTCTAGTGTTTGTCATACATTTGTTTGTTTTACTTGTAGGGGTGCATGCTATAGCATGCATATGAATTATCTGCTAAGTTCCCTATATTTTTCAAATGAAGATGCCTAATTCTCACCATGTCTCTTCTAGTCTCCAGCAGAATTTGGAAAGTTATGGTCAAATATCAGAACCATAGCTATCTGGTATTGAAGGGCAGCAGTGACTCTCCCTAAGTCAGAACCATAATGAACCTGGCTTAGCCTTGGTTCATGGTAGTAGGAAATCCAGGAGAAGCCAAGAGACAGCATCTCTGTGTTACAGTCCTGAGTACAGAAGCCCCATATTGGAACCGAGGGTTGTTGTGACAAAGATTGCAAGCTAAGAATGGAGTCAGCCACAGAGCCAGACAATGAAGCAAGATCGCCACAGCATGCTGAAGGCAGAGAAAAACAATCCACAGAAGAATAAGCGTGTTCTTCTTGTTTAATTGACATATTTTTTCACCCTGCTGCAGCTTTTGCTATGCTGTTTTAGACTGTCTTCTGTTCCTGGCATTAAATGTATTTCTTCTGAGATCCTGTTTTGTTTTGTTTTGTGTTTTGTTTTTTGTTTCTTCTTCCTCTTTTCAAGATTTTAATTTTCTCCTCAGAATTGATTGGAAGTTATCCTGAAAGATAGTTGGCAAGTAGCAAATAGACAGATGACTCTCGTCCCTGGTATAGACACTTACTTACCCAGCTATTATTTATAAACATACCAGTCTTCAGCCTCAGCTTCTCATATCCTGAGCATTCCAAAGTCTCAAAATCCTATAGGTTAATTTCTTCAGATAACCAGCATGTCTCACTGCTAGACAAGAAGGGTTGTCACACAGTGTGTAGGTGGGTAAGTGGGCGGGGCTAATTACTGTTCAGTGACACTCCTTACAATCATTGATATCATCCTGTGTCATGTGACTACCTTCAGGTCTTCCAGAGTTTGCTGGCACTTGTCTGCTATTAGCTCCTTTCCCTGTTACTTTTCTGCTGAAGGTTTAGGCTTCTAATCTTTATCATAACTTGAATAAAGTTTCTGAAAGTAATGGAGACAAATGTATATTTCTATTAACACCTGGGAAATCATTTGATAATTTGAAGATGTGACTAGCGGCAATAATCTTTAATTTATTAAGTATATGATGTTCCCTTAGGGCAGCAAGAATGGCAAAGGCATTCCCCACTGAGTCTGACACAGACTGAGATATATCATATTATATACTCAAGGGTTATATTATTTCTATTATATTAATATTTCCCAAGGGAGATTATGAGGTTTTGTTTTTATTTTCATACATTTTATCAATCTCTGGTGTGAATTTACCCCTTTGATCTATTTCTGTGGCTGGTTATTAATGAATTGACTGGATTCTCACAGTACAGGTGAATTATTCCTAAGATATTACTAAATTTAACTTGCTATTTCATGCTTATCATTTTTGTCTACATATTTATAATAGGAGCTGATCAGTAAAAATCAGTGTTTTATTTCATGACAACCTTAGTGAAGACATCCTTACATGCTGAGCCCACACCTCAGCCTTTGTTTATTTGAGACGAAGTCTTACTTTGTACCTTATTCAACGTGGAATTCACTACCAAACTTAAACTGGCCCCAAGCTAACAGCTATCTTCCCGTCTCAGGCTCCCAGAGGCGTGAGCTGCCATGTTCAGTTTGAGAAGTAATTTCAAAATAACCATTTGTCAAGTTTTTTTTTTCATTTAAAATACTTCATTCTCTACCCTGGAATTGCGTAGTTAACCATCAAATGCAGCCTTCCCTGCCACCAAATACAGTGTGTCAGATTATAATTTCTGCGTTCACTAAAATTTGTTTCTTTATACATTTTATAAAATAATCATACTCTATATTGCTAATTGGATCTATAAATCCAGTTTCTGTTCATTATTTTTTAAGAAACAGATCCTACATATATGAACTCCACTTTTAAAATTTTAATAATTTTATAACATTTTATTTATTTGGGGGAGGTGTGCTAATACACACATGTTGAGGGTCAGAAAACAAATTGTAGGAGTCTGTTCTCTCCTTCCACCACGGACGTCCTAGGAACTAAACATAGGTTTTTAGGGTCGGTGGTAAGTGCCTTTATCCACTAAGCTATCTCAACAGTCACTGATTTCTACTTTTAACTGATTCATCATTAAAATTTATCTTCATTGCATCTCACTGCCTTTAGTAGTATAGTATGTCCAAATTTTATATTTTATTTAAGTCTTTATTTTGTGAAAGTGTATAGGCTCATAGTGAAAAGATTAATACTATATATTTGCAATGAATACAGCATTGATTGGATCTCAGAAGAATGTTTTTTTCCTGAACAACATTGTGAACAGTTTTTCTGAACCAATAGTTTTCAATGTCTTATTATGTTCAGGTAGTCATTTGGTTTTTGTTACTTTTTTTGGTTAATTTCTTGTTTTATTGCATTGTGATCAGATAATATGGTATATGTAGGGGACATGTAAGTTAATGCATATCAAGTTTGGCAACCCAACATGGTATGACACAAACACTAAGTTGATTTAACACAAATGGCTTCTCGCAAATAATAAATTCTTGATAAGAGACTTTAAGGAAGTTTGTCCCCTTACAATGTAACATTTTGTTACAATGTAACAAAAGGTTCTCTATGTGTGAAATGAAGTCAGGTCTCTCCTTTCCTAGTGTTACAGGAGGCACACTGATTTTTCTGCATTTACCAAAACTAGTAACTCGAATTCTACCGAAAGTGAAAAGCGTTAACTTCCTCTAGTGTCAACAAAGACAGACCCTAGTGAGCAGCGGAATCCAGTCATCTAAATAATCATCTTCAATGACTCGAGATTGAACAACTGCCCATGTCTTATGCCAGCTTCTTACACCATCAGCTGGGACCCTGTATAGGGTTGCTTAACCGAATGTGGGGTTGTAAAAAAACATGGAAACAGTGAAAGATTTCTGAATGCAAAATTATAAAAATTAACCAAAATCAAATGCATAACGAATCTTACTTTCTTCTTCCTTTTTTGGGTTTTTGTTATTGTTTTATAAGACAGGGCTTTTCTGTGTAGCCTTGGCTGACCTGGAACTCTCTCTGTAGACCAGGCTATCCTGGAACTCTGTCTGCCTTTGTCCCTCAAATGCTGGGATTAAAGGCATGTGCCACCACGCCCAACTGAACCTGAGACTTTCTAACCTTCTAGAACTTCACTGCAGCCTTGATTCTACCACAACCATTGTTCTGCGTGCTCCAAGTGCTGCTAATGCCACAAAACACCAACAGACTCAACTGGAAGCATCCTGGCTAGAATTCCAGATGACCACTGGCCAGGAGTCCCACTGCTTCCATTTCCACACAAAGCTTATAGAAAACAAACACTTTTAGTATTTTCCTACCCCCATTTCTCAGCATGTATCAAATTAGTATAGCTTTGAAAGTATTGTGTTATAATGCTTGATTTTAAAAATTGCTCTTTGTCGTCTTAAATTGCATTTCATTAAAAATATTCAATCAAATTCAGTTTGGGATTAGGACAGAATTTCCAACAGTTTCTGAAACACATTTATGTCATTTTAGTATATATTTATGCAAAATATCCTTCTGAGCATTGATAAATATAAAAGCAAAATCTCCACCAACTCTGACAAAACCATTGCTCTAGGTCCTGCAGTATCAGACATTCAACCAAGATTGAATTCTTCTGTATAAGTGAACAAGCATATGCATCTCATTAGTATGTAATCTGCATTCACCATTAACAAATGGTAAATATGTATACCAGAGAATTGTTTTTAAAAAAATGTCCACTTATGATTTGCTACCAGCAAATGTTTGATTTGTATAGTTATTTTATATACCTCTGTTCTGGGGGGTAAGGTCATATAAAATTTCTTGGAGGAAAATTGAGTCATAAGTGGAAAAAGTTTAAGAAACCCATCGTGTAGCCAGAATAAAGACAACTCTTTGGATCCTGGTCCTACTGGCTCCTTTCTGGCTTTCTGTTCTTCCATCAGAACAACTACTGATTCCATGACTATTTACTAGTTGTATAAAGAAAGCTATATTCAGAAGAGATTCAGTGGTCAAGCAACTAGAGGGGGCATTTTGTTTGTTTTTAGAGAAATCAGAAAGAGGGAGAGGGTCAGGGAGGGGGTGGAGAAAGGGGAAGGGAGAGAGGGAGGAGAGAGAGGGGGGAAAAGAGAGGGGAGAGGGAAGGAGGGGGAGTGAGTTGCAATTTAAGCAAAGCTCCAAGTCACAGGTCTAGAACAGCTGAGTATTTTCTGTTAGGTGGGATGCAGAAGTCCCCAAGGAAATGGCTCCATAGGCCACAGGCCACCGTGTGACATTCATTGGTCAATCTTATTGCCATCGGAATGTTTGGGCTCTCATTTTGTTTTTGTTTGTTTGTTTTTAATATTTAAGCAAACACCTGTATAATTTTTTCTTCCTTTTCCAGAACCAATTTCAGTCAGTATTGCAAAGAACAGGTGACATTGGTTTAAACAATTAAATGCACATGTACCTGACAAGTGTAGTCCTGGGAGGTATAGTGACCTTGGAGACATGGGAAGTACAGTAAGCCCGGGGGGGTCTGGAGGTACAGTAAGCTCAGGGTCTGGAGGTACAGTGAGCCTGGGGATCTGGGAGGTACAGTGGGCCTGGAGACATGGGATCCCGGGGTCTGGAGGTGCAGTGAACCCGGGGTCTGGAGGTACAATGAGTCTGGGGTCTGGAGGTACAGTAAGCCCGAGGTCTGGAGGTACAGTGAGCCCAGGGTCTGGAGGTACAGTGAGTTTGGGGTCTGGAGGTACAGTGAGTTTGGGGTCTGGAGGTCCAGTGAGCCTGGGGTCCAGTGCCTGTGCTATCACCTTTCTTCCAACTAAGCATCAAGATGGATGCTTCCCTACAGTTCCTGTCCCAAGAAGACTGTGCACCTGATGACCCCCATGCTACTGAGCTCATTGCTTGCTGAAGTTTTTAATAATATGCTTTTAAATGGTAGGCAATCCTTTTGAGAATCTATTTATATTATTCAGCAATGCTAGATAATGAGATACATCACTTAAAAAAAGTATTTATGGTCACTGATCCTTGCAAACTGGTTCTTCAAACACAAGATCCATCTTGTGCTTCTTTGGGAATTAAAATTGATAAAATTAAGAAAAAAAAACATGCAACACTTTTATTACATCCTGCAAGCAATGCTTCAGGATCAAAAGTCGCGACTTACCCCCACTGAAGGAAAGCGCTGCTATACTCTTCGGCTCCATTTGTTTTGGTCTGAGGTTATTAGAGACATCTTATATTTAAATTGAAAATATATTTACTTAAAATAAGCTAACCACACATTATCTTTTCTTTTTATTAAAATGATCAGCTTCCTGTTATGCTGGTAGAATTAGAGGTTAATAACAAAAGTAAAAGATAATTAAGTATGGATATTCAAAATAAATGGGATTCAGAAATGTATGACATGCTTGATTGTCATAGAATTAAACAGCTAATCTGAATATGATGGATGGGAGTGATGCTCATGGAACAAGTAAAATAGCAACTCTAAACTTCATCAAGGCAGAGCCCTATAACTCTCCACTAGCTTTGGGAGCCATGAGCACGCATGGCCTTTGAGTTTGTCCTGTCTGCTTATGGTTATGGCAACACAGAAGTCTGTTATGAATTTGTCAGCTGGAGCTGTTATGTCTGGGAAAACTTCCCTGATCTTAGATCTCCTGAATTCTCTCAGCNTTATTTGCCTCATTTTAGCAAACCAGGAGTCCACGGGACTGAAGCTGCTCTGCTGCTGTTTGTTTCAGGATACTCTTCCTACATGCTCCAATTTGCATAACTTTATTGTTTTGTGGATTCTAAGCTTGTGAATTTATTACCAAGGCACCTGCCAGTGTTTCTGTACTTAAGGAACTGTCAGCAGTTTCTATTTTGGGGTTTTAAGTTTTCTACAAAAATTCACTCTGGGTTGAGTTTTGGCATGTGTTATAGGGTTACAAACCCAAAGTGAATTATTTTTAGAAGANGGGAGGGAGCAGAGGGGAAATAGTTCTTTCTTTTTTGCTTGAGGTATATAAATGTGAAATAAAACCCAGAAGTTGGTGGTTACAGAAGTATCCTAAGACATTAATTCTCTTTAGATTTTCTGAAATTCATGGATTTTCAACCCATTAGCCTATACTGCAGAATAATGTCTTGCAAGAGTGTGGAAAAATACTAAAATTATATATTCTTTTTACAGACAAAATATGTCATGTACACATAAATTTTAATAATGAAATACCAATTTGAGTAAAACAATCCGCTTACCAAAGATTAGACAAGAACCAACCACCAGACTTACAGCCTTCAAGTGTGTAAAAAGGTGTGCCCCCCCTCCCCATGTGCTCACTATCAACACAAGGAGCTCCACTGCACTGGCCAGTTAGGGATATTCCAAGTCACATTTCTCTAGAAGGTTTATCCCAGAAAAGAATCTTCAAAATCTAAGTCTTTATTTTGGATGCATAAAAATGGATAAGATTATCTAAAAATTTCAAAAATAACACTGAAACTTATTATCTTCCCTAAACATGAAGGTATATAGGTCTGGTCTGGTATCACACCTTCATATTATCTTCATACAAGAAAAAGAAACATATGCAGAGTCTTAGGCAAGAAAATATCCTGATTTCAAAAAAGTATTGTGTATGTAAATCACATACTATCTTTAATACAAACATGTTCTAGCTCATTGAACTGAGTATCAACTAATTGCTCACACGATTCTTAAGTACTTTGTGAGGCTAGGCATGGGCATGGAAAGTTGGGCTAGAAAGTTCAAATAATATCAAGATAGTATGAAGAACATGTTTTTCTTTTTAAAAATATTTTACTCATATTTATTTTTAAATTACAATTTTATTGTTTGAGAATTTCATACATACATACATATATATGCATAATATATTTTCATCAGATGTCAACTCCCAGTCCCTCCTACCCACCTGACCCCCATCCCCAGATTTCTTTATCCTCCCAACTTCATTTGGTTTTTTTTCAATGCACTGAATCCACATAGAGTTGCCTGTGTGTGTGTGCAGAGCTACAGGACCATCAATTTAGAGAATGGGTAGCCTCTTCCAGATAATATCCTTGAAAAACTGATTCCTGCTGGACCAGCAGCCATCAGTTGCCAATAGTTCCTCGGTTAGGGGCAAGACTTCATGAGAACTCTCCATCCATGTGGAATTGTAGCTGACTTGATCCTGTACAGGCCATATGATGCAGCTACTGATTTCATATGTGCATTGGCACTGTCATGCCCATCAAATACAATTTCAATGCAGATGTCCAGTGTCTCTGGGTCTTGCAATTTTTCTACCCTGCAATAACTCCTAAGCCTTGAAAGAAGAGGGTGTGATGAAATACAGCTTCCATTCAGAGTGGAGCACAACAGTCTTTCATTTGCTGTATGTTGAACCGTTGTGGGTCTCTGAAGCAATCACAATCTATTGCAAAAAGATGCTTCTCTGATGAGGTTGAGAGATAAACTCATTTATGACAATAAAAGTTAGAACTTAAGGGGACAGTTCATTGCTATGCCCACTAAATAGCTAACAGCATGCATATAAAAATGGATAAAAGAGAAGTTTTCAAAGACAGAATCTATAAATGTAATGAATGTGAAGTATATCCTAGCTCATAGTCTCAGGAATATGGTCCTCCAAAAGGAGTACTGCTTTATAGAAACAGGAGTATCAGACCAGCGTCACCAACATGTGACCCTGTAATGATCTCTTAAATCCATATTCCCTGAGTGGTGTAATTCTAATCTGATTCACTGCAGAGCAAGCTCCAGTACATCAGCACCAGGTCATTCTCCACAGGCATCCCCAATACCCACTTAAAGTTGAAAAAGTCCTATTTATCAATGTATTTGAATGTTGATATACATAGTAATAGCTTGCAGGTTTAGATAATGGAAGTATGGCTCTGCGTGAGCACTAATCCCAACATGCTAACCAAGTG
>LZPO01057172.1:0-11122 GCA_001675575.1 Neotoma lepida
AGAGAGAAATTTCAAATTTGGGTATGAAGGGATGGGAGGGTAGACAGTGGCTCTCAGGTTTGAGGAAAGGGTGCTTATATGTTCAAAATAATTTTATTAAATTCTTAAAGAATAAATTAAAAGAAAAAAAGCAGCTAAATGTACATCTGTGTGACCCAAGTACACTCCTTAGCATACAGCCAAAGGACTAGACATCCTACTCCACACCGGCTCATCTGTGCTCACTGCCTCTCTATTCACAATAGCTAGGAAACAGAAACAACTTAAACATCCTTCAAGTGATGAATGGGCAAAGGATACGTGGTGCATATACACAATGGAATTCTGTTAAGTGCTAAAGAAAAATGAAATCATAAAACTTTCAGGTAAAAGACTGAAATTGGAAATTATTATACTGAGTGAGGTAACTCACACCCAGAAAGACAAATGCCACATGTTCTTCCTTATTTATGGATTCTAACTCTGATCTTTAGATGTGAATATGTAACAAGGGGTAACTCCAAAATCCAGGAAAGTCAAAATGAGGGACCGTGGGTTGGGGTGGGGAGAAGGAGCTCCAGAAGAGGGAAATACAGCACCAGGGCTATGAAGGGCACATGGGAAACCCAGGGTGGGGGCTTTGAGGAAGAAGGAAGAATGAGTGACAAAACTAAGGGTGAATGAAAAAGCCACTGTGAAACATTTCATGTTTACTTAAAAATACATATATGATATGTAAATGTATATGTAAACATACACAAATAATTTTAAATGTTATACAACTCAAAGCTCCCCTCAAAAGCCACGGATGACCTAACGAATACTGCAGTGCCAGGGAAAAGAAATTTCTCTTTGAGTCATAAGTGAGAGGAGCCCAAGAGACTCCATAAAAAATAATGGATTACTGCTACTGTGGCCAGCTTCTGCCTTGAAGGTAAGACCCTATCATTGAAGAAGTCACACAGTCTGTATTCAGGATCCAGAGGATTCGAGCTGGATATGACCCCCAAACTCCCTGACAATTAACACAGTAAAAACTGGTCCAAATGAACTGAATGAACTATTATTTTGTACTTGACAAAACATTTCTTTCAGTTACAGCTGCTCAATTAGAGTAAGGAAGCCTGCAGTTGGAAGAAAACAAACAAACAAACAAACAAACAAACAAACAAACAAACAAAGACAAGTTAGTTTCTAATTACCAGATAATGAGCCTTAATAAAAGTGCTGATGAGGGTAACACAGAGGAGATACTGAGCACGTAACTGCATCCCTTGTGCAGCAATCCCTCCAGACTTCAGTTATGTGAAATGAAGGACTTTTAAGGACTGAGTAACTTTGATAAGACAGTGGTTCTCAACCTCCATAATGCTGTGACCCTTTAATACAATTCCTTATATTGTGATGACCCTCAACCATAAAATTATTTCGTTGCTACTTCATAACTGTAATTTTGCTACTGTTTGAATCATAATGTAAATATCTGACATGTAGGATATCTGATATTCAACACCAAAGGGTCATAGTTTAAAAACTAACATACAGAACAAAGCAAGAGCATTGAAAGCTGTGAAGAAATAAACACAAGTCACATATAACGAACATATAGAAATTATGGGGTACCATAAAAAGACCAAATCTTCAATTATGGTATAAATAAAGAAGAATTCCAGGGCAATGGTACAGACTAGACATCCAACAAGATCAAACAAGAAAGTTTTCCCAAACTAAGGAAAGACAGCCACTCAGATACAAGAAATATACAGATCATCAAATACACAAGATCAGAAAAGAAATTCCCCACAGCATGTCATAGTTTAAAAACTAACATACAGAACAAAGCAAGAGCACTGAAAGCTGTGAAGAAATAAACACAAGTCACATATAACAGAAAAGCATTAGAATAACAGTTGATTGGTCAACAGAAATGTTCAAATCCAGAAGAGTCTGGAAGTACTATAAGGTAACATATGCCAACTTACACTATACCATACCTAGGAAAATAATCTACAATAGTTGAAAGAGAAAGAAAAAACTTTCTGCAAAACCAACAGGCTAAAAGAACTCATGCCAATCAAATCAGACTTATAGAATATACTAGAAACAATACTTCAGACTGAAGAGAGAGATAAACATAGTCAGGAGGGTAGAAAGAAAACAAATGAAGCTATAATTACCAAAATACAAAGTATTACTAAGAACACAAATAGCCAACAAAACAAAAAGAAATGATAGCAATAAACATACCTTTCAATAGTAATTTCAATTGTCAACTCTCCAATTCAAAGAAATAGGGTGGCTGAATAGATTAAGAAACAAAATTCATCTTTATGTTGTCTACAAGAAACTCATTTTAGCTCTAAAGATGGATACCACCCTAAAGTGGAAGGACTGCAAAAAGTATTCCAAACAAATGGGATCAGGAAGCAAGTGCTGTTGCTATCCTAATATTTGACCAAATAGACTTCAATCTAGAACTAGTCAGAAGAGTTATAAAGAAGGGTGTTTCATTCTAATCAAGGAAACAATTAATCACACAGATAATACAATCCTAAACATATATGCACCAAACGCCAGTGCACCCAATGTTATAAAAAGCATACAAAAAATGATTAACACCAACTCAATAATAATAGGTTAACACCACTTTCTCTAATGGATAGATCAGATCATTGTACAAAAAAATAAACAGAGAAACATCAGAATTAAATGACATCACCATCGAACTGACTTAACAGATTATATGGAGAATATTCCACCCAAACATTAAAACCTAGATCTTATATCTAGCAGCCAATGGATGATTGTCTAAAATACATCACATCTGGGACAAACAAATACACATAAACTGAGCAAATTGAAAAAAAATTGAGATAACTCCATGTATCTATCCTATCTGACCACAATACAATTTAAAAGGGACAGCAAATAAATATCTAGTAACTACACAAACTCATGGAGATTAAAAAACATATTATTGAATGATGAATGGGTCAAAGAAACCAAGGAAGAAATAGAAAAAAATTTCTGGAAATACATGAAAAAGAAAACATAAAACACTCTCTGGGACATTGGAAGCAGTCCAACAAATAAATGACTTAATAATGCAACAAGAATTTGGAAAAAGAAGAACAAATCTAGAAGACTGCCATTATGAATAAAAATAAAAAACAAAAAAAAATTAAAAATTCAGAGCAGAAATAAATAGAAATAAGGAAAACAATACCATGAATCAATAAGAGATGGTTCTGTTAGAGGAGAACCAAGATTGACAGACCCTTGGTCCAACTAACCATAAAAAAAAAGAGAGAGAGAGAGGTGACCCAAGTAACAGAGGCAGAAGTGAACAGGCAAGCCCTACAACGAAAACTAAAAGAAATTCACAAGATTATAAGAGAATACTTTAAAAACAACAACAACAACAACAACAACAGTAAAAGTACTTTATTAAGGTAGAAAATCTGGAAGAAATGGACTGATTTCCTGATTCACCAAAACTTCCAANGTTAAACCAAGAAGAGATCAACAACCTAAAAAGATCCACAATCNATGATGAGATTGAGACATTAATAAAAATCCTCTGACAGCTCAGATGGACTCACAGCAGACTTCAACCAGACTTTCTGAGAAGATATACAGCCAATACTTAAATTATTTAGAAATGGAAACAGAAGGAGCATTTTCAGATCTCCTTTTAGGAAGCCAGCATTGCTCTAATGCTCATTCCAGGTGAAGACACGGGAAAACTACAAGCCTATATCCCCAATGAACACAGACCCCAAAACCTTCCATAAAATACTTACAAACCAGATAGTCATATGTCAAAAAGATCATCTACCATAATCAAGGTGGCTTTATTCCAGGGATGGAGGGATGCTTCGATATTTTAAGTCACTAAGCATAATAAATCATATAAAAGGACTTAAAAAGACAAAAATCACATGCTCAGTTCAACAGATGGAGAAAAGGCCTCAGCATGCATTCATGACGAAAGTCTTAGCGAGAACAGCCCTGAAGGGAACATAGTTCAATATAATACAGGCTCTAACAAATGGTGCCGGGAAAGCTGGATGTGCACATATAGAAGAATGAAATTAGAACCATACATATCACCTTGCACAAAAATGAACTCTAAATGGACTAAAGACCTAACTGTGAAACCTCAAACACTGAAAGTGCCAGAAGAAAAAATAGCTAGCAACCATAAAGTATAGGCATAGAAAAGAGCTCTTTGCATGGGGCTCCATTTGCTTAGGAAGTAAAGCCAACAATTGACAAGTGGACCTCATAAAACTGAGTATCTTCTGTACAACTAAGGAAATGATCAATGACTGAAGGGAAAAATCATAGTTTACTTTCTCATCTTTAATCTCCAATATTCCTAATATGTATTTTGTAACTTTTGATACCAAGAGAGAAGTAGGGGGAGGCTCATTCAAATAAAAGAAAGTAACATATATTTTAAATTTTGTAGAATTCAGGAGTTTATGAAGCAATAATTTCTGACTCAGATAATCCTATGGTTGTAATGAAATAGCATTTTTAATCAGTTATTTTTATTTTAGGAAAACTGGAGATGATTTTTAACTGAAGAGACTAGTGAATCTAAAGCTTCAAAATCATGTATCAAATTAAAACATATTATGCAAATATACTGTCAAGTTATTCAACTATTTTCTTATTCATTTTTTTTAACTAAATTGGTTTAAAAAGAGGACACAAAGTTGGATGAGTAGGGTGGAGGGGTTAGAGTATCTGGGTGAAGTTGGTGGAGGGTGTGAATATGATCAAAACTTACTGTACAGAATTCTCAAAGAATAAAAAAGGGTATGACAAAAAGATTAACCATTATTGAAATTAGTAAACAACAAATTCATTTTCAAATCACAATATCCAAAATGGCCATATCTCTTTCTTATCTCAAAGAACTGTTGACCATTAACATAGGGGCTTCAGCAGTATCCCTTAGAGACTTGTGTGCTTATAGAAGTTAGCACAAAATATACTGATAACATGAAACTAATTCATTAATTTACCAAGTCAGTTTTGAGGAAAAGGTATCATAAACAACAGAGTATTGGAAGTGTGACAGTTGTTGTTCGAGGTAACAAAAGAGTATTGGAAGTGTGACTGTGGTTGTTTGAGGTCCCTTTCTGCAGAGTATGTGGCAGACAAGCAATGCCTATGCTGTTTCTAATTATTCCAATTATCATGGCTCACTATGAAAACTTGATTAATAACACTGAAGATATTGTTGTGGCAATTAGCCATATGGTTGTGGGACTTTATTCTGTCACGATTTAGCCATTAGCATCTACTTATGTTTGTCAGAACAGTGCATCCGTGACAAGCTGAAGTTCCGCTCACCTTGCCGAGTCCCCTGTGAGCAACACTAGAGAACTGTTTATTCCTGGGAGTCTCTTGCCTGAGTAAATTTTTCATGTGGCATCCGGTCTGCCTGGGAACAAATGTCAAATAGCTTATGTGTCGACCCCCCATGCTAAGCATTCTCTGAAAATCGACTTTGTGCCTTATGTAAAAACAGTGATTGAAGAAAATAATTTTTCTAGTAACAACTGATCATCTATGTTGCTCCATGTATTGATACAGTAATTCAGAGAAATTGACTTTTTATACATTGACATATAGAGCTATGTAACTATGATACTTTAAGGATATATACAAGCATGAATATGTAAGTAGATTATATGCCCCAAATTTACCACCTTAAGTATATATGCATGACATCTGTAATTAATTTGTTTAAGAGAACTGAGATAATCCAGTCAATTATTGGAGATAATTTTGTTAATTATGAGTGATAATTTTAGGGAAAAATAAAGATGTTGGTTACTTCTTAAAATAATGCTAGAAATATAACAATCAAGAGCCTTGCCGGAGAGAATTTAAAAAAAATTACTGAGAATTAAATTTACATTTTCAAATGGAATGCTAATGTGAGAAAAGTACTACTGTTAAATATTAATTAATTAATTTTTGCAATATAAAGCCTTCTACTATTTGTGAGTAGCAGACAGGTTTCCTGGTATTTTCTTAGAAGCTGGTGAAGTGGTGGAACAGTCCCATTGTTTACAAACCTTAGCCGTTCAGAGCTCTCCAGAAGGATGTTCTGGGTGTAAGCAACAGAACGGGAATAGGGAAGAATCCTGTTCCCACTTCACGCTTGTGTCCTCTCCACATCAGGAGTGCAGCATGATATAAGGGATCAGGCAACAATGCTTTGAATAAACAATAATCCATGCAGCTATAGAATTAATAACACATGTGGAAATGGGTGGGCCTTCTGGCAAGGTTATGAATCTCCAGAGCAGAAGGTTCACATCTAGCTCCAGCTGCTATCACAGGGAGGGATGTAGCAGCTGGGGTGCTTGGATACAGTTGTGGCCGAGGAGCTGGACAATGCAGCCCTCTTAGGACATGTAAGCTTTCATGGCCCAAGACACTATTACTTGATTTAGAGGGAGTAAGCCTGTGAAGAAAATGCATATGCAGCAAGCAGAGTTTGTTTAAGAAGCTAACCAAAAGTGCTTCATATTTCATGTGAGGGAACGGGGAAAAGGGAGATCAAAACTCCTAGAGCAGTGGTTCCCAGCCTTCTTAACACTGCAACCCTTTAACACAGTCCCTCATGTGGTAGTAACCCCAACCATAAATTATTTTTGTTACTACTTCCTAAGTGTAACTTTGCTACTGTTATGAATCAGAATATAAATATTTTTGGAAATAGGTTTGTCAAGGAGGTCATGACCCACAGGTTGAGAGTCACTGAGTGTTTTTGATCACAGTGGGATTAGCAGGAGGGATAAAAACATAATGGAATCTGTAGTCAATGATGGAGTGATCTGAGCAATTTTATCTAATTCACATGTATTTATACAACAAGTAGGGTTGTATGTCTAGTAGCAAATGTCTTCTCTCAGTTGTCCCTTCTCTAATACTTCTCACTGTTGCTTGTTAACTGTAATGCAGGCACTGGCCTCTGAAACTTAAGAGCCCTGAACACATCATGTCAACACTTGCAAAGTCTTTTAATTTTGCATTGTGAATACACTTTAGTCATCTTTAGAAAATTGTATAATACTTCTATTCTGAAACAGTTTTTCCTACTAACCCAATCCAGTTGTAGCAATCTGCTCTAATCAAATAACAGTATAATATTCACTTGAGTACTTACAGTGTTGAGTGCTTCACATGTCGCACATCATCCAATGTTAAATTTTTAAGAGGCATTATGCTTATTCTGTAGATGAGAAAGTGTCTCTTAGAAATATATGTTATTTTGGGAGGCAATGGAGTTAAGTAGTGGAGATGGATTTCCATTTCAGGTGGGCTGTATCATTGATGTCTAGACATAGTGCAAATTTTGTTTCTTAAAAGATATTAATAGAGGATTACAAATACCTAAATCAAACACTGAAGCTGAACACTGCAGTAAGAAGAACACAGTCTAACAATCCTCCCTCACCCTGGCCTCTCTCTACTAGTTCTGAGAGGACAGTGGCTCCTAGTCCTTAACTTTGGCTTGTCCAACATCCAGGCCATGAGAGCAAAGCTCAGCATTCTCTGACTCACACTTATCCACCCATTTCAACTCTACTGCCTTTGACCTCATCACTTCCTAACAGACAAGATGTTCCAGCTGCTTTCTTATCTGTCTCCATACTGTCACCCCATTCAGGCCCATTCTGCTGCACAGAGAGATCATTCTAAAATGTAAAATCAGGCAATTCTGTCCTGAAAGGGCCCTCACTGCTTAATGAAATATTATATGAAGAAACAGATGACCATTCTCTAGAGCTACATCCACTTTCACATACATACAACTATATATATATATATATATATATATATATATATAGTGTTAAGTTTCTTAAGCTGCACTGCCAGACTTACCATAACACATTAATAGTGTTAAATTATATAAAACCTATATTTAGAGTCATTCAACTTTTTCACGTATAAACTCATGTCAAGACTGACTTTATTAAAGTAAAATGTTTCTTCATTAAAACTCATCTGTACTTGTTTAAGAAAAGCTACAAAATAAAAGCATGAAAGCTAATGGATGGTTAGGAGTGCTGTGAAGTGCTGACACGACATGGCTACTTTATGCATTGACTCCCAGCAGCTGTGGTTACCTGTACACAATCTGCACAAGACCAAGCCAGTCACATTAGCATAGACTGGGGAGGAAGCCCTGAGGACCCACCCCTATGGGAAGAAGTGCAATTCATGGCTGCTAAGTGGGGAAGAATCACTTTCCTTTGGGGATGTGGCCTTTTCATTCAGGCAACAACAACAACAAAAAAGTCTATCTTCATTTTCATACCTTCCTTGCATTGAACGAACACACAAAAATCAGTCATACCTGAGACTACATTAATATTCAATGGGTATTTTCCTTGTTTATTGGCAGTGCTACTTCTTTCCTTTATCTCTATGATCTCTATGGGGTAATGGTAATCTATTATCTGCTGTCCCAAATGAACAATAAACCATCTCAATATTATGTATTGAGTACTTCTATCCATCTTCAGAAATCTGAAGTCATCCTTGTAAACCCATAAAGCATATTCACTATTTATTCACTACTAGTACACACTGAGTCAATATGTGCTTGAAATTGTCTACGGCAGTGGCTCTCAACCTGTGAGTTGAGACCCATTTGGAGGTTGCATATCAGATATCCTGCATATCAGATATTTGCATTACAATTCATAACAGTAGCAAAATTACAGTTATGAAGTAGTCATGAAAGAATTTTATGGTCACCACAACATGAACTATATTAAAGGGTTGAAAACCATTGGTCTATAGACTTAAAAAATTATTCATCTTATTTTATGTGCGAGTGTTTTTTGCCTGCAGTTATTTATGTGCACCATGTGTGTGCCTATTGGCCACAAAGGTCAGAAGAGGGCATTGGATCTCATGAAACTGAAGTCATGGTAGTTGTGAATCACCATTTGGGTGCTGGGAATCAAACCTGGGTCCTCTGCAATAATAAGTGCTTTTAACTGCTCAGCTGACTCTTCAGCTTCTGCACTTTTATGAGCTGGTAATGAAGGTTAATATAGTATATGCTTTTAAAACAAAATAAAATTTACATTAAAATTATATAATTTCACCATGTATTTTACAGCTTGGATGTTTTTGTTTGGTGTAGTTTGTATTTCCAGAGAGCATAGTGTTTGGTGCAGTTGCAGATATAATTGCCAGCTAATTGAACTTGGACAAATATCAGGGGATATTTATGTTCAACTCACAGAGGTGCTATGAGGTAGATGAAGCACCTGGTTTTACCTATTAACAGTGATACACAGCTAGGTAACCTCTTCTTTTGAATGTTCCTTATGACTCATTCAGTAAATTCTCAATTCACAAACTGTCTTGTTTCCTCTAAACATAGATAACTGTTAAATTAGTTACAACTAATCTTCCAGAGGCCCTAATTTTAAAAAAAATTGACAAGTTACTCTAGATTTAAATTCTGACAGTGTGTATGTCTATGTGAAAAGAGTGCAAATAAACATCTTTAAAAACTTCAAACTTCTTGAGATGAAGTAACTACAATCAGATCAAAGTGGCCTAACAAGAACACTCTCTCTTACACAGAGTCTGCACTCCAGTGCCCCTGAAACTTCCAGTCACAATGACTTCTCTATCTTACAAGGGTGACATTATTAAATATATGCCTTTACTATCAGTGACTAAATCTCACTTTCAGTGGTCGAATCCTGTCTGTTAATTTGTTAAGTGAGTCTCTCTTTTTTATGTGCTTGCTAACTTCCCAAAAATCTTGCTAAAATGTGAATTCTTTAATAAGTCAACTAGCCTGGGATGGAGACTGAGATTCCGAATTTCCACTACACTTCCATATGATAGAGTGTTGCTGCTCCACACACTACAACTTGAGTTGCAAAACATTCAGGAATGCCCTCAACAAAATTACCTATAATTATTACTGGCTCCAATTCAGCTTTCATAATTTTTTCCTGGCAGACTCCTCCAACAAGTCTTTCTACATTCCCCTTTAGATTCAGTACATTCTTTGTTGCTATTGGTATCAGAATGAAGTATTTTTCTTGTTGCTGTGACAGTAACAACATGAGGGTGTGGGGGTTCATTTGGGTTCATAATTCATGATGATGGGGCAGTCATGGCAGGATGAACTTGAGTAGAAGCAGAGAACAGTAAACATGTATGCTTAGCTTGCTTTCTCCCTTCTTATTCAGTCTGGGAACCCTGCCTCTGGAATGGTGCTGCTGTTCACAATAAACCTAATCTAGAAACTCCTTCACAGATACACACAGAGGCTTATCCCATAGGTAATTCTAGTGTCTGTCAAGTTGACAATCAATATTAATCACTACAGTATCTATAAAGTCTACTTTGGATAAAAGTTTTAAGTCCCAAGGATTCTTCATTAATCGTTATGGAGGAGTGAGTATGTGTGTGTTTCTTGGCACTGAATTCAAGTTCTTGCACATGTTAGGCAAGTATTCCATCATGGATTAAAAGGCAGCCTCTAATTGGGAGGAGATGCCCACTTATTCATCGACTCACCAGACTGTCACCAAAAACAACGTATCTCTTCATTCTTCATTTGAAATAAGTGTAATATACAACCCATACCAAACACTAGCATTTCTGCACACTATGCACTTGCAGTTAGAAATAATGGACAATTTAATGCAGAACAATATGGAATCTTCCTGCAAATTGCTCAAGTATGTTGCATACCACAAAATAAAGGGATTAAAGATAAGGAAAAAAAGCTGGGATTAGTAAGATGACTCAGTAGGTAAAGGTACTTGTTTCCAAGCCTCACAAGCTGAGTTGGATCCCAAAAACTTACATGGTAGGAGGAGGAGAGAACCAACTCCCCAAAGTTATTCTCTCACCTCCATGTATTGTGATGCATGGTCACACACATGCATGCATACATACATGCAAACACAAAACAAATAAATATAAAAGTAGGTAGAGCCGGGCGGTGGTGGCGCACACCTTTAATCCCAGCACTTGGGAGGCAGAGGCAGGCGGATCTCTGTGAGTTCGAGGCCAGCCCGGGCTACCGAGTGAGTTCCAGGAAAGGCGCAAAGCTACACAGAGAAACCCT
>LZPO01057173.1:0-11111 GCA_001675575.1 Neotoma lepida
CCCTCCCTCCCCCCTCATTTTCTCTCTTCCTCCTTCGCCACTTCTCTCTTTCTCTGCTCTCTCTCCCTCTTTCCTTCTTCTCTCACTCCCTCCCTTTCCTCTAGGCAACAAAAAAAAAAATCAGCAAAATAATGAGGTTGCCCAACTGGCAGTGCGCATGCCATCAGGGTGTAGAATGAAGACGGATGACTGTAGCTAAGAGACAATTTGAAAAGGGATAAATACAGGCAACAAGTTCTTCACTACAGCAATTTGTAAAGAGCGTTAAGAACCTGAAGATGGGTTGTTTCACATCATCTCCTTTTCCATTTGCAGCCCGACAGGCCCGAGTAAACGACAGTGATGGATGGCTTTGAGCAGGGCCCCTTAATCTACTGCTCTGCCATTGATTAGTTTGGCTGGCACTGCACCCCCGGGTAGTAGACGTGACCTGTCTCTCAGAATCCAGAGAGCCTAAGCTGGGCTTTTGGACCTGGAGAAGAGTGCTTCAAGAGGAAGTGGGGTAGAGGTGGGTAAGGAAAGCATAAGGGTCTCCTAGGGCTTGGCACTGGGGACACAGTGACTATTACAGCCCAGCAGGAGGATTCTGGGGGCATGGGATTTAGTTTATAGATGAAGAGATGAGTATAGAGAAAAGGAGCAGAGGCTGATATTTAAGAGTTAGTCCTAGTCCCAGTTTCCATGAGCGACCCCATCCCCTCCATTGTGACTACTATGGTGGTTATGATCAAGGGTTCTTCTACAGTGTGTGCTTGACTTTATCCCTAGTGGGCTAAATACCTTGCTCCAAATGCATCAGTAAGGAATGTTCCTCCAGAGCAGGAGGACTGCAGGAGGAGCAATCTCACTCCTAACCCCTGGTATGAGGTAGCAAGTGACAGTCAGCTGGGATGTCTGACCTCAAGCTGAGTTTAGGACATCTCGACGGATAAGAGTAGGAAAGCTAAGAGTAGAGATAAAGGCCTGATGATGGCATTGAGGTAGGGAGGGCACAGCTGTTAGGCTGCTGCAGGGGAATGGAGGATGACAATGCATCGCAGAGTACATGAGGAGAAAATGCAGTGTTCCTCTCAGGACCTGAGAAATGAGAGAGAGAGAGAAGACATTGGAGAAGAGGGGGTACTATTTTGGAGAAAGCCAATTTCTTTGAGTGGAGTGTAGGGAACCTTGTCTTGTTTCTGCTCTGAGGGTAGTGGTGGTGTGGAGCTGGCTGAGTGCTCTGGGCAGTGGCAGGAACCTTGCTGGCTTTGGCATCTGGGGATTTCAAAGGGGAAATGAGGAAAGCTGCAGCAGCCTGTGCTGGGAACGTGTTTCGCCCTTTACAGAGAGTCTCACTGTGACTGCCATCCCACTCCATCATTTTAAAAACTCCAGAGGGGGAAGAAAGATAAGAATTCTTGTGCCCACTTTAAGGTTAAACAAATAGAGAGGTTCAGAGTGATCAAGTAACTTGGGTAAAGTTGCATAGCTTGTAAGTAGCAAAGCCACCTGGCTAGGAGACTCCTGTCCTTAGAGAACAGTGGGGCTAATGAAGTGCAGATTAAACAAATTTCCAACAAACCCTTGCCTGCGTTTTAATCTTTAGAACAAAATGTGCTCTTGTAAAAACCAGGCAATCACTGCCTGCTGGTCCATGAGTCTGAGAGCCCCTGAAATGCCCCAGTTGTGCCAGACAGAGGATGAGAATACAGATCAGGACCGGTTTCCTTAGAAACCAGGCTGAACACTGAGTGAGACGACCATCCTGGGGTCTGGCATCTTTACCAAGTGTTCCCCATCTGAAGCCTTGCTATTTTCACCATCTAGTACAGAGCCATCCACCTCCTGGAAGTCCTCCCAGACTGCCACAGTGAACTGAGTACTTCCCCATATACTCACAGCTGTACCAGGAATGGAGTACTTGCTCACACCTGCCAGATGTTCCTGCATCTGGCTGACAAATGTGATGACCTTGTGCCTATGTTAGATAGAGCTGGTATCAAGGTTTTTGCGACCTCACCGAGGCAATGACCCTGCTGGTCAAGTCAAGATTACCAAGTTGAACCCTCTCTGGATAACTAAGCTATCATCTGCCCTTGGACACTCACTTTGCCCTTTGAGGGTTTGTGGTTCTGAAATTGCTGGTGGTAGTGAAGAATGATGCCCTCCCTGGTCAGTGGTTCTCAGCCCTGGCTATCTATCAGAAACACCATGGAGTTTGTAAACTGCAGAAATATGTACTGAATCAGAACAGGGGGACATAGCTTTGGCTTTGGGACCTTTCTCTTTCTAAATTCCACATCTGATTTTGATGTTCAGCCAGGACTAGGCAACAGTGACCTCCAAGGAGATTCGCAGCAGCTCTTACTAATTGAGTTCTATACATTAGGGCACTGTGCCATACGATGTTTTGCTGAATACATCTTGGTAGCTGTCTCAGTTTGGGGTCCAAAGGAAATGACTCCAAAGTAGAGATCTGTGGACAGCACTCAAAAAACACCTGTGAGGGAAACAGAGAGGCAAAGTTGGGCAGCAGAGATCTTTAAGGGCCCTTGAGGTGGCTGACAGAGGCAGAAGAGTGAAGCCTCTGTCCTCTCTCCTCCATGGACCAGACTGGCTACATGCTGCCCTGGAAGATGGGATGGTATTTTGATGGAGGGTGCCTGTCATAGGTGGTTCTTTGCTCCCAAGGGCATTTGTGGGTACCAGAAGTGGGCAGTGCCCAGGCAGCTGGAGGAGTGGCCTGATTTCTGGAGGATTCTAGGAGACCCACTACAGAGAATGCAGTAAAGGGATGGTGGGAAAGCCAAGCCTAGAGTTACAGAAATAACTTTTTGCAGAGACTGGATGGGCCATGGCAGCAATATTAAGACATGCCAGGTCTGCTGGCCCATCTCTGTAATCCCAGCACCTGGAAGGCAGAGGAAGGAAGGTCACAAGTTTGAGACCAGCTTGGGCGACATAACAAGACCTATATTCTCAAGTGGGAGCTTTGTTCCAGTATTAAATTTGCTGTAATAGAATACAAAGCATGCACTCTTCTGTCTTAGTCCAGCCATCAGAAACATGGTTTATTCTCATTCTTCAGAGTGACATGCTTTAACATTTGGGCAGGGCAGCTGTTAGGCCATGTCCAAGAGCATTTGAAAGGTCTTCTGAAGAAGATGATGCCTCTGTTTCCACCTGATGAGGGGACTCGGGTGGCCTCCTTTGCTCTAGGACACCTTCATGCACCCTGGCATGAGGCCAACTGTACAGACCAACAAAATTGTCATCCATGTGCCTTTGTCTTCCAAGGATGAGGACATGCTATCACCCTTTTTTTTTTTATTCATCCCTGTGAGCTGGCCAGAGATGGATGGGTCTCATTCTGAGATGGTGGATGTGTGTGTGGGGGGTGGCACTGTGTGTTCATCTTTGCTTTAAGGCTTTCAAAAATGACACAGGGAGGGAATTGAGTGTGAGCATCAGGTAGCCTCAGCCTCCAAGGTGCAGGTACAATACTATATATGTGGGGCTGGTGGAAGCAAGGCTGGAGAGGGAATAGAGCACTCTCTGGGAGAAGCAGTTCTGAGGAAGCCACCTCAGAAAGAACTGGTGGAATTCTTTGGTCGGGGGAAGCACTGTTGGGAACCTCAAGGCCTGTCTGTGCACATATGTATCCACCCAACTACCCTCATCTTCTCCACTTATTACTCCTTCACCTGAACTCACCCAGACTGAGGAGTGTGAAGGTGGGGAATGAGATCCGTCTCAGTAACCTGGCATTCTCACCACCCAGCCCTGCCTGGCATTGGTAAAATGAATGGGTTTCCTTATTTATCCAAACAATTCCCGTCCCTTCAGCTGGATCTCTCCTGTTCACGCTTCAGAAAGCGTCCAAGGCACCTCACAGTACACTGGAGGTCCCAAAGGCATCAAGACCAGGGACATTGGCCTCTTGGGGATTAAAAGTTAGTTGTGGAGTTAAGATTCCAACACATAGAAGTGTTTGAATTAGCTCCAGACTGTGGGGTTCAGAGATAGAATGAGGAGTCCGGCCTGTCTAAGAACCAGGTCTAGAGAAGGTACTATGAGCTGGCCTGGCAATTGTCCTTTAATGAAGCCATGAGGGGGGATGTGAGTAGGGGTATGGGGGTGGTGGTGGATGGAACTTCTCAGGTCAAGAACAATTAGTAGAGGGGACTATAGTCATACTTTTTCATCAGGACTGACAATCCGCATATAATGACATTGAGACTTATTATTAATTATGAATGCTCAGCCTTAGCTTAGGCTTGTCCCCAACAAGCTCTTATAACTTAAATTAACCCATTTATATTCATCTATGTTCTGTCACATGGTGTTACCTCATCTCTGTATTGCCCATCTTGCTTCCTTTGAGTCTGGCTGGCAACTTTGCCTTTCTTCTTATCAGAGTTCTCTCTCTGCCCAGAAGTCCTGCCTATACCTCCTGCCTAGCTATTGGCTGTTCAGCTTTTTACTACACCAATCACAGCAACACATCTTTACACAGTGTACAAATATCCCATAATATTTCCCCCTTTTTGTCTAAATAAAAAGGAAAGGTTTTTAACTCTAGTACAGTAAAATTATATACAATAAGAACAATTATCAAGTAAGAATTACGTTCACAATGTCCAGTCCACTTGTGTTTGGCAAATTTGGAGAAATTACTCTATTGCCTATCCTATCTTGATGGATCCAAAGTTTTATACCTAAACCATTTTGTATCATAACTTGTATTACCATCCTAAAAATATCCTTTTAGACCTTAGAACATTTGTTCAGATTGATAACTTAAGCTTTTATATCTTTCAACCTTATACACTTTACATCTCTTTTTAATTTTTTTAAATTTGGTAACAAATAAAATAGTATAACTACAACTATATGTTCTTCAACCCCATCCACCCAAGAAGGACATAATATTACCTGAGTAAACAGGAAGTTCAGAGAAAACAGCTTCCAAAACTATAGAAATGACAGAGACACCTGGCTGCCTGAACAGTCACCCAAGGTTCCTCTGCAGTGTTGGGGCATCCATCTTTGGCCTACAGGCCTGGAATATCTGACAGACTTTTCTGTGAAGTAGGAATTTTGAAGGAATCTTGGCAAAGTTTGGCAGTTGTTTTCTTTCATATTCTCCTTGTCCAGTTTGCACAGCATACCATCAGCAGTCCAGGTAAGGGCAGTTTCTTGCCTAGTGGCTAACTTTTGCCACAAAGAAGGCAAACTTCATGTGGAGGTTCTTTGATGTCCATCATCTTCTCTTCAGTAGACTGGTGCTGCCAGTAGCAGACATGTCTCACTCTCATGAAAAGCCTTATGTTACTAAAACAACGTAAGTGCCATACTCTCTAGATCTCTGAAGTTTGAAGACTACCTGTCTATCTCTGTTTGACTTTGAAAATATATCTCTGTTTGTCTTTGACAACATACCTAACATGACTACAAGTTTGATTATTGTGGATGACTAATTACTAACCTGTATTTCTTAATTATCCTAAATAGTTTGTAGTAATAACTTTCAAGGACTAGAAATTTACATTACATTGTTAAATGAGCTACATAGGTACAATACCTTAAACAAGAGTAGAAACACATATACAGTATAACAAAAATAACCTTAAATTTGTATCAATATACAAAATATCTTAAACAAGAGTAAAAACATATATACAGTATCACAAAATAATCTTAAATTTGTATCAATATACAAAATATCTTAAATAAGAGTAGAAACATATATACAATNTAACAAAAATAACCTTAAATTTGTATCAATATACAAATTCCATATCAATGAAAAATATTTAAGACTAGTAGTTGCTTTTTTAAAGTTTAAAAGTAGATTCAATAATCTACCTTTGTATCCTATCGTTCCTATATCCCTCTTTTTTCTTTTCAGAAAGAGATCCTTGAATCTAATCTCCCTTGCGTAGTTTCCTCCCTTACCATGACCAGTAACAATTTGCAACCAACCCCCTAAAAGATGACAAACATCCATAACCCACTGAATGATCAAAAACCACATACCCTACCTCCTGGGAATGTGGGTGTTGTGTTCCTAAAATTACTTCCTGTTGTCTTGGGGTGACGGTATCTTTAGGGAATCCTGAGAAAATTGAGATAACAGTCAAGTCCCAGGAAAACTTGCTGTAACATTTGTTATCCAGTCTCTGTGCAATGGGAAAGTTCAGGGCTTATCTGAAGTCCTGGCTAGAGTAGTCTGTGAGGCTGGACCCTCTCAGCTAGCAGCTTTGAAGTTATCTTGATCAATTTGTAGTCCAAAACTGATCTTTGGGTGATGTTTGTCAGCTTAATGGTATTTCCACAATCCAGGTGGAATCGTTGTTGTGAGGCCTCCATCATCCTTTTGGAGACGTCAAAGTTCGAATTAGGAATGGTTAGGAATGGTCATGGTTCACTGCAGAAAATATAAACATTTTAAATGTCATATGTGGCAGATCTCAGAGAGGTTAAAGGACCACAATTTGTTAAGTACATACGGGGTACACAAACTTAATTCCTAGTTACCTGCTTCATACTCAAACCTGAAATAATGTATAGGAAGTTAGATGAAGCCTATTTCTAAAATTAGTTAGTACTCTATGTAATTATTAATATCATGACAGAAAGTTTAAATATATATATAAATCTTATAAATTTCGAGATAATATTTATATCTTAAGAAAAAATTTAAAGAGTCAAAATAAAACCAAAGGATTATGAGATTAGTGGCAATAGAATAGCCCATTAATTTGATTTTTCTTCTGTCCTATATCCAGGTGGCTCTTTTCACATAAGATAGAGATTTTGGATTTTCCTTTAACAAGCATGCTTGGGTTTAGAGAAGGAGAGAGTCACGCTCCAACTCCAAAGTCAGCTTTAATTTTTAATTGAATTGGGACTACAACAAGACTATTTGCCTTATATGTCTGTAGAGAACAGCAGAAACAAACATTTGGGAAGATTTTTGAAATTTTATCCTGTTGTAAATGTGCTATACTATTAGGCCAAATTACTCTTTTTCTTGGGACATTTTCTCTGGATGATTTGTCCTTCTTCAGATGTCTCATTTGTTCATTAGTCTTCAGATTCCTTAGTTGGATGCTATTATTCTCCTGAAAAGACATAAACAAAACCCTGCCTCAACCCTAACTTTCCCTTTCTGGCAGGTTATATCTGATCAAATGAAAGGCATTTGTTAGTCTTATAAGTTGGTTTAGATTGAATGGCCACACTGTTTGATGAACTAGTGCCACTCTTAATCAAGAGGTCCCTCTTGTTCTAATCTAATCTTTATCAGTCTTGATGGTATCCATAGCTTTTCTTCTCCTGTGGAAACAAAAGCAAAACCTCTTCTCCAATGTAACACATGTCCTGGTTTCCATTCTGAGGTCTTTAAAGTATACAAGCTGATTTAATTCTGCAAGTTTTTTTTCTACTATCCAATGTCTCTCCACAGCTGTTGTTCCTTTCTTTATTAGCATTTAAAAAATTTAAAGTTAATAAAGCATTGTGTAATCTATTTGGGGGTCTTTATTACCCTTTTTTGTTTATTAAGCATATCTTTTGAAGTGCAATTAGATCTTTTATAACTGTTTGTCCTGTGGAATTGTGTGGTAACTTGTAGTATGTTTTATGTTGTAATATGCAAAAAACTGTTTCATTTTACTAGAGACATTATCCTGGAGCATTGTCATTCTTAATTTGTACAGGTATTCCCATAATGGCCATAATTTCTAATAAATGTGTAATTACAGAATCAGCTTTTTCAGAACACAAAGCAGTTGCCCATTGAAATCCTGAATATGTATCTATGGTATGGTGAACATACTTTAATTTCCCAAACATTGCAAAATGAAACACAACCATTTGCCAAATTTAATTTCTTTGAGTACCTTTTGGGTTACTTCCTGCAGGTAATGGAGTTTGGTTATACAAAGAACAAGTCAGATAGTTCCTTATAATTTCCTTGCCTTGTTGCCAAGTGATAGAAAAATCTTCAAACCTTTGCTATTAATATGATGTTTTTTAATAAAATTCTGAGGCTTCTAGTACATTTCCTACCAATAGCTTATCTATTTCATATTATCTTGTGCTAGAGAGCCTGATAGATCCATATGGGATCTGATAATGTGTTATATACAAGGGATTATTTTTATTTCTGATTATTTCTTGTAATTGAATAAATAGAAAAGTTAATTCTGAATCATCTAGAATAAGTTCAGTGGTTTCAATATGTAAAATAACTCTGCATATTGAGAGTCAGTAATTACATTAAGAGGTTCTAGAAAATCTAATAATACTATAAGAGTAGCATATTAATTCTGACTTTTGAATGGGACCATAAGGGCTTTGAGCCACTTTATTTAAATTTCCTGACTTACAACCTGCATTTCCTGATTTATTTGCACCAGTATAAAATGTAAGGGCTCCAGAATTTGGTGTTCCCCATACAATGTAAGGAAGAATCCAATTAGTTCTTTTTATAGCTGAAGCCTCTTGCTTTGGAGATATTTGTTTCTAATCTCTCCCAAGAAATTACTGCAAACTCTTTGCCAGTGTTCTTTTTCTGACCTTAATGAGGCAATTTCAGCATTGGTAAAAGGTACCACAATTTCTGTTGGGTCTATTCTTGCTAATTGATGTCTCAATTTTCCTTTCAGAATCAATAATAAACCTTTTCCACATATGTCTTTAATTTTTTATTCTGTTTGTGTGGTAAAAATATCCATTCTAAGATATTATCTTCTCTCTGCATAAGAATTCCTGTGGAGGACTGTGTGGAAGGTAAAATAACCAGAATGCAATCAAGCTCTGGATCCAATAATGATCCACATGTGCATCCTGTAGTTTCTTTTCTACCAAATCCAATTCTCTATCAGCCTCAGCTGATAATTTTCTTGAACTATTTAAGTCCTTATCACCTTGCAATTTGAAAACCATTAAGAGTTCATAATTGATCTCTCCTGATTTGTACTTTCTGTGGTTGAATTTTTTGTAAACCTATCTTATATCCTAGGTTATTAATAGAATCTCCTCTTTGTATTTTTTCAGAAGCAATTTGTAATCTGCAACAAGACAAAATTTTCTTTACTTCTTCAAACATTTCTTCCTAAGGTATCTGCATCCATATCAGCTAGTAAGATATCATCCATATAATGGTAAGTTATAAATTGAGGAAACTGTTTACAAATTATTTCCAATGGTTGTTGTTCAAAATATTGACACAAGGTAGGGCTGTTTAACATTCTTTGTAGAAGAACTTTCTACTGCTATCTTTTAACAGGCTGGGAATCATTATTAGTAGGCACTGTGAAGGCAAGTTTTTCTCTATCCTGTTCTTGTAAAGCTTTAGTAAAAAAGCAGTCTTTTAAATTGATCAGTATAATAGACCATCCTTTAGGTAATAAAGAAGGGAAGGGAGCCAGGCAGTGGTGGTGCATGTCTTTAATCCTAGCATCTGGGAGGCAGAGGCAGGAGGATCTCAATGAGTTCGAGGCCAGCCTGGTTTACAAAGCAAGTTCCAGGATAGCTAGGACTGTTGCACAGAGAAACCCTGTTTTGACAAACAAACAAAAAAGACAAGGGAATTCCAGGCTATAAAGAGCCCATTGGCTGAATCACCTTATTTATGGCACTTAAATCTGTTAACATTCTCTATTTTCTGGATTTCTTTTTAATGACAAATATAGGAAAATTCCAAGGACTGGTTGATTGTTCAATATGTCGAGAATTTAGCTGCTCCTGTACCAGCAGCTATTCTAGTGCCTGCAATTTTTCTGATGTCAAAGGCCATTGTTCCACCCAGACAGGTTTGTCAGTTAACCATTTTAAAGGTAGGGCAGTTGGCACTTTTGAAAGATCATCAGCTGTTGTGCCCTGTTTATGTACAACCTGAGTGGTTGGTAATACTATTATCAATTTTACTATTTCTCTCAGAAGCATATGTTAGTTTATGGTTTGTTTCTGAGAGTGTAGGAATGTTAATCTGTGTTTTCCATTTCAGCAACAAATCATATCCCCATAAATTCATTGCTATGTTAGCTGCATATGGTTTTAATTTTCCTATCTGTCCTTCTGTCCCTATACACTTGACACATCTTCCACTTTGTTTTACCTGATATAAAGTTCCAATCCCTGGAAGCTGAACATTTATCTCCTGAAGAGGCCAATTTGGATACAAAGATTTTGGTAAAATTATTGTTACATCTGCCTGTGTCTACCAAATCCTCAATTTCAATTCCATTTATTTGTATTTTTAGCTTTGGTCTCTGATCATTTACAGCAGTTTGCCAAAATACTTGTTTTGTGGTCTCACTTAAAAATTTTGTTTTATCTAATGAAGCTGTATGCCATCCAGACCAGTATGGCTTTTAACAACAAGCATTAAGTCTTTTAATTGCTCTGTGGAGGGGTTTCTCCAATGCTGACAGGGAATGATTGAACCAAATTTGATGTGGGGGGGCTGTGAGAGGCCCCCTAAGGCATTTCCTTATGTCAAAGGGTTACCTTAACTGTCCCTTATTGATCTTCATTCATTAGTTCAAAGCTAGCCTTTGCCACACCTTCTGCATACTCCAGAAGGCTGGGGCCTTCTGTTTCAATTATTTCTAGAAAAAAAATTGTTTCTAGGAATGCCTTGCCTGCAGTCCATTTTCAGATGATCTGGTTTACCACAATTAAAACATCTAACCTTTTGGTTTTTCTTAAAATTTTTAGAAATCACTTCTCCTATCCAAGTATCATCATAAGTGTGAGATCCAATATCAGCTGTATTTCTAATCAATTCATCTATTGGTGCTGATCTTCCTTTAAAGGCCTAATCACCCTTTTGCATTCTGAATTAGCATTTTTAAAAGTCAGAGATTCAGTTAATATTTGTCTAACTTCTAGATCTGATATTATTCTATTTATAGCTGAAGTCAATCTTTGTAAAAAATCAGTGAAAGCTTCTTTTGGGCCATGTATAATTTTAGTAAATGACTCAGTCCTCTTTCCTGATTCTTCAATGCTGGTCCTAAGCATTCAAAGGTGCTATATGGCATAGGGCCAAGGTGTGATTATCAAATCTAAACTGTCAGCATACTGGCCTTCATCGAGAAGCTGATCTTGGGAAATTC
>LZPO01057174.1:0-11095 GCA_001675575.1 Neotoma lepida
TTGAACTCATGGAGACAGGTCTACCTGCTTCTGCTCCCTAAGTGATAGGATTAAAGGTGTGCACCACTAAAACCAGATACATTGTGTAATTTCTAAATTGGGTTAAATATGTGANCTCCTCCAATATTTATAATTTATTTTTTAAAATTTTATTTAATTTTTTAATGTATACAGATGTTTGGAGATGTCTTCAATATTTCACCAATGTTTTAAAGTTTTCATTATAGAGATCTTTCACTTCTTTGGTTAACTTTATTCCTAGGTATTTCATTTTATTTTATTGTATTGTATAATAGTATCCTAGCTAGAATCTCTATTCCTGTGATAAAACACATGACCAAAAGCTCTTTTAAATATCCTTTGAAAGGGTTCTGTTCTGAAAGGGCAAATAAGCATAACTACAGAGATTTAGGATGACAAAATATGAAGCTTGGATTTCAACCACATTAAAATCTCTGTCACTGAGTTTCCAGTTTAAAGCCAATAAATGACCCTTGATTCAAGGTCTATTACACATAGTAGAAAAAGTCCAGAAAAATATGTTACAAATAGCTTTGTTTATATACATATATACAAATAAAGGCATTTGAATGCTGCTATCTTGATTCAGTAGAATCTTGATTTCCANGACAAGTAGTAAGTAGTTCTGTTTCTTATTTCTTTTTTATAATACTTTATTATTATTATTCTATGTGTTTGCATGTTATGTACATNTACATATGCCACATGCATGGTTGAGTGCCCACAGAGGCCAGCAGAGGACCTTAGGTCTCCTGGAGCTGGAGTNAATGGTTGTGAGCTTCCTGACTTGAATGTTAGGAACTGAACTCAAGGCCTCTAGAACAGCAGTTAACATTCCTAATCCCTGAGCCATCTCTCCAGTCTGATCTGCTTGTCATTTCTTATTGCCACTAGGAAAGTCATATCTTAATCCTGTCTTCAAGAGAAATTCCAGTAAAGTACTAATAACTTTTTAATCTATTTCATTTTGAAATAGAATTCACAAAATATGAATTCAAAAACAATGAATGTCAAATGTATGTTCTAATAACTTATCATAAAACAAAAACAAATGACTACAACATCCCATGCAGTCATCAGCTAGTCTAAGAAGAAAAATACTGTTTTACCATTGAAAATCCCTGTGTAAGCATTTCCAGNCATGAACTCCTCCCAACAAAGCTTCTCCCTAGAAAATTCACTATCCTGACTTCAACAGGAACCATTACATTGTTTTACTATACAGTTCTTTCCATCTATGCAATATTCTAAAAAGAAAAAGTTGCCCATTATTGGATGTTATATAAAATTGAATCATACCAAATGTAATCTTACATTTTCCTTTCTTTAGTAGAACTTATGCTTATGGGACTCATTCATAATAACCTATATAGTGCAAACATTCTTTTCATTTCTATAATATTCCACTTCACAAATACCACCATATATTCATTTTAATGCTACATTATTACTTAATGTTCGGATTGCAATAGCAGATATTTTTTCAACATTTTTGCTGTTGTTTTAAAAGATTGGTTTATTTTACTCTATGTATATGAGTGCTTTACCTGAGTGTATGTATCCTGTCTCTTATACACATCTAGATGTGTATAAGAGACAGGTATGTATACTGCATGTGTGTCTTGTACCTGTGGAGACCAGAAGAATGCACTGAATTCCATGGAGCTGGAGTTACAAACAGTGTGAGCCACCATGTGGGTGCTGAGAACTGAACCAGAGGATTATAAACACTAATGCTATAGGCCAATTCTAACCAGGAGTTGTGGTGTATAGGTGTAAAATACTTGACCAAAATATTAAAGTGTATCTGTGAGTGAAATCACTGTGTATATATGTATACCTTCACAAGATAAACTAAAAGTCTTGTGCCTACTTAGAGATTTTTTTTTAACACAATACTTTTAAATATTATGGATTATTTAATACAATCCTTCTTGCATCTGAAGAGTTTCTCTACGTGCGAAATAACGTAAAATATAGTAATTTAACCTTAAAAATGAGCATGACTTTCTAAAGGTAAACAACAGTACATGTTCAATTNAAATTAGTTTAAAAGTACTTGGCAATAAATATGGTAGAAATATATACTACATTAAAATTGCATATGATTTTTATAGAAAATGAAATATATAGTCATTCACTATACCTCCAGATGAACAGATATTAATATTAACATGGATATTAAAAACTATCTACGTTTAATTTCTAAAGCAGTTGAAATTGTTGTGGTTCTAAGCTACCCATGCTATATTAACNTCTAACTATAGATAACATATTTCTTATAATTCACTAAATGGTGTAACAGCATCTGTTTGATAAACATGGCACTGCTTAAACTACTCAATGCCAGGGAGCTATTGCCAAAGCCCCTGANAATTTTCTACACACAGAAGAATCTAATTTTAAGAGACTATTTGTACATGAAACTTTGGNAAAAATTCAGAACTTNATTTTTGAATATACTTTCATTTTTGGTTTTTCTTTTCTCTTAGGTAACGAATGTAAAATAGAAATGATTATGGGTAAGGGAAAGACAGCATTCCACAAAGAAGCAGACCCTGGTAATGATTAATATGCAGCTGCCAAGGATGACTGCAGTAAAAAGCAGGAGCAGCTTATGTAACTAATAAAATTATTAGACAGGAGGACCCTAATAACACATCTCTCTGGACCTGAGATGGTGTGGTTGATGAATTCTTTAGGGTAGCCTAGGGTCTTCTACTGACTTAGACAACAGGGAAGAACGACACAGGAAAAAGCCTTTCTGTTATTCAAACTGGCTGACAGGTTGACAGGTTAACAAAATATGTGGTTAATTTATAAGAAAAAATAAAAATTACAAATTAGAATACATTTTCATTAGTTTAATGCTGAATATCAGTTAATCTTTTCTTAAGGATCCTGAAGGCATTTCTGTCTTTCAAGTTATTTTTAAAATCCATGGCAACAATTACATCATTCAATTAATTTAGAGTATGAGAGACATTAATGATGCCTGTCTTGGGAGATATTTTAGTGACCAAGTTCACAAAGGCTGGCTGGTTATATGGCCTTCATTATTGTAAATAGGCAGCACATAAAAATTTGGAGTATTTGACTTTTCTAGTTATTTGACTCATTCTTGCTCTCCTTGGACAGTAAGAACAATTATTTGAGTACATTTCCAAATAGTTACAAATATGAAAATAAGCTAAGCCTCCCAGAAACTTCATGACAGATTTCTTAGCACTATATTCTGTTGTTGGGGGTTTTTGCTTTTTGGGGGTGGGGGCTGNCACCCAGCTCTCAAATAAATCATATATGGAGGATTATTATTACTTATGAATGCTCAGCCTTAGCTTGGCTTAGTTTTTAGCCAGCTTTCCTTATCTTAAATTATCCCATCTACCATTTGCCAGTGGGTTTTTCCATTCTCTTACTTCTGTAAATCTTACTTTTACTCTGTGGCTTGCTGTGTAGCTGGGTGGCTGTCCCCTGGAGTCCTCCTCCTTCTCTGGCTCCTAGATCTTAGCTCTCTCCTTCAAGATTTCTCCTTCTATATATTTTCTCTGCCTGCCAGCCCCACCTATCCTTTCTCCTTCCTTGCTATTGGCCAGTTTTTTATTAGACCATCAGGTGTTTTACACAGGCACAGTAATACAGCTTCATAGAATTAAAAAAATGCAACATAAACAAAAGTAACAACCTTAAAATATTCTACTACAATGTTCTCACTCAACTTTAACCAATGTATTATCATGTGTTTATAGAAAGGGCTATGTTGTGTAGTGATTTCTTCTAAATTCATCTTGGAGAGAGGCTCTTTAAGATCCAGGAAGTAAATGAAATTTAGAAATCTTACAAGACTCAGGAATGAAATAGAAGTCTCAAGAAATCCCTAAATGTTAGAAGGGTCACAAGTCCCTTCCCCCAGGTTATTAAACATTAATAATTGCTAGAAAAGAATACTCTCCAACCACCTGCAAATTGTGTTGGGATCTTCATCGATTCAGCTTTTGGGAGTTGTCATTTAGGTGGGANTGAACTTTTTGATGATGCAGCTGCCTCTGAGTCATTCTCTGCTCCCATACTCCAGCAAGTAATCCCAATAAACTCATCTGTTCTCCTGGCTGGACTCTGGTCTGTCATTGCAGCCTATCTAAGATAAGTAGTATTTGTTCGCACCTCCCCCCAAACTGTGACACACAATGGACAGAGGTAAAAATAGTTACTATATGGACATTCAAAGATTCTTTTATGCAAAACAAAGCAGTACCACTCTTGTCTGGAATCTGTTTTTCATCTCAGTGAGTACAAAGGTTCCTTTAGAAGAAAGTTGGCTCTGAGCTGTCAAGAGCTATACCACTGCTCACACTGTCCCGTTTCCTGAGGGACCTAACCATTTTATACACTACTTGCATTCAGTGCTGGAAGAAGGGCCCTAAAGAATTGTGATTATAAAGTATTTGGCATCACAGGGCATCCCAAGAAGATAAGATGTGAAGATATCAAAAAGAGAAGGAAAGCAAGAAGACAGACAGAATCCTAAGTGTAAGATGATGCACCAAGAGGAGGATTAACCTCAAGTGAGGTACGGTGAATCATGACAACAGAACCATGAGCATCACTTTTACTAGAATGAGATAATCCACATTAGGACAGTGAATCTACTACAAATGCTCATTTTCAGAGGGCTAGACTCAAAGTAATGCTTTACTTTAAACTTGTTGGACCTCATCGCTGCCCCGAGTAAGTAAGTAAGTAAGTAAGTAAGAAGGTAAATAGGTGAAATATTCCACTTCTTCGTCAACCATTTCAATATTTGGTGTTCTCAAATTTCACTCTCCTGGAATGATCTCATCTACTGTCATCATGTCATCTTTGATGTCTCCCCAAGTTATCAGTCTCTAGTTTCAGTGAGTTGCTGTACAGCTCTAACAGTCTCAGAAAATCCCAATTTCAAAGAATTTGAAACAAAATTAATCATTAACCTCAAACTTCTTCCATCCAATCTAATATAATTCTTTCAGCTAAAAGTACCATACCCACCAGCCACCAAGCTAGAAAACTGGGCATGTCATCTTTGACTTTTCCTTTACTAATCCAGAACCTGCCAATNTTTCCTTCTAAATGTTTCTCACTTTCTTCTTTTTCACAGTCCCAACATATTTCCTGGAGACTGATATTTTTCAGCTAGTCTCTCCACAGCTGTTTGTTCTCTCCAGCTCTGCCCTCTAAACAAAAACAAACACAACAAGAATATGAATGTCTACCCTTTCTAAGTGACTGCTCATTTGTGTTAGAAGAAAGTCACTTTAATGAAATGATTCTGTAGTACTTATCATGTAGCTTCTTCCTATCTTAACATTTTACCCCATACTACTCCCTACATGTAGTAAAGTGTAATTTCATGTGGTTTCTCTCTAAATATAGTACCCATTTCATACACTTGCTCTTTTTCTTTTGTCTACAATTCCTCAATTTTAATTACCATTTCTTGCCAAAACAGCCACCTGTTTGAGAAAGTTTTTCTAACAGTTCTGGCAGAAGTGGGTTGAGCAAGTCTCCTGTCTACTATCTCGCCCTAGGCTTCACTTTGATGAGCACACTAAATTCTCCATGAGCATGTATTGCTTCTCTCATCAGAAATATCAATGAAGACACACAGCAAGGAGTTAAAAATAAATTTGTATGTACATGATTTGTGTATCATCCTGGACAAAAATTACAAATGATTCATCTCTAATCCTACTTTGAAGCCCAGAACCTGTCAATTGATGCTAAATGAAAGTAACTGACAGGAAGGAGGAGTGTATTAAAAATAAATCGCAGAAAATCTAGCAGATTTCCTTGTTATAGTATAGTAGTTCATACTGGTCTGAGTTCTCATATTTGTGCTTATGCTGATTTCTTTATTCAAGATAGTTGAGCTAAAATTAACTCCAAATAAGCAATTTATTTGCTTCTAGTCAGCAAACTAATTGAAAAACTGACCTGTGTTGGACATCAAATCTTTTAATTTATTACCCAAGGTATAATTTAAAGAGACATGCCATGTGTAATCTTCCTCAAATAGAAAATCAGCAGGAATACTGAAACTCAGTAGAAAATGAACTTAGTAACAATATGCTATTTAGTACATGGAAAATTACTTACATGCAACAGCAATACAGCAGCAAGAAAAGACTGTCCTTGACAGTACCCAATGTCTTCATCATACACAGAGTAGGCCTAGAGAAAGACAATGAAAAAGTTATGGTAAGAAGACTCATCAAATTTAACTTAAGTGTTTATTCACATCAGGTGCCTGCTTGGCCTGTCCTTGACTTTTCTGTCACATTTTCACTGATTTTTCAGTTTGAGCCCATATGCCACTAAAGAAGTGGGGTTCCCTTTCTAATGTAGTCCCACATGTCCCATTATCACAGGTCCACCCTCAAGATATAAAAATAAACAGATACTCAGATCACCTAAATTATTAATGTTAAGTTAAGGTACATGAGCCTATGGAAAATCTAGGCAAATGATGGAGAGTACAAGGCTATAACACTGATATGAGAGTTCTATTGCACTACAACAGAAACATCTCAAAGTTTCTCAAAACCATAGTACAGCTCCACCATTCTGGAAAACAAAAATGATTAACCACTAAAACTTCCAAACCTGTGGCTGATGCTGATGCTCACAACCACTATCAATATGACCCAACACAAACTGTAAACAATTCATGATTCTTTTGTGTGTGAGGTTATAGAATGCAAGCTTAGAGATAACATTGGCACGCAATGTTGTGGGATATTTGATCACACTGTGAACTCTGAGATTTCGTTTTTTACCTGCTTCAAGCTGTGGTGTGGCTCAGCCCTAGCACATCTTTAATCCAAGATCTTTCTTGAAACAGGATTAAATAAAATCAACCACAGGCTGAGAGGAAAAGCAAGCAACCAGTTGACAGGAAAAGCCATAGAGAGTGGGAGAAAGTCAGGAGGATGGAGAGAGAGATGAACAGGAAGTAGAAGGGAAGGACATCCACTTGGAGGAGTTTTCGTTTCAAATGGCATTGGAAAAAACACTCTTTCTGGAATGACAGGAGAGGAGAAAGCAGCTGGGTTCTTTCTCTACCTCTCTGAGCTAGCAGTTTTCACCCCAGCATCTGGCTTCTGAGTCTTTATTGAGAAAATCAGACGATTGAGATTTAGATAAAAAACAACATTGCAAAGTCAAAAGGTTGTATATACCTGCTGTAAGCTCTTCAAACTGCTCTCCATTTTCTAAATGCTGAAGAGTAAAAATGGCTCGTCTTGTGTATATTGCTGAACAAGGTAGAAACGTTTAACACTGTCCCGTATGTTCTGCAGAATATCCAAAGGTACCTCATGCTAAGAACATACACCCACTGTTGCAGGCAGGTACTCTGGCTATTCCATACTATTCCTATACATATTTTTACTATGCCAGCTGGAAGATGGCAGAAGAGAACCACTCATAGAAAATACAACACTCTTTGAAAAGTACCTTTCAGTTTGGCACTTGCCTCCTTGTCTTCAGTGAAAAGAAAATAAAGTTGTTTGCTTAATATTTGCTAACTAGTAGTTCAAACACTTGAACACACTATACACCTGTTTTTAGGAGGCTGAATCAGCAAGGAGGGAGTGCTGATTAAAAAGGGAAGATAAGAAAGAAGTTAGAAAGACTTTCTGTGGAAGTTGAGGTGGCTAACATTTTAGATTTTNGGGGATAATCATGGTATCTGTCAAAGTTTAAATGACATCCCTAAATCAAGGGAAGTACAAAAACAGGCTTTGGGTCACGGTTCACATACTGGTTCCTGAATAGAGGAAACATCTTTTGATTTCCCTTTCATTCTTACATTGTATCTGGTCTCACTTCAGCTTCACATGCCTGTAATCATAGTACTCATAGGCTGAGACAAGAGAATCATCTTGAACTAGAGACCAGCCTGGAATATAGGGATTCCCCCGAAACCCAAAATAAAGAGAGCAGTACCTTGTCTCCAATTTCTTCCTTGCCTTTAACTGTGCTCTGTACCCTGAGATGCTTGCCCACTCATTTCCTCTGAACTTCCATATATCTGCCAGCACTACAGACAGTTTCCTTTCATTGTACATACTGATTTCTTCCATGGACTGTCTTCACCTCTAGAGTTGCCTTACTTGGTAGTGTTTGAGACATAAGTATTTGAGTAATGCATTTGGTTCTAATTCCTTACAGTTAAGGTAAAAGAAATGCCTTATAAGTTATAAAACATAATCTTACTAGCATATATTTTTAAATAATAAGGAAATATTGACTGGTCAAATGAAGGTATAAATTGGGCAGAATATTTACTATGGTCCAGATCAAAAAGGAACTGGATACACCCACAGAATTTTCTCCAGTCATTTTATATATTACACAGTCGTTATATAGAGAGACATATGAAGTTTTACATATATAGAAAAGCTGAAAGAACAGTGACAATCCATAAATTTCCAATCTAGATACTACTGTTCACATACTGTCTATCATATCTTTATCTATTATCTGCTTCTTTGTTCAATGAATTTTAATATTTTAAGCTATTTCAAATTGCCTTGCAGACATTTACCTAGACTTCAGTAATGCTAATAGTTCTTTCCACTAGGTAAGATTGATTCCCTGTCAATGAAATATACAAATACAAAAAAAAATCTGTTTCATTATTTTGACAAATACATAACTTTGTGGCCTATGATACAGAAATTACCTCATGTCTTTCATGACAATTTTGACCCTGTGGCAGCTGCCAAGTGTGTTTTTATTTTATTACTATTATTATTACTTTTGGCCATTTTGACCTGTTAGCAATTTAACTTGCTAGGAACTTCTGTATATGCACTCACTATTCTGTTACTATCTTGTATATAAAATTCTCACTATTACTTTTTGGCTGCTATAGTTCGCAGTTTGTTCTCTGGTTCCTTAAGACAATAAGATCACAGCAACATTTCGATGTTCTGGACATTCCAGTGTGGAACCTTTAGAGCATGACCTCTGACAAAGGCCATAAAGATTGATAAACTGTATATATATAATATCATCTCTACCCTCGAAAGATTCCTAATTATCAAAATAAATAGTGGAGACATCCAACTCCTACTAGGACTCTATACAATAGTCTAATTTTACCCATTGTGATTCCCTCCTTCCAAGTATATTCTCCTTTCCAATTGTTGCTTGCTTTGTTCAGTTCTTCAGTGCTCTAGGCACTGTTTTCTAGAGTGGTCCTGATATCATGTAATTAACTAATTGGGGGAAAGTTAATCGAATAAGATCTTCCTCTCTTTTATTTCCAGAAGTGATATCCAGGTGATTTTTTTTTAAAGTCAGGCTAAGCAAGCATCTATTCAGAGTACAGAAAACGATTTTAAGTGGTTGCATATAGTAACTTACTCAATCTTGGTGTGCTGGCTAGTTTTTATGTCAACTTGAAACAAGCTAAAGTCACCGGAAAGGAGGAAGCCTCCATTGAGAAAATGCCTCAATAAGATCNGGCTACAGGCAAACCTGTAGGGCATTTTCTTAATTAGTGATTAATGGGGGAGGGCCCAGCCCATTGTGGGTGGGACCACCTCTGGTGGGTGGTCCTTGTTTCTATAAGAAGCAATTGAGCAAGATAGAGAAAGCAAGCCAGTAAGCAGCACTCCTCCATGGCCTCTGCATCAGCTCCTGCCTCCGGGTTCCTGTCCTGTTTGAGTTTCTGTCCTCAAGAATATTACTTACTTTTTAAAATCATAAATGCAAATTAAATATGTTCAATATAGTTAATAATTTTAAGTTATAATTTAAATATTTAAAAAGTACTCATCAGTAAGCATTCATTAAATAGTTTGTATTTAGATTAGAACTTGGGTATCACCTCCAGAAAACAAATATATAAAAGACACAAAAAAGTAGATTTCACTGGAGTTTAAAAAACAACTACATATACACAGACACTTACTGTTCATGGTAGCTATATTCTATGCAGTTGTCAGGACATTAGACTCTATGATTCTGAATTATTTTCCTCAGGGAACGAAAGGCCTAGGCTCCTATTCACCATTGGCCATAATATTTTCTGCAATCAACCACTGCATAACTTGGTTGTAACTGTGATCCTGTTTTAAGGCAACATATTTAACATATACTGTTGATTTATTATTGAATGAATTCATGCCTCAGTAAGATGTATGTACAACAAAGGCACATCACAGGCTCTCAGCAGCTAGCAGCCCTAGCCAGTGCTTCAGTGCTACACATGGAGCCACTGTACATACCAAAATCATCAAGAAAAAGGAAACCCTATAGCAATAAATATAATGTGATGCCTGTTTGCAGTATGAGAGCTCAGCATCAAACAATTTAAATTGCTCTACTCTGTGAATGCCTGTGAATGTCTGGAAGAAACAAACAAGCCATAACAACAATAACAAAAGCAAATCAAATGAATGATTTAAGAGTGCTGATTTTGAGGCTGCAAGTAAATTTTACTAAGTAAGATGAATCTATAAGTATAGAACCCATAAAATGATTGACCGTATATATGCATGAGTATGTGTGTATACTTATTATTACATATTCAAAATTAAATTGAAATAGCTTATCTCAGCTACTACCCTACAAAAAATAAATACAAAGTGTTTTTAATAAAAGCAAAATTACAATTGATTATAATAATGAATTATTAGTTTTTGGAAAGTGGCAAACACTGGAAAACTCATGTACAACATCAGCATAGGTCTATTTCCAGAGTATAGTGTTACACTTCAAATTTGTTTCTAGATGAATATTCTAATTAAAATTTTTCAGTACCTAATATCCCTCATACTGTTTCCCCCACCCAAGCTTTTAGAATCATTAACAATTAATTACATTTCCATATCCACTCAGTTCTTAGAACAATCAGTCCACAATCATAAAAAGATAATTTTATAAAAGTTCATTTATCATTATTTCCTTTGAAAATCACCATGTGTTTTCCCATTAAAAACAATACAGTTATGATGACCTCAAACTAGCCTCCACCACTCTAGTGCCTAGAAGAGCAATTTGCTAGCATAATATTCTAACACTC